>CM060955.1:3749203-4279203 GCA_030765055.1 Mantis religiosa | reverse complement strand
GCCTTTAACTGCAATAGTCATATCGGCGGTCGTTCTCCTTTAGAACATATCGAAGGTGTTAACTCGTATTCGTTTGGTGTTAATCATTAGATCACGTACACATTTATACCCCGCCTTTAACTGCTATAGTCATATCGACGGCCGTTCTCCTTTGGAACATATCGAAGGTGTTAACTCGTATTCGTTTGGTTTTAATCATTAGATCAAGTACACATTTATACCCCGCCTTTAACTGCAATGGTCATATCGGCGCCCGTTCTCCTTTGGAACATATCGAAGGTGTTAACTCGTATTCGTTGGGTTTTAATCATTAGATCACGTACACATTTATACCCCGCCTTTAACTGCAATGGTCATATCGGCGCCCGTTCTCCTTTGGAACATATCTAGGGTGTTAACTCCTATAAATTGGGTTTTAATCATTAGATCACGTACAATTTATACCCCGCCTTTAACTGCAATGGTCATATCGGCGGCCGCCCTATTTTGGAACATATCGAAGGTGTTAACTCGTATTCGTTGGGTTTTAGTCATTAGATCCCGCACAAATTTATACCCCGCCTTAACTACAATGAACATATCGGCGGCCGTCCTCTTTTGGAACATATTGAAGGTGTTAACTCGTATTTTTTGGGTTTTAATCATTAGATCACGCACACATTTATACCCCGCCTTTAACTGCAATGGTCATATCGGCGGCCGTCCTCTTTTGGAACATATCGAAGGTGTTATCTCGTATTCGTTGGGTGTTAATCATTAGATCACGTACAATTTTATGCCCCGCCTTTAACTGCAATGCTCATGTCGGCGGTCGTTCTCCTTTGGAACATATCGAAGGTGTTAACTCGTATTCGTTGGGTTTTAATCATTAGATCACGTACAATTTTATACCCCGCCTTTAACTACAATGGTCATATCGGCGGCCGTTCTCCTTTGGAACATATCGAAGGTGTTAACTCGTATTCGTTGGGTTTTAATCATTGGATCACGTACAATTTATACCCCGCCTTTAACTGCAATGGTCATGTCGGCGGTCGTTCTCCTTTGGAACATATCGAAGTTGTTAACTCGTATTCGTTGGGTTTTAATCATTGGATCACGTACACATTTATACCCCGCCTTCAACTGCAATAGTCATATCTGCGTCCGTTCTCCATTGGAACATATCGAAGGTGTTAACTCGTATTCGTTGGGTTTTAATCATTAGATCACGTACAATTTATACCCCGCCTTTAACTGCAATGGTCATGTCGGCGGTCGTTCTCCTTTGGAACATATCGAAGTTGTTAACTCGTATTCGTTGGGTTTTAATCATTAGATCACGTACAATTTATACCCCGCCTTTAACTGCAATGGTCATGTCGGCGGTCGTTCTCCTTTGGAATATATCGAAGGTGTTAACTCGTATTCGTTGGGTTTTAATCATTAGATCACATACACATTTATTCCCCGCCTTTAACTGCAATGGTCATGTCGGCGGTCGTTCTCCTTTGGAATATATCGAAGATGTTAACTCGTATTCGTTGGGTTTTAATCATTAGATCACATACACATTTATTCCCCGCCTTTAACTGCAATGGTCATATCGGCGGCCGTTCTCCTTTGGAACATATCGAAGGTGTTAACTCGTATTCGTTGTGTTTTAATAATTAGATCACGTACACTTTTATTCCCCGCCTTTAACTGCAATGGTCATGTCGGCGGTCGTTCTCCTTTGGAATATATCGAAGATGTTAACTCGTATTCGTTGGGTTTTAATCATTAGATCACGTACAATTTATTCCCCGCCTTTAACTGCAATGGTCATATCGGCGGCCGTTCTCCTTTGGAACATATCGAAGGTGTTAACTCGTATTCGTTGTGTTTTAATCATTAGATCACATACACATTTATTCCCCGCCTTTAACTGCAATGGTCATGTCGGCGGTCGTTCTCCTTTGGAATATATCGAAGATGTTAACTCGTATTCGTTGGGTTTTAATCATTAGATCACATACACATTTATTCCCCGCCTTTAACTGCAATGGTCATATCGGCGGTCGTTCTCCTTAGATCACGCTCACATTTACAGTCTCATTCATACTCCCAGACTCTGGGGATCATAAGGAATTATTTTGGACGGAGAAAAATCTCTACCACCACCGCCGGGAATCAAACCCGCAACCCCTAGCACGGCTCTACTGATCACTTGTTTCGCCACGCATAATGACTGTCATAAATCTATCTTCACATCTCAGTTAACAAAAGGTTTCAATCTTTGACTCTGAAAACCAATTGCAATCCTAAGTGATACACCTATTTAAGGAAGTGATAAACATACGTTAATTCCAGTTGGAGTTCTCAGTTGCTAAGATTGCAGTTTTTATAGTTCTGTTCGGTTTCATGCACAAATTTCATTCATGCTATGCCTAGATCACGTCGCTAAGTGCAAGACCAATTTTGTGCATATTTTTACTGTGTTAGTTTTACACCAGTATGCATTTATTTTATTTATTTGTTTTTATGTGGTATGCTTTACTCCGTATCAATTCTATATTTCTGTAAATTGCTTTATGCTGTTTATTGCTATCTATAATAATGTAAAGCAAATTGATATGTTATGCACTATAAATACACTGCCATTGATAACAATCCATAATGATGTTTCACATCTCATATAAGTAATGTTAATATTCATCATTTAAAAAATTGAATCAAATTATTTTTTTTCAAAATGCCAATAAACGCAAAACTGCAAATGTATAAATGCTATAAAATGCTAAATGTAAAATCAAAATGCTTAATTTCTGATTTTAAAATTCTAAATTTCAATACCTCTAATTATTATATAATAAATATTAATTAAATAAATAAAGTATAGAATTTTATTTTATACCTCGTATTTGTAAAATAAACACAAACTTACTATATTGGACACAGCATGTAAGTGTTACTATAATTGTGCAGGTATTTCCAGCAGATTAGGATTAGAAGACAGTCTAGGGCTACTTCCAACTTAACAAAGTAAAACATGGCGTGTAAATATTAAGAACAATTCCCAAATTGCGGCTCTTTTATGTACATTAGCAATATAACAACATGTACTGTTTCTATAGTAACCAGGTCCAAAAGTGTGTAGTAATTCTCAACTTGGTTATCATGGAAACAGTTAATATAGTACAGTACTTTCCTGTACATTAGCAATATAACAACATGTGCTGCTTCATAATAACCATGTCCAAAATTTAGTAGTAATTCTCAACTTGATTACCATGGAAACAGTTAATATAGTACAGTACTTTCCTGTACATTAGCAATATAACAACATGTACTGTTTCTATAGTAAACAGGTCCAAAAGTGTGTAGTAATTCTCAACTTGGTTACCATGGAAACAGTTAATATAGTACAGTACTTTCCTGTACATTAGCGATATAACAACATGTACTGTTTCTATAGTAACCAGGTCCAAAAGTGTGTAGTAATTCTCAACTTGGTTACCATGGAAACAGTTAATATAGTACAGTACTTTCCTGTACATTAGCGATATAACAACATGTACTGTTTCTATAGTAACCAGGTCCAAAAGTGTGTAGTAATTCTCAACTTGATTACCATGGAAACAGTTAATACAGTACAGTACTTTCCTGTACATAGGCAATAAAACAACCTGTACTGCTTCTATAGTAACCAGGTCCAAAAGTGTGTAGTAATTCTCAACTTTGTTACCATGGAAACAGTTAATATAGTACAGTACTTTCCTGTACATTAGCAATATAACAACATGTACTGTTTCTATAGTAACCAGGTCCAAAAGTGTGTAGTAATTCTCAACTTGGTTACCATGGAAACAGTTAATATAGTATAGTAATTTCCTGTACATTAGCAATATAACAACATGTACTGTTTCTATAGTAACCTGGTCCAAAAGTGTGTAGTAATTCTCAACTTGGTTAGCATGGAAACAGTTAATATAGTACAGTACTTTCCTCTACATTAGCAATATAACAACATGTACTGTTTCTATAGTAACCAGGTCCAAAAGTGTGTAGTAATTCTCAACTTGGTTACCATGGAAACAGTTAATATAGTATAGTAATTTCCTGTACATTAGCAATATAACAACATGTACTGTTTCTATAGTAACCTGGTCCAAAAGTGTGTAGTAATTCTCAACTTGGTTAGCATGGAAACAGTTAATATAGTACAGTACTTTCCTCTACATTAGCAATATAACAACATGTACTGTTTCTATAGTAACCAGGTCCAAAATTGTGCAGTAATTCTCAACTTGGTTACCATGGAAACAGTTAATATAGTACAGTACTTTCCTGTATATTAGCGATATAACAACATGCACTCTCCTGCTTTTAGAGGTACACACCATGTACTGTTTCACAGGAAGCATGTCATAAAGCATTAAATACGGAAATTGCAATGCTGTTCTTAACCTTGTTACCGGTTTATGTATATATCTCTTTGTATTTCTGCACCAGATAACATTTCCATGGAAACCAGGTAGAATCAATGCAATACTCGTCAAAAGACAAATTGGTTCAAACAGTTTATTTAATTACCTTTAGGGGCGCCAGGTATTGGGCTAATTGACAATGATAGAGTTTAAACAGAAAGTCGTTTGGTTGACGCAATTCATTTTATACAATTAAATGTGTGCAGGTAATGGATAGCCGTAGAGGAATAAATAGTTACCACAATATTTGCATTGAGGGAGGACGCAACCAGTTTCCATTAACAGAGAGAGTTTTCATCCCCCACCCCTTATAATTACACATCGATTGTTGGATTAAATGATTTCATAATAATGTAGCCGTTACTGTACTCAAGACCAGCACTGTACAGGACACAGTTGTTAACAAAGTGATAGAGTAGCTAGCCCTTATCTTAAGCTAGGGACATTTCCTCTATGAAATTTTAATGACTCCACTCTACCCTTGTGATTTTCTCAGAAAAAATACGAGCCCCTCGGAGAATTCCCACTTGCCATATCATTTTTGTAAGTTTTTGTACTTTCTCGTGAAACTGCGGCTCAGAGCTTGTGCAAACGGGGCGGGGGAGGCGGGAGATACAGTCAGAGAAATCAATCTTGCTCTCGTTCTTGTACAGACTGCACAAAAATGTGTGAAACACAGGAAAATGTACTTGAGTATGGTGCGGAATGCTGTTTTAAGTTAGACTGGCAAACATTTTCAGAATATCACATGTCTGCTGCCTGTACTCCTACGTCATAGCCCGCATTTGAAGCGTGCTGCTAGCGCGTCTGTCTCACGCTCAAGGGTTCTCGGATTCGAATCTCGGTTAGGATGTTACCTAAATAAGGGCTTTGTTGTTTATTATTATTATTATTATTATTATTATTATTATTATTATTATTATTATTATTATTATTATTATTATTATTATTATTATTATTATTATTATTATTATTATTATTATTATTATTATTATTATTATTATTATTATTATTATTATTATTATTATTATTATTATTATTATTATTATTATTATTATTATTATTATTATTATTATTATTATTATTATTATTATTATTATTATTATTATTATTATTATGATCATCATCATCATCATCATCATCATCATCATCATCATCATCATCATCATCATTATTATTATTATTATTATTATTATTATTATTATTATTATTATTATTATTATTATTATTATTATTATTATTATTATTATTATTATTATTATTATTATTATTATTATTATTATTATTATTATTATTATTATTGTTATTATTATTATTGTTATTGTTATTTTTATTGTTATTGTTATTGTTATTGTTATATTTATTGTTATTGTTATTATTATTATTATTGTTATTATTAATTATTATTATTATTATTATTATTATTATTATTATTATTATTATTATTATTATTATTATTATTATTATTATTATTATTATTATTATTATTATTATTATTATTATTATTATTATTATTATTATTATTATTATTATTATTATTATTATTATTATTATTATTATTATTATTATTATTATTATTATTATTATTATTATTATTATTATTATTATTATTATTATTATTATTATTATTATTATTATTATTATTATTATTATTATTATTATTATTATTATTATTATTATTATTATTATTATTATTATTATTATTATTATTATTATTATTATTATTATTATTATTATTATTATTATTATTATTATTATTATTATTATTATTATTATTATTATTATTATTTATTTGTGATTTACGTCCTCCAACGTTAAGTCATATTGCACGATGAATGAAATTGGTGAAGTGTTGCTCAATTGAGTCCGGGATCCATGGAGCTTATATTTACCCGACATTTGCCTCTAAGAATAAGGTAAAACCCCGGGAAAACCTTATCTAGTTAACTCACCCTAACCAATATTCGAACTCGGCACCTCTTGAACGTGAGGAAGACACGCTACCATCTGCGCTACCGAGGCGGGCCAACGATGATGATGACTCTTTTTTATTTTTTTGCCGGCACCTGTAACGTTTCTACCTCAAGTTGAAGAGGTCGGTTGAGCTATTTTGATAAGTCATTTTTGTGTGCTTCTGTAGCGTGTTGCTGGCATTTATGTCTCACGTTTAAGGGTCCTGTGTTTGAATCTCGGGCAGATTGGCTTATTGGGTTAGGAGGGTAGTTCCCCCACCCTTGTGGCGTGTATGTCTCACGTTTAAGAGGTTCCAATTTTGAATCTGGTTCATTCATTCATCTGGATATGGTGTTTTTCAGGGGTTTTCACTTAAACGGAAAAATGAATGTCAAGTAACTCTAAGTTCTATGGATCTTAGACTCATATAAACATCATTTCATTCATCGTCCGATATGACCTAACGTTCGAGTTATTAATAGTTCAGCAGATATAATACCTCAATAGTTCTAGTTTCATAAATATTTAATTCTACATCCTCAGACAGCTGAAAACTCACTTCAAGTTGCCCAAAATGGACGTATATATGTGAATTGTGTTGCCAAACTCCAGCAAAGATTTTATGATCCAGGATTATCTGAAGGTTGGGGTAGGCAGTGGAAACTGCAAAGTTCCACCCGACTGGAGCGTGCTCACGGTCACCTGCCCAAACCGCCGGAGGCTCCCTGAGAGCTACCTCTCCAGAATCAATCGAGGAAAACTGTATACGGCAGTGGAAACTCAAGCGGCCATTCACTGGCTAAGCTGAGACGTTTGAAATCGTAAGTTTCTATGCCACCTGCCGTAGTCGATCCATATACAGCTCCAGAGTGGTTCTTTAACATCGAAGGAGGAGACAAAATGACAATGAACTGGAGATAGCAGAGCAGTGTTACAAGACACTACTGCAACTTACCCTTGTTGACCAGGGTCCATTTCACGTGCCACCGCGCAGTCAGCTCACTCAGCATAGTGTATTACTGCAAGAGATTAGAGACGCCTTGTGTTCGACTCCCAAGAATGAATGTCCCGGAGGGAGGGGATTCATTGGGCGGATTTCTTTTGGTCGTTACATTTAGAAAGAGAATGAAGAGAATGTACATAAAAGTAAAACGCTAATGAGAATTAGAACTATATTACGTTGATCAAATTCAGAATAGTTTAAGAACCTAGTGAAATTTCATCTAGGGTATATGTTAGTGAATGTGGCGGAATGAAGCCAATTATTCAGCTTTTATAGTGTCATCGCACTCTAATGTGAATTACTAATTCTACCAAACAACAACCAAACATTATGTCAAAACTATATACATAGATAGTTCAATGTAGGTTGTTAGTAACTTCTTTTTGAAAGTTCATTCCTCTATCGAATTCATTATCATCTTATTGCTAATTCTCCGGTAGTTACAAAGGAATACAGTAGAACTTAAGTGACAGTCAAATGTTTTAAAACTGGTTGCTAAGTAATGCCTTAAAAATGCATTTCCCTTTGTAGGGGTAGGCATTACAATTCATAGTAAAAGTTTATATCTGTGAGAAGTGCAACGATAAAAAGGATTTAGTTAAATAAAATAATTAAATCGATAGTTATTATTTGCACAGAAAATAAATATTTGAGTAAATCATGTGTTTTCACAACATGTCAGTTTTCGTAGTAAGCTTTTCTCTATCCCTTTATATTTATAACTTCTTACTGCCCTCTGCATTAAGAGAACTTCAGAGGCAGATTTAGAAAACTCGGGTATATAGGGTGGTGCATTACTACTTATATTCTGGTATAATTTTAATATCCCTTGTATTACAACTTTCTGGAATGTGACATTCATCTGACAATTTATTAGTGATTAATGTTTACACCAGATTACAGTGTTACATAATCAGTCCAGCTTTGTTTTGTATAACCGCTCTCAGAAGTATATTTCGAGATTTATTTTGTTTTTATAAGTTCAGTGTCCACGTTGTTGATATGTTGACAAAAGAAGAAAAAAATTTTTGTACTGAAAAGTAGTACAAAAGTGGCACGTGAAACTGACCGACAAGGGTAAGATGGAGTAGTGGTTATGAGTTGTTACTTCAAGGATAGAATGAACACTATAATACTATTCTCTCCGTCTTTCGGCGAACAAAATGTTTCCCGAACATCTGACCAGAGAATTTTATATACGTTCCATACACGGCCTGCTAGAAGGCGGCCCTGATCCTAGGCCTTAATTTTATGAGTAAATTGTGAATGAGCTTCAACACTGTGGCATTGATTTCTGCAGGAAAATCATTTGTAATGACGAAGCAACAACTAAATTATCTCGTCATGTCAACAGACATAATTGTACGTACTGGTATATGCAAAATCGACACATCCCTCTTGAACAATAACTTCACCAATCTGGTGTCACAATGTGGGGTGCCATATCATATCAAGGAGTCTTAGGGTCTTGGTATTTCGATAGTTCAGTAGTAGCTGAAAAGTACTTATAAATGTTAACTACTTATGTCGTTCCAGGGCTACAAAAGCACTGCAACAATTTCAACTTTCTTTACTTTCAGCATGATGGTGTTCCAGCACATTACGCTATAGAGTGAGAAACTAAGCTCCTGTGGTGTTTGATGGAAGAGCTGGTGGATAAAAAGAGACAATATAAATGTCACCCAGATTACCAGACCTAATTTCAACGGATTTTTCATTTTGGAACTTGATTAAAATTATGATCTTTGCTAGAAAATCAACTGCGATGGAGGAATTGCATTCATAATGTTATTTCAAAATATTGATTCCAGTCCACAACTGTATGAACACACATGCTTAAGAGTCCCGATCGTCTTCAGAAATGTGTCAAGGCAGAGGGAAGACAATTTCAAAAGGTTACCTATGAGTGTAATGAGTAGTGAATTTTGGGCCAATCTGTATATTTCATTTATCACGAAAATATCTTATTCCGGGTGCTATAATAAGATTAGTTGGAACAATTAATAAGATAATCACTGTTTTCAAAACTGTTCATGCAAAGAGAAATTTTCGTTGGGAAATTGTCTTAAAAATTTTATCTCGTAATCTTGAAAGATTCTGAACTTAAATGTTAGTTTGGCATCTAACTGCTTTCTGATTTTAAGTTATAATGCACACACAATCACAACACACAGCTCCTTTTTTTTTTAAATAAAAATTATGCTTTTAACAGGGGAACCTCAAAACTTGCAGAGGAAAGTCACCCGGTTTCGGACGGAACCTAATATCGGACAGTATCAGTTTCTGGTTTTCGGTGCAGTATATCAGGTAATGTTAGACCTTCTAGAAGCAAGTCGAAAAAGGGAGCATTGTGTAACTGAACAAACAATTGATGACATAAAAGAGGGGTTTCTTATTTCTGACCTGCTTCCTGCTGCACGAAGATAACTTTGTGAACCTGATACTGCAATCCTGATGAAGCAATTCTACTTTTAAGCGTTGCACATTATATATTTACCATATGTTAATCTAAAAATAAGGATGAAGGCATTGCTTTTGTTTAAATCTGTTCGGTGTAGTGAGTCCTTCACGTTTTATGTGTAACGCACCTAATATCGGACACAAAATCGGAACACGGTATCGGACAAATGTATTCTAGTGTTTATCAATTCTTTTATTTAGTTTTTTTAGACAAATATGGGGGCATAGAGAGAACTAGGTGGCGAAAAGTAGAAAGTTTGTGATTAATGAAGTACTAAAGGAGGAACAAAGCATTTAGGGAAGCAAATGAGTAGTGCGAATGTTCGTAAAAGCGCATTAGGTGACAAACTGAAATTATTTCTGCAAGAACTAAAACAAAAATAAAACCTGCCAAGGATACATATAAAATCACTTTTTTCAGAAGAGGGAGATGATGCATTAAATAACCAAATAAGAATGTTAAATAGCCAACGTATACCACGGGGAAAAAAGGAAAAAGAAGAAGAAAGATTAATTCAGAAATTATCACCAAAGTGTGCAGAATAGAGCTTTTAAGTCAGCATTTTCTAATCGTGACATCGACCCCTTGAACTGCAACATTGAAATATTGCCCTTTTCCAAAAGAAGCTATTGAACATTTGGACTTGAGAAAAAGGCGTGGAGACCAGAGAGAAATTTCAACTTCAGTTCATTTCAAACAAAGGCCTGAGGAAAGGAAACAAAACACAACACTGAAAGAATCCAACAAAACTGCAAACAAATTATACTGCCAAAGGAAGAATTTCACGCACAAGGAAGCAGACCTAAAAAGTGTGAGAAAGGAACAGAGTTTTGAATATGAAAATATTGACTGCATCATTTGTGGGGGAAATTTAAGTGTAAACTGGATCCAGTGTCGCGTATACAAGGGTTAGGCCTATGAAAACTGTGCCGAGCCTTGAAGGAGATCCCATTTATTATAAATCTAACCAAGCAATACAAATATACACTGGAATAACAAAGTGGTATTATAATATTCAGATGTCTGATATAGGATTCCTTGTTTTCAAATTGTGGAAACTGTGAGATCTGTAAAGTTCAAAATTCTCTCCTGTCAGTACTTGCTGTGGGTATCATATCTGTTACAATTAAATACACACAAAACATGTTCTCAAGTTGTTCTCGGGCAGCAAGCCTGGTGAAAAGACGATTAGAAATAGATATTTCGGGAGTGTACATCTCTCCCATCATCAGAATATTTATAAAATGTTATAACCAAAAATGAAATACTGGATATAACACAATTATAAACAAAGACAAAACACTATCAATACTCGCATCACTGAACAAAAGACTGTTTTCAGTAAATTAAATGCCAGGTCAGGAGATGGCGTGGGTGTAGAACATTAATTGCATAAAAGAAACGTAACTACTTAACTTGAAGATCAAGCTGTATTGATCTGTGCTTCTTAAGTCAACAGATTTCCATTTTAAGGCCGGTTTCGAAGAGGAGCTGAACTGAAATCCAGCATCACGATTAAGCATGCTGCTCTCGGAGGAAATGGCCAAAACCTCCGTAACTCTTTGCTCCCAGTAACTGTTGCATTTTGTCAAGACGGTCGTCTCCCGAAAGTTGGCTCTATGGTCGCTATCAGAACAGTGCTCTGCCAGCCCACATTTCTCAGGTTGTATTAAACGAATGCTCCGTTCATCTTCGTTTATTCTGGTAGCGATGGTCCTTCCGGTTTGTCCTATATACAGTGTCCCACAATCACAGGAAATGCGGTACACTCCCAGAACTTAGAAATCCAGTTCGTCTTTGACTGGTATCAACAGATTCTTAATCTTAGGAGGTGGATTGTGGATGGTCCTGATGTATTTGGCGAGAATTCTGCTGATTCTGCCGGATAGGTTGACGGGAAACGGGATGCAGGCTGCAGCGGTAGGCTCATCTGACCTGAACGGAACATTCGTGTAATGCAATCTGAGAAGTATGGACTGCCAGAGCATTGTTTTGATAACGACCATAGAGCCATCTTTCGGAAGACGACCATCTTGACAAAATGCAACAGTTACTGAGAGCGGAGAATTAAGGAGGCGTTGGCCATTTCCTCTGAAAGGAGCATGCTTAATCGTGATGCTGGATTTCAGTTCAGCTCCTCTTGGAAACCGGCCTTGTAAATGGAAATCCGTCGATTTAAGAAGCACAGATCAATACACCTTGATAATAAAGTAAAGTAGTTACGTTTCTTTGAACCAATTAATTTTTAATACAGACGTTGTCTCCTGACCTGGTATTTAATTTACTGAAAACAGTCTTTTGTTGAGTAATGCGAATTTTGATAGTGTTTTGTCTTTGTTTGTATTTCTGTTATATCCAGTGAATCATTTTTGGTTATAACATTTAATAAATATCCTGATGATGGGAGAGATGCACACTCCCGAAAGGTCGATTTCTAATCGTCTTTTCACCTGCCTTGCTTCCCGAGAACAACTTGAGCATAGTCGTTGCCAGGATAGCTTCAGTTCTTATTTTACAAAACATGAGTTCAAAAATAATATTGACTGTACCCATTCTCGAAGTCATGGAATAAAAAACTTAAGTGTCGGATACTGGATACTTTTCCCTTATTTCCGCTAAGGTCTCGCTAACAGGTGAAGTGCAATCCTCCTCTAATATATACGTGGTATACATAAAGTAATATGAAGTGGTTGACTCAACAGAGCACTTGTAGAACATACGTTCATATTTAAATATGAGATTCTGGAAGATGAAGTTCATAGTTCGAATAACCTTTGATTTTACGACTTTTCCTGTTTTTTCTTTTTACGAAGATCACCAGACTGTCGCAAAGTTTTTGTTTTTTGATCTTCTCCCACTCTCTCTCATCCCACCGCTACATTTTCTACATGATATCCCGGCAGACGACGAAGAAGAAGAACAAGCAAACTTCAAGTTTTTAACAGACTTCTATCGCTGCGTTCTAAGTTTTTCAATTTGAAAATACCAGCACCGTATATTCCTTCACTAACAGCATTTCCAAGTTTTAACACCCCCGGGGACGAAGAAGGTAAGGGAAAAATCAAACACGCATTCTCACCCTGATATTTAGATTCTCCTTTCTCTCTCGTGATGCTGCTGGTGCTGCGTATTCGCTTGTTATAAACTTTACGGAGATGGCAGAGCACAAAAATGTAGCTGTTATAATGGGAAGCGAGTCAGGGTTGTTCATGTACTGGCTTGGCGTAACGTAATGTAGCATGGGTCGATACGAAAGTGACGATCATTGTTGTTCATCTTCTGGCTTAGCGTAACGTAATGTAGCATGGGTCGATACGAAAGTGACGATCCTTGTTGTTCATCTTCTGGCTTAGCGTAACGTAATGTAGCATGGGTCGATACGAAAGTGACGATTCTTGTTGTTCATCGTCTGGCTTAGCGTAACGTAATGTAGAACTGCTCGATACAAGTGACTATAATTGTTGTTCATCTTCTGGCTTAGCGTAACGTAATGTACAACGGGTCGATACAAAAGTGACTATCCTTGTTGTTCATCTTCATGCTTAGTGCAACGTAATGTAGAACGGGCCGATACAAAAGTGACTATCCTTGTTGTTCATCTTCTGGCTTAGCGTAACGTAATGTAGAACGGGTCAATACAAAAGTGACTATCCTTGCTCTTCATCTTAGCGTAACGTAATGCAGCATGGATCGACACATTTTTTTTTTTTTTTTTTTTTTTTTTTTTGTAATTTACGTCCTCCAATGTTAAGTCATATCGGACGATGAATTGGATGGATAAAATGATGCTCAAATGAGCCCAGGGTCCAGAGAGCTTAGAGTTACCAGACATTCGTCTTTCAGGATAAGGGAAAACCCCGGAAAACCCTTATCCAGGTAACTCACCCTGACCGAGATTCGAACTCGGGAGCTCTTGAACGTAAAGCAGACATGCTATCACCACGCTACCGAGGCGGGCGATAAAAAAGTGACGATCCTTGTTTTTATCTTCTGGCTTAACGTAACGTAATGTAATGTAGAATGAGTCGATACGAAAGTGATTATGCTTGTTGTTCATGCTCAGACTTAGCGTAGCGTAATGTAGCATTAGTCGATACGAAAGTGACGAACGTTGTTCATCTTCTGGCTTAGCGTAGCGTAATGTAGCATTAGTCGATACGAAAGTGACGAACGTTGTTCATCTTCTGGCTTAACGTAGCGTAATGTGGCATGGGTCGATACGAAAGTGACGATCCTTGTTGTTTATCTACTGGCTCATCGCAGCGTAATGTAACACTGGTCGATACTAAAATATCAATCACTCTTATCTCTGCCTAACGCAGATTAATGCAGCTAGGGTCGATACGAAGGTGGTGCTCCCTCTTGTTATCCACTGGCTTAACGTAGAGTAATTTAGGTGGGCTCCACACTAAAGTGACGTTCCCTCTTTATCTCTTCGCCTAACGTAATATACGAAGGTAATGAACCTTGTTGTTCATCTACTGGCTTCACGTAGCGTAATGTAGCAGCCATCGATAAAAAAAAAATGAGCATACTTGTTTGTCAACCAGCTTAACATAACATAATGTAGAACGGGTCGGTACGAAAGTAACGATTCCTCTTGTTCACGCACTGACTTAAAGTGCAGTAATGTAGCTTGGTCCGTTACGAAAGTGAATGAAGCTTGTTCCTCATGTACTGGATTAACGTAGCGTAATGTAGCTAGTGTGTATACGAAAGTGACGATCACTTTGGTCCATCTGTTGGTTTAGCGTAGCGTAATGTATCACGGGTGATACGAAAGAAATGATCCTTGTTATCATCTACTGGCTAAACATAGCGTAATCCAGCACGGGTCTATATGTAAGTTCCAATCCTTGTTATTCATGCACTGAATAGAGTAATGTAATGTAGCACGCATCGTTTGTGACGATCTCTGTTGTTCTTGTACCAGCTTAGTGTAACAAAATGTAGTACGGGTCCATAGGAAGGTATCGCCTTGCCTTAGGAGGGCGCAAGGAACTAATGCCGTTTTGAAACTGACTTTCCTTGTTCTTAGAATATTGACTCAGCCTGGAGTAGCGCAACAGTGGCTGACAGGGAAGGGCTGCCCTTAGAGTACATCTTAGGACCTTAATTGAATAAAATGTTACTGATAGCGACTGAAACGTAACCCTCCACCGTGTTCAGTGGACTACTTTAAAATACAATAAAATGGAATTCGAGAGGAAATACTTATCCCTCGGTCTCACTGCAACTCATACAGTTAACATGAGCCTTAACTGTAACCTTCAAGGGCAGCAGTGTGGCATCTTAGAGTTAATTAATACTTAAAACATCCATAAAGTTTTGGAAACTATCACAAGCTTGCACAAAACTAGTACACAAGAAGCAAGTTCACTATAACGGTTTGCTTGAACATGAAGTTTGAAACTTCTTTTCCATGTGGTTAGAAGGGATGCAATATGTTGATAAGGACATCAGTTCACCTCAAGCTGCTTTATTTTTCACTAAATCATTACTCAATACTTAACTATAGTCAGCCTCTATTTTACAAAAATACAAACTATCTCTACAATGTTCTCTTAAATCTCTGTAATACGTACCCTCTTTACGCACGGTTCCACCTCTAGCACAAAGCTACACTACACCGATATTAACACGTAAACTGCTTCGTTGGCAGTTCCACAGGTTGGCCGAATCCTGCCCCACGGAGTAACACTGGACGACTTAGCTCAAACCAACAATCTCTAAACACCATACACTACTATTCCTGCACCTCAGCGAGAGGTGCTTCCAGAATTAGGAGCCACTCAAATTGCAATCCCAAATGTCTTCTGCTTAGTAACCATAAGACCCTCTTCGTAAGGTCAGTTTCCCCTGAGTGTGTGTTCATTACCTATTCCGGGTTTGCTTACTCCGTCGTGACGTCAACTGTTTATGAGTGCGTGTTAATTTCTCACGGCAGAGTTGTGCGATCGCCCTGGCAATATGTTTCCTCTCTGCTCTTCATGAAACTACTACGTTATATTAAACTAATATCCATAATAACCAGATTGAACTTGCACACGTTTCGAACGTGTTAAACTCGTAATGTGAGGGAGATAATAGTACCATATTAAGTCATTTCATATTTGCCAAGTTAAGAATTACTACACACTTTTGGACCTGGTTACTATAGAAACAGCACATGTAGTTATATTGCTAATATACAGGAAAGTACTGTACTATATTAACTGTTTCCATGGTAACCAAGTTGAGAATTACTACACACTTTTGGACCTGGTTACTATAGAAACAGTACATGTTGTTATATTGCTAATGTACAGGAAAGCACTGTACTATATTAACTGTTTCCATGGTAACCAAGTTGAGAATTACTACACACTTTTGGACCTGGTTACTATAGAAACAGCACATGTAGTTATATTGCTAATATACAGGAAAGTACTGTACTATATTAACTGTTTCCATGGTAACCAAGTTGAGAATTACTACACACTTTTGGACCTGGTTACTATAGAAACAGTACATGTTGTTATATTGCTAATGTACAGGAAAGCACTGTACTATATTAACTGTTTCCATGGTAACCAAGTTGAGAATTACTACACACCTTTGGACCTGGTTACTACAGAAACAGCACATGTAGTTATATTGCTAATGTACAGGAAAGTACTGTACTATATTAACTGTTTCCATGGTAACCAAGTTGAGAATTACTACACACTTTTGGACCTGGTTACTATAGAAACAGTACATGTTGTTATATTGCTAATATACAGGAAAGTACTGTACGATATTAGCTGTTTCCATGGTAACCAAGTTGAGAACTACTACACACTTTTGGACCTGGTTACTATAGAGACAGTACATGTTGTTATATTGCTAATGTACAGGAAAGTACTGTACTATATTAACTGTTTCCATGGTAACCAAGTTGAGAATTACTACACACTTTTGGACCTGGTTACTATAGAAAAGGTACATGTTGTTATATTGCTAATGTACAGGAAAGTACTGTACTATATTAACTGTTTCCATGGTAACCAAGTTGAGAACTACTACACACTTTTGGACCTGGTTACTATAGAAACAGTACATGTTGTTATATTGCTAATGTACGGGAAAGTACTGTACTATATTAACAGTTTCCATGGTAACCAAGTTGAGAATTACTACATACTTTTGGACCTGGTTACTATAGAAACAGTACATGTTGTTATATTGCTAATGTACAGGAAAGTACTGTACTATATTAACTGTTTCCATGGTAACCAAGTTGAGAATTACTACATACTTTTGGACCTGGTTACTATAGACACAGTACATGTTGTTATATTGCTAATGTACGGGAAAGTACTGTACTATATTAACTGTTTCCATGGTAACCAAGTTGAGAATTACTACATACTTTGGACCTGGTTACTATAGAAACAGTACATGTTGTTATATTGCTAATGTACGGGAAAGTACTGTACTATATTAACTGTTTCCATGGTAACCAAGTTGAGAATTACTACACACTTTTGGACCTGGTTACTATAGAAACAGTATATGTTCTTATATTGCTAATGTACGGGAAAGTACTGTACTATATTAACTGTTTCCATGGTAACCAAGTTGAGAATTACTACACACTTTTGGACCTGGTTACTATAGAAACAGTACATTTTGTTATATTGCTAATGTACAGGAAAGTACTGTACTATATTAACTGTTTCCATGGTAACCAAGTTGAGAACTACTACACACTTTTGGACCTGGTTACTATAGAAACAGTACATGTTGTTATATTGCTAATGTACAGGAAAGTACTGTACTATATTTACTGTTTCCATGGTAACCAAGTTGAGAATTACTACATACTTTTGGACCTGGTTACTAGAGACACAGTACATGTTGTTATATTGCTAATGTACGGGAAAGTACTGTACTAAATTAACTGTTTCCATGGTAACCAAGTTGAGAATTACTACACACTTTTGGACCTGGTTACTATAGAAACAGTACATGTTGTTATATTGCTAATGTACGGGAAAGTACTGTACTATATTAACTGTTTCCATGGTAACCAAGTTGAGAAGTACTACACACTTTTGGACCTGGTTACTATAGAAACAGTACATGTTGTTATATTGCTAATGTACGGGAAAGTACTGTACTATATTAACAGTTTCCATGGTAACCAAGTTGAGAATTACTACATACTTTTGGACCTGGTTACTATAGAAACAGTACATGTTGTTATATTGCTAATGTACAGGAAAGTACTGTACTATATTTACTGTTTCCATGGTAACCAAGTTGAGAATTACTACATACTTTTGGACCTGGTTACTATAGACACAGTACATGTTGTTATATTGCTAATGTACGGGAAAGTACTGTACTATATTAACTGTTTCCATGGTAACCAAGTTGAGAATTACTACACACTTTTGGACCTGGTTACTATAGAAACAGTACATGTTGTTATATTGCTAATGTACGGGAAAGTACTGTACTATATTAACTGTTTCCATGGTAACCTAGTTGAGAATTATTGTACAGTTTTTAATATATTTCAAATGAAACAAAACACTATGAAATTGTATTTATTGTCATTCCAGTGAGTTTTATAAACGTCTGCTGCCAGGTGTACCTCGGGGCGGATGAATGTGCTACACAGCCCAAAGCGCCCCCTATCTGTCCGATCATGAACCCCCTCCAGCGTAAAACCGTCGACAGTGTTTTGTCCCACCTGGAGGTGTTCAATTTGTCGACTTCGTTCGTTTACATTCCTACAGTCAGAAGTGATTTAGAGAATTTTTCCTGTTTGTGTTTATCTTGTGCACTTGCCGATCTCTACAACCTAAAGGCTATTTATGTCTTTGTACGAAAGTTCGATATTTCTGTAAATTTAGTGTCCTTATAGGTTAGTTGAGCTTCAAGGCTGCTTTTCTCTGTTCTTTATATAACAATTTATGTCAGAAATTATTATTAAGTTTGTAAATATTAATTTTGGTTTCATTTCTTTTCTAAAGAGAATAAACAATTTTTCAAATGGTCGCTCAAATTGGTATACTACGTATTAGGTGTCAGGGTATTTATAAAATCTGTGAGAGATACACAGTTATCAGATCTATTTATTCATTCTTTCGCTTTCAGAACTAAATATTGGTTTTATTAACTTCAAAGAGTGATAGCTACGTGTATTAAGTGAGGTATGCGTCTTTGGAAACAAGAATTCAAATACTTCGTTTACTATTCGCCATTTTAAGTACTTTACTGAAGTTAGGACACTTTTATATATCACCATCACCCAAAATAAAGGAAGAATATTAAAAGTATACAAAACTAAATGCGAGGGTGGATCAACGAAGACTGAAACTGACTTTTCCTGTAGCTTTCGTGAGATTTTCCTATCTGTAACAAAAATATCTGAACAGAGCGGGGCTTTATTATAATATCGTTGGGAACCAGCACTCTCGTATTGTTAGGTTTGTAGTAATGCTCTATTTTGTAGACCCTACGTGCATTTCACATACTAGACAGTGGAGGTGACGCCTCTCACCAAGGCTGCCCGGGTTCGATCCCAGGCGACCGCAAAGTGAGATTTGTTGTGGACAACACGGCGTTGGGGCGGGTTTTCTCCGGGACCTCCGGTTTCCCCCGCCATCTCATTCCACCGGTGCTCCATCTTCATCTCATGTATCATCAGTGACACCGCCTGCGGTTCCGTATGTAGTAAAAGCGGGCGTTAAACACTAAACACATTGGAGGTGACGCAAGAGGAACAGTACAGCGCAATCAAATTCTCTTTCCTTTTAAACCATACACCCACCGAAACTTATGAAAATCTGAAGCAAGCGTACAATGAAGATGCACTACCTCGTGCAACAGTTTTTAGGTGGTTCAAGGACTTCAAAGAAGGCCGGCTTGTCAGTGTTAAGCAAGGTAGGCCTGGTGTTCCGGCTTCTGCTGTGACTGAAGTCAACATCAACTTAGCTACTGTGATTATCCGAGAGGATCGGCGTATAACATTACGTAACCTCAGTGAAATGCTGAGAATTTCATATGGCATTGTGTTTACAATTATGCACGACCATCTCCATATGACCCGAGTTTGTGCTCGTTGGGTGCCACGTCTGTTGACTCCCGAACAAAAGGCTGTGCGAATGGAGAAAAGCAGTGAGGTGCTGCGTCTCTTTGCAGATGGGGGAATGCATTTTTTATATCAATGATCACCGGTGATGGATCATGGCTGCATCATTATGATCCTGAAGGAAAACAAGCCAGCACAGTGTTGAAATCGCCAGGTTCTCCAAATGCAAAAAAGGCAAAAGTTGTCCCATCTGCTGGGAAAGTGATGGTGGTCACATTTTCTTACTGTAATGGAATGCAGTTGCCCCTCACACTACTGTTACAGCAGCATACTACACGTCAGTATTGGCTACACTGAGGAAGCACATTGCAAAGAAACGATCAGAGTTTTCTCGGACTGGGTGGCGACTTCATCAAACAATGCACGGCCTCACCTCACATGCGTTCCCCCTCCTACTACTGTTACTGAAGCAGACTACACGTCAGTATTGGCTACACTGAGGAAGCACATTGCAAAGAAACGACCAGAGCTTTCAAGAGACTGGGTGGCGACTTCATCATGACAGTGCATGGCCTCACGTCGCAAATCAAGTCATGCAGTTTCTGGCTCGATTCAACATTACCTGTTGTCCACATCCAAATTACAGCCGCGATCTTGAACCCTATGACTCCTTTTTTTATTCCCATCACTAAAAGCAAAGCTTAGGAGTATTCGATTTGAGAACTCTGAAGCAGTGCTCAAGAAAAGTGAGGCGATTCTCAAGGACTTGACAAAGAATGGTCTGCAGCACGTGTTCAAACACTGACAGAGAAGCTATAAAAAGTGAATTCAAGTAGGAGAGCACTACTTTAAAAAAGATCATGTAAATATTGAATTCCAGTAATGCACATCTGTGAAAAAAATCAGTCTCAGTATTTGTTGATCAGGCCTCATATATGTTGCGGATCGAAAAGGTATAAACTAACTACTTGTCAATCAGGAAGTAGCGATCGCTCGATGCGTTGATTGTTGGGATTCCATCATGGATCGCTATAGTTTCCTGGGCATCTAACCGAGCAAAATGAAATGTGTGGTGTTTAACGACCGCTTTTACTACATACGGCACCGCAGGCGGTGACACTAATGATACATGAGATGAAGATGGATCACCGGTGGAATGAGATGGTGGGGGGGAAACCGCAGGTCTGGAGTAATCCCGCCCCAGCGCCGTGTTGTCCACCACAAATCTCACTTTGCAGTCGCCTGGGATAGAACCCGGGCCGCCTTGGTGAGAGCCAAGCGGTCTAATCACTGAGCCACGGCGAGGCCCTAACCGAGCAGGTTGGTTGTGCAGTAATGATTGGAACTTTAATCAGGGAGGTACTGGGTTCTATTAACCGTAACCGACGTGTCTAAACAAAGACTTTCCTGTGGTTTTCCTTGCTTACTAAGTGACTTCTCGGCTGAATACTTTCCTTTCATCAAATTTGGGCCTCTACAATTTATTTGAATCGTTTAATTCAAAATTTCCAAGTGAGTGTCGGTGAACGACGAGCGTGAAGAAGTTGGTTGTGGAATTTGCGCCCTGCAACTCCTGTTTTCAATATAGAGAGTCTCGCCTGTCCCTCGGAAATGTTGACATCGCAGGGCTGGCCGTTACATGAAAAATCCTGGCTGGTAATGAAGAATCATCATCACATTATGGCCGCGCTGTGGCTCAGTGGTTCGACCGCTTGGCTCTCACCCAGGCGGCCCGGGTTCGATCCCAAACGACCGCAAAGTGAGATTTGTGGTGGACAACACGGCGCTGGGGCGGGTTTTCCCCGGGAACTCCGGTTTCCCCCGCCATCTCATTCCACCGGTGCTCCATCTTCATCTCATCTATCATCAGTGTCACCGCCTGCGGTGCCGTATGTAGCAAAAAGCGGGCGTTAAACACTACTCATTTCATTTCATTACAATCATCAAATTAGGTGCGCTTACCCGTCTCTCGGGTTTCAGCACGCCCAATAGGTACTCCGATATCATCCTTCCCTCAAGGAGTTTGACATATAATAGCTTACCTGTTGGCTCAGCATGCCCTAACCTACAAAATGCAACAGTTACTGGTAGCGGAGAGTTAAGGAGGCTTTGGTCATTTCCTCCGAGATTAGCACGCTTAATCATGATACTGGATTTCAGTTCAGCTCGTCTTGGAAACCGGCCTTATAAATGGAAATCCGTCGACTTAAGAAGCACAGATCAATACAGCTTGATAATCAAGTTAGGTAGTTACGTTTCTGTGACCCAATTAATTTTCTATATTCACACCATCTCCTGTCCTGATATTTAATTTACTGAAAACAGTCTTTGTTCAGTAATGCGAATTTTGATAGTGTTTTGTCTTTTTTATATTTATGTTATATCCAGTGTTTCATTTGTGGTTATAACATTTTATAAATGTCCTGATGATGGGAGAGATGCACACTCCCAAAACGTCGATTTCTGATCGTCTTTTCACATGGCTTGCTTCCCGAGAACAACTTGAGCATATTCGTTGCCAGGAAAGCTTCAGGTCTTAAAAAGAGGGGATGATTTATAGAAAAATTGAGTTAATGCTGTGCATTTTGTAGTTTTTATAAGGATATTCCATGTTTAGCTCTTCCAAAACTGATTACTTTGGTTTATATTCATCGTGTAAGAGATTCCCGGCTTAATTCCCATGGCCGACCTTCCTAATCCAGTGTTTTTCGGTGGTTCCCTGGTCGTTAGGCGCATATTATAAGGAATAATAACATAAGCGTCAGAAAGGGCTTCGGCATTGTTTGACAGGGTATTTTCTCAATGCAAATCCTTGTTCTCGTAATTGGGGGAGGTTGTCGAGTACCGAACGCCAGCAAGAGAGGAACCGGTTGCACTTGCCGCTATTGTACAGCTTCAGTTTGTAGTTAGGTAGCCTGCCCTCTGCTGCTGTTTCTGCTCAGGTCTGGCCTCCCACAGTATCCTTTCATAACAACCCTCTCTCCCGGAAGATACCCTGTCAGCGACGTAGACACAAAATACTTCATTGGACGACGTGTTAAATCCTCATAGAATCATTGGTTTATTTAACCTAATCTTAATGACAATTACGTTATCAATAACGCCACTGAATTTGCACCTTGTGGTTTTAGAAACAGTGCACAAATCATTGTGAGATTAATTCCAAAGTAAACAATTAACTTCTCAAACAAACCTTTAAAAATTATGAATTCTGGTATGTTTATGTTGGCAGTAGTTTTTGAATATCCTGCTATTAAGCTGTTTTAAGAACTACCCCTAAGTTACTAAACTGCGACACGTTCATTAATTTGGAGTAATTTTTGGGGAGTGAGCCAAGACTTCTGTCCAAAGCAAGATAGAAGGAAACAAAAATTGACGTCATAAATATGACGCTGGATCTGGGCCAGCTGAAGCAGGCAATTACCATCCTTAACATCAGTAATCCCCTAGTGCTCCACCAGATATAGTGTACGTAATACAAAGTGATACGACGACGGTTGGTAGTGCTAAAGACTGTACTCCAGATAGGCAAAGTAACATCTGACGGTTGGCACTAATGAAAGATATGGTCTGCTGTACAGTATATAATTAGACGACATCTGACAGTTGGCGCCACTGAATGTATATATTCGGATGTGTGCTCTAGGAATAAGTTGGGCCAAATATCCAAGCCCCTTCCGAATGGAAGCTGTTTGGATTGGGTTGGACTCGATGGGGTAGTGGTTCCCGACCTCATGGAAACTGGGTGCGTGTGGTTGGCCTAGTCACCTAGACCGCGTTGAGGGACGCCTACAACCATCCCGTTGTAACTGGGTCTTCCGGTTAGGACCGCGTCATTGATATTCCTCTGGTCGACGTTTCGTCCCAACTATGTGGGGCTTCTTCAGGACTTCTTCCCTGACAGCTCCGTAGCTGCCCTGCCCGGAAGACCCAGTTACAATGGACACCGGCCGCCGAAGCCTACGCACTGAGTACAACCATCCCGGTTACTAAACTGACAAGCTACTAGCATGGCGAGCTAGTTCACCAACGGCCCAACCGAAGTTGTATATTGTTACTGAATGTATATATTCTGATGTGTGCTCCAGGAATAAGTTGGACCGAATATTCGAGACCCTCCCGAATGAAAGCTGTTCGGATTGAGTTGGAATCGACGGGGAAGTGGTTCCCAAGCCTATGGGTATTGGGTACAGTGGCTGGCCTGGATGCCTAGACGGGGTTGAGGGACGCCTAAAAGAATCTCTCAGCTGCAGAGCTAGTAGCATGGTGTGCTAGATCACCAGCAGCCCGACCAATGTTATTGATAGTTTTTCCCGATGGGTTGGCGCACCTAAGTGCGGAAGGGCGGGCTCTTTATACTCAAGATATTGCCCGAAAGAAAAACCCACAGATTGTTTCGGCGCTCCCTGGTAAATACAGGAGGAGTTTCGATCTCACTTCACATTGTGCTCAAGATAAGCAGAGTGACGTCTTCAGCTGGAAGTGCTATGGTAGCTACAAAATATGAATGAACATAAGGTGGGACTAAGCATGGCTGTTCTATCGCTACTAGCCAATGCGTTGCGTGCAACGTTGTACAGTTAAGCACACATACTGGCTCGCTTTACGTATAATTTCTTTGCACTCTCTAAAGATACTAATTACAAAATTATTTTGTTTTTCCTGTGTTACAGAGCTATTTTTTCTGAGGATTACTGTCCAAACCCCGCGTCTGTAGTACATCTGGTTACGGACATATGGAAAGATAAGGCACCTGAATAGTAAGAAAATGAAGAAATGAAGAAAAGCACACACTTACTATGCTGCAGTTGCAATTTGTACCCTGTATTCAGAAGTGGTGATATTTTAAGAGTGAAGAAATGCTTTTCAAAGTTAGTAAATATACCGCTTAGCAAGCCTAGAACTGGCGCGTCTAGTAGTAACTGCGAAACAACTCATAAGATTTTACATAAATAGACTACAAATATTCTTGTTAATGTGTATTCCTTTATCAAATAGATATCAAATAAAGACATTTTCGAAAGAAGAAATTTCGCTCAGAGTCGAGAATTAATGTTACAAGCTTGTCACGTGAGTGCTCATTCTGTGAAGAACATTGCTAAAGAAGGCAAACAGTTTACTAAATTAGGAGAGTTTCTATATTTAGATCTCCAGGGAAACATGGAGCAGATAAAAAACGTGCTACCAACTTAGACCATTTTTAAAAGTGTGTTTTACGTAGAACAATTTATGATTTATGAATATCCAACTGCCAAAAGGCTGACCAATTTAATGAGAGGGAAAATGGAATATACTGATTCTGTGTCTTCTATGCATAATATTTTGATACCTCGTGGGTTTAAATATAGGAGAACCAATGATGATCGCAAATTTCTGCTTGAAAGAAGCGATATTGTTGTTAAAAGACTAAAATTTCTACGCACAACGCACAACATTAGAAGTACCGGTGATTCATGGTGTAAAATTGCTTCATAAACACGTATTTATTAAGTACTTTAATGAAACAAAAATTGGTTTAAAGTCCATTGCAGACAGTATACAAATATGACATCATTAAAATAGAAACTATATTCACAAATCTTTGAAATGTCACTATTTTGTTTCACTGTAGCAAACACCTTCTTTCGTAGAACGCGTCTAATTTGAATGATTTTGTTTTGTGTGCATATGAACGATAGCTGTGTAAGCGAACTGTTAAGGTTCAGATTATACGATAATCATTGTATATGTTCTCACACACATGCTGAAATATTAAACGAACTTCTCTGTCAGCATCTGTATCACTATACATCTCAGCATCTGTATGATACTTGATACGTTGAGACAAAGGCAGATATATCTTCCATCTCTGATTAGATTAGATTGATTTGCGTTCAGTAGGTTCACTTGTAGCCAGGAAAGGCCGTGAACATTGAACATGTCTAGAGGTATAAAGTTTAAAAGCATATATATGTACAAAAGTTAACATAAGACACATATTATAGTATACAGGCAATATGAACAACAATATGGAAAACAAAGCAGGGATAATTATATATGATACAAAATGAAACACTTTTTAAACTAGCTTTCACTTGGCTTATGCCAGTACGTCTGAACCTTTTTGCAATTGATACCATTCTTGTTATTTATTAAATACATATAGATTAAAAATAAACTTTCAGCTTGTATGAAATATTTATAAGTAATGATTTGTCATTGGAATAGTTAAATACTACTTATAGAGCTACAGAAGCATTATCAGGATAATTTGTCATTCAGATAATTTTGTCCTGAATAAAAAGGTTTTGAGCAAAGGTACTCTCTAACAGCTTTTTTAAAAGCACCGAAGTTATCAACTTTTTTTTAAGAACATTAGGAAGTGCGCCAAATATTTTGATAGTTTCATAATACACACCTTTCTGGAAGCAAGAAAGTTTACCACTGAGATAATGGATATTATACTTTTGTCCAGTGTTTATTTTGTGAATTACATTATTTGTTGCAAATAAGGCACGATTGTATACAAAGAATTTTAGGATCGAGAATATATACATGCAAGGAAGCGTTAATATCTTCAATCTTGTAAAAAGATCTTTACAGGAGCATCTGGTGTGGGTGTTAGTAATGATTCTTATAACCCTCTGTCACCAGCTAGCCGTGGAACTGGCAACGCCAAGGCAGTACGATAACCCGTGTTCATTCTTATTTTGTAGCTACTCTAGAGAGGTGTTCTGACGTAATATATCTACACCATGACGGTTGGCAGCACTAAAAGTTGTATTTTCTTTTGTCGCAGGTTTCCTGAACGCCAACACCGACTCCTATCTTCGTTCACCGGCGAACTACGGCCTCATGGATCAGATAGCAGCGCTACACTGGCTCCAGGAAAACATCGCAGTTTTCGGGGGCGATCCCACCAACGTCACCATCGTCGGGCATGGCACGGGGGCAGCCTGTGTCAACTTCCTGATGACATCCAGCGCCGTTCCTGACGGTAAGTACATCACAGACTTATTCAGTCGCCATTGACGAACTTCATTGCAATTATCTTAACTGATTGGTCATTGGGTACAATTCTCTTTACTTAAACTTACAGTGGGTAATGTTTTGATTGATATACTTAATTAAGTATTCATATAGCAACAAACGAGACAACAGTCACTGTTAAACTTGCTTTGTTTGTTATTCAAACACTTAACATTACCTCAGCACATTCACTGAAAACAAAAGTCAACTGATTCATTACTACCGAAGTATTAAGTCACCGCTCAACTGTTCTCGACACTCGACTGAACTCTGAAAGATACTGTAGTTTCGGCTCCTCTCGACTCGGTTCAACTCGAATACACTTTCCGGCGAACGTTAGTCAAACTTAACTTCTAGTGCATTATTTATGCTTCGCGATGCTGCACCAACAGAAGTTGGTAATTTTGGTTCAAGATGATTCGACGAAGTCTTTCTTGATATTCATTTCGGTTATTCTGTACAAGCTATGAGACACCTATGACATTGGTTCTGAATTCTGACATCTAATGTCTGGTAGCTCTAAGCTCTATGTGCCCTGTACTCATTTAAACATCATGTCATTCATCTTCCGATATACTTAACGTTGTAGGTTTTCCCGTATAATGAAAGATTAATGTATGGTACGTCTAAACTCCATGTACCCTGTACTCATTTGAACGTCATTTGATTCATCGTCCGATATGACTTAACGTTTGATGCTTTCTCTTATTCTGAAAGATTAATGTCTGGTACCTCTAAGGTCTATGTATCCTGTACTCATTTGAACATCGTTTGATTAATCGTTCGAAATGACTTAACGTTGGAGGTTTCCTCTTATCCTGAAAGATTAATGTCTGGTACCTCTAAGGTCTATGTACCCTGTACTCATTTGAACATCGTTTGATTAATCGTTCGAAATGACTTAACGTTGGAGGTTTCCTCTTATCCTGAAAGATTAATGTCTGGTACCTCTAAGGTCTATGTATCCTGTACTCATTTGAACATCATTTGATTAATCGTTCGAAATGACTTAACGTTGGAGGTTTTCTCTTATCCTGAAAGATTAATGTCTGGTACCTCTAAGGTCTATGTATCCTGTACTCATTTGAACATCATTTCATTCATCGTCCGATATGACTTAACGTGTGATGCTTTCTCTTATCCTGAAAGACGAATGTCTGGTAACTCTAAGCTCTATGTGTCCTGTACTCATTTGAACATCGTTTCATTCATCGTCCGATATGACTTAACGTGTGATGCTTTCTCTTATCCTGAAAGACGAATGTCTGGTAACTCTAAGCTCTATGTGTCCTGTACTCATTTCAACATCATTTCATTCATCGTCCGATATGACTTAACGTTGGAGGTTTTCTCTTATCCTGAAAGATGAATGTCTGGTAACTCTAAGCTCTATGTACCCTGTAATCATTTGAACATCATTTCATTCATCGTCCGATATGATTTAACGTTGGAGGTTTTCTCTTATCCTGAAAGATGAATGTCTGGTAACTCTAAGCTCTATGTACCCTGTACTTATTTGAACATCATTTCATTCATCGTCCGATATGATTTAACGTTGGAGGTTTTCTCTTATCCTGAAAGATGAATGTCTGGTAACTCTAAGCTCTATGTACCCTGTACTCATTTGAACATCATTTCATTCATCGTCCGATATGACTTAACATTGGAGGACGTAAGTAAGAATTGAATTCCCCAACTTACCTTAATCCGCTTAGCCCGCTGTTGTAGCGGTATTCACTTTTGTCCGTCTGCAACACTGCTTATGTAACTGTCATAACAACAAGGAGGATTATGTTTGTAAGAAGGTCTGTATTTTCTTATAGTACAGGTTTCTGGAGCAATTTCAATGCACATTCGTTATAAATCTATCTTAAACGAACTTAAAAAAAATAACAATATACCAGAAATGGAGCAATGACATACCTCGTTTCCGTAAAAGAAGCTCAATTTGTCCTAAGACAAAACACAATCGTATTACACAGTCAACTGTCTCAGGTAATTAACTTCTTTCTTCCAACAAAGTACACTACCGTCCCCTAGCAAGCAGATTTTGAAAAACTAATACGAGTCGCCCGTCCTACCGAATCACCAAATTGTGTAAATTTTCAATTTTTCGAGAATAACCTCTGACGTCCTCTTTATTCTGAATTACTTTTATTTAACTGGCAAAACCGTAGGAGACAAAGAAAGTCTTGCACGCAAGAAACATAAGCGACTCGATTTCAAAACAGTTGACAACAGCTTTGTCCTACTGTACTCGCATTACATCTATAACAAGTTAAACGACGTTTCCTTCGATTACCGTGTTGTAAATAGAATATGTTGTAATAAAGTGACTAGACAATAGCATCTGAAAGTACCATACATAGTGTGGTAGAGGAATGAAATCCAGAATGGTAAATGTTCAGCATGCACCCAGCCACGAGACACTTCTTGTGTCGCCCGCATTTGTAGCACGGTGG
Source organism: Mantis religiosa (assembly GCA_030765055.1). NCBI lineage: Eukaryota > Metazoa > Arthropoda > Insecta > Mantodea > Mantidae > Mantis > Mantis religiosa. The sequence goes on along the minus strand of CM060955.1, from coordinate 4,249,802 downwards.
TAATGTCACTTTTAAGAGGTCCCGAGCTCAAAACTCGGTCAGTCAAAGTCAGTTATCCTAAAAATTTTTGTTCGTGTTTTTCCCTTATCCTGAAAGATGAATGTATTGTAGGATTAAGATCAGGATTTCATTATGGAAGGGATTCGGTACATAGGCCACCATGCTGGGCCCATTGTCCCTATGCCCTCAAATGGAGGAAGGATGAGGCGACGGAGACAAAGGATGAACGACCAAAGGAGCCTCGGCAGTACAGAGGGCAGGGTCCCTACAGTTTACTTAGATAGACTTCCCCCAACAGGCCAGGGCATCGGACATGCTCTTCTACTGCGGGAGGTCAACGAGCCCAGCAGCTGAGTCACAAAGTCCCAGGCAGGCGATCCAAGCCCCAAAGGTCCCTGGCTGACGGTCCAAGCTCTAGAGGTCCCTGGCTGACGGTCCAAGCTCCAGAGGTCCCTGGTTGACGGTCCAAGCTCCAGAGGTGCCAGGCAGGCAATCCAATCTCCAGAGGTCCCTGGCTGGCGATCCAAGCTCCGAAGGTCCCTGGCTGGCGGTCCAAGCCCCAGAGGTCCCTAGCTGACGGTCCAAGCTCTCGAGGTCCCTGGCTAGCGGTCCAAGCTCCACAGGTCCCAGGCAGGCGGTCCAAGCCCCAGAGGTCCCTAGCTGGTGATCCAAGCTCCGAAGGTCCCTGGCTGCCGGTCCAAGCTCCGAAGGTCCCTGGCTGGCGGTAAAAGCTCCAGAGGTCCCTGGCTGACTGTCCAAGCTCCAGAGGTCCTTGGTTGACGGTCCAAGCTCTGGAGGTCCCTGGCTGGCGGTCCAAGCTCCGAAGGTCCCAGGCAGGCGATCCTAGCCCCAGAGGTCCCTGGCTGGCGGTCCAAGCTCCGAAGGTCCCAGGCTGGCGGTCCAAGCTCCAGAGGTCCCTGGCTGGCGGTCCAAGCTCCGAAGGTCCCTGGCTGGCGGTCCAAGCCCCAGAAGTCCCTGGCTGGCAGTCCAAGCCCAAGAGGTCCCTGGCTGGCGGTCCAAGCCCCAGAGGTCCCTGGCTGACGGTCTAAGCTCCGAAGGTCCCTGGCTGGCAGTCCAAGCCCCAGAGGTCCCTGGCTGTCGGTCCAAGCTCCAGAGGTCCCAGGCAGGTGATCCAAGCCCCAGAGGTCCCTGGCTGGCGGTCCAAGCCCCAGAGGTCCCTGGCTGGCGGTCCAAGCCCCAGAGGTCCCTGGCTGGCGGTCCAAGCCCCAGAGGTCCCTGGCTGTCGGTCCAAGCCCCAGAGGTCCCAGGCAGGTGATCCAAGCCCCAGAGGTCCCTGGCTGGCAGTCCAAGCCCAAGAGGTCCCTGGCCGACGGTCTAAGCTCCGAAGGTTCCTGGCTGGCAGTCCAAGCCCCAGAGGTCCCTGGCTGTCGGTCCAAGCTCCAGAGGTCCCAGGCAGGTGATCCAAGCCCAAGAGGTCCCTGGCTGGCGGTCCAAGCCCTAAAGGTTCCTGTATGGTGTTAGAAGCCCTAAAGGTCCCTGGCTGGCGGTCCAAGCCCCAGAGGTCCCTGGCTGACGGTCTAAGCTCCGAAGGTCCCAGGCAGGTGATCCAAGCCCCAGAGGTTCCTGGCTGGCGGTCCAAGCCCTAAAGGTTCCTGTATGGTGTTAGAAGCCCTAAAGGTCCCTGGCTGGCGGTCCAAGCCCCAGAGGTCCCTCGCTGACGGTCTAAGCTGTAGAGGTCCCTGGCTGACGGTCCAAGCCCTAAAGGTTCCTGCCTGGTGGTCCCGAACTGGTCCTAGCAGAGGAGCGGAGACCGGCAACCGACCTACCGGAGAAAGAAGTAGTGTACCTCAGAGCATATCATCCTGCCATGCCCCGCCAATACACCCGCCGACATTTCTACCCTGAAAGAGACCAGCAGATGAGAAATGATATGAAATGATAATGGGGATGAAGTGGAGGGATAGGAAATTCGAGGGAGGTAATTAACCTAACGACCCGAGAAAACCCCAGAAAAATCCCATGGGTCAGCTAGGTATGTAGGCCACGGGAATCGAACCAGGGCCTCCCGAATGTGGCGACAAACGAAACCGCCTGAGCCATCCCGCTCGGTGAATGCCAGGTAACTCTAAGCTCTATGTATCCTGGACTCATTTGAACATCATTTAATTCATCGTCCCACGTGACAACACAGGAGGACGTAAATAAAAAGTTAAAAAACCTCATTTGAGATGTCATCACTTTCTTAAATGCGACGTAAGATAAATAATTTAAAAAATAACTACAGAGTTCAAAAAGCACACAGTAATGGAAACAAATCGGAACCTTCCTGTTTTCAAACCCAAACTGCGACCTCTGTGTTTGTCAGTTAACAACCCAACCTCAGAAGCAGTTGTGTAACAGTTTTGCCAACCCAAGTATGACGTTTTAGATTATCATTTCCAGAAAGTGTACAGAGGTTTGGAGATTGGAAAGAAGTACTTCTAGCAGTGCGGGAGGCAGGTAAATGTGGTTAACTTCGTGCATCAAGACTCCGTAGTGCAAACAAAGGCCTTTGAGGTGGATCTGCCTGGCCCAGGGCACCGTGGTCGCTTTCCATTTCATTAACAGGCTTTTAGCTAATAGTCGCTCTAAAAAGGTTCCCATGTCAGGGCGCTCGCTCGCCAGCCTGAGAGCGAGTGCCACCTTAAACATCACATCTAGGCGTTGAGATTCGCTAATTAGCTATACAATCGATACGTACGCGCGACACCACGTAAAGTAGATCCAGCATTGTCCACTTTTTTTTTTTCCTGAACCGTTGTCAAGACAACACTCCTGCAGTAGAACTTATTTCTGTGAACTTCGCCTGTAAATACGCCCGCACCGCGACACAGTGGTGCAGCAGCACTAAATGGGAAAACCAAATGAAGTATATGAGAGCTGTTCATTATAGAAAGATCATAACTTTTTTACCGTCATAATTTTTCGCACTAAACTTCAATCTTATTATATTCTGTTAGCTTAATGTAAAGTAAACACGCCGTAGTATTTCATAGTTGGTACTCCTGGTTTCCGCTTGTGAGAAACAGACAAGTTCACACATATTAAGTATCGCCTACCACTGCAATGGAGGTAAAACGCGAGGAAACAATATGCGGCTTTGAAATTCAACTTTCGCCTCAACAAATTTTCAGTTGAGGCCTATACAATTTTACAGTAGGCCTATGGAGTGTCTGTTCTTCCCTACAGCACAGTTCGAAGGTGGTTTAAAATGTTTAAAGAGGGGAGACAATCAATTTTAAATGAAGGTGGACTCAGTGCTCCAGTTACCGCTCTTACGGAAGGAAACAGCAACACTGCTGCTGCCATTGTGAGAGAGGATTTACGAATTTCCTTAGGATCACTTTCTGAAATACTGAACATTTCATTGGGTGCCACCCACACGTTGGTGACAGAAACATTACACATGAGACGTGTTTGTACGCGATGGGTTCCAAGACTGTTTATTCCCGAACAAAAGGACATTCACACGCAGGTTCGCATACAGTTAAAGTTGATGTTAGAGGAAGATCCGGAGTTTCTTTCAAACATAATCACTGCTGATGAAACTTGTCTACATCATTTTGATCCTGAGAACAAACAGCAAAGTTCAGTTTGGAAATCTCCTTCATCACCAACCCCCCAAAAAGCAAAAGTGCTTGCTTCTGCTGGGAAATTTACGGTCATCTCATTCTTTGGTATTCATGGAATGGTTTATCGGTATGTTGTACCTGTACACACATCAGTAACTGGACAATACTACAGGGATGTCCTGAAAACATTGCAAGTCCGTGTCAGGCGCAAAGGACCATATTTCTGTTAAGCAGACTGGATGCTGCACCACGATAATGCGCGGCCGCATATTGCCAATGTCGTTGCTGAATATCTTGCAAAACTCAACGTGAAGTGCATTCCTCACCCTCCCTATAGTCCGGATTTAGCCCCATGTGACTATTTTGTTTTCCCTAACTTGAAGAAACGTCTTCGTGGGAGACGTTATCCATCATCAGAAGCAGTGGTGAAGGCTGCGGATGTGATTTTGAAGGATCTATAAAAATGGCTTCCAACATGTTTTTGAAGTCTGACAGAAATGCTGGGACAAGTGCAACACATTCAGGGGAGACTATTTTGAGAAGGACCATCAAAATTGTGAAGATGAGTAAAGGTACGTTGTCTAAAAAAAGTGTGATCATACTGTATTGAACATCCCTCGAACTTACATCATCCTGTTTGTGTACAAATTAATTTTATTTAAAACTCTTGCTCTTCTATCTGCTTCAGGTTAATAGAAGTAAAAATTTATAGGAATTTGTTTGTTACACGTTTTGTTCTAGTTATAGTAGTATTTGAAGCTATTAATAAAAATGTAATGAAATGGCTAATGCCACATTTACTTGTTATCTATTGCGTGTTTCAACAAGAGACTTTTTTCTATTTCTTGAGTTATAAAAACGTTATTCACAATGAACAGGAGTTCAGAGGCTGCTAAAACAAAATTTAAGAATCACATAACCTATTTCGTTAAAATAACTTAAACATACGTCAGGAAAAACAAAATACTATATTCGCGCGTTCAGAAGAGCGATCAGGTTCCAAGTCGTCATTCGGTAAGTTTTTCGTTTAACTCTGTAAATATATATCACAACTTTGAAATTTGAAATGTGTTATACTCTGACATCTATGAGACACGTCAAAATGTATAAATACAGTATATACATAAAGTCAAAGTCAATTGTGTAGTAATTCTCAACTTGGTTACCATGGAAACAGTTAATATAGTACAGTACTTTCCTGTACATTAGCAATATAACAACATGTACTGTTTCTATAGAGACCAGGTGCAAAAGTGTGTAGTAATTCTCAACTTGGTTACTATGGAAACAGTTAATATAGTACAGTACTTTCCTGTACATTAGTAATATAACAACATGTACTGCTTCTATAGTAACCAGGTCCAAAGTGTATAGTAGTTCTCACCTTGGTTACTATGGAAACAGTTAATATAGTACAGTACTTTCCTGTACATTAGCAATATAACAACATGTACTGCTTCTATAGTAACCAGGTCCAAAGTGTATAGTAGTTCTCACCTTGGTTACTATGGAAACAGTTAATGTAGTACAGTACTTTCCTGTACATTAGTAATATAACAACATGTACTGTTTCTATAGTAACCAGGTCCAAAGTGTATAGTAATTCTCACCTTGGTTACTATGGAAACAGTTAATATAGTACAGTACTTTCCTGTACATTAGTAATATAACAACATGTACTGTTTCTATAGTAACCAGGTCCAAAGTGTATAGTAATTCTCACCTTGGTTACTATGGAAACAGTTAATGTAGTACAGTACTTTCCTGTACATTAGTAATATAACAACATGTACTGTTTCTATAGTAACCAGGTCCAAAGTGTATAGTAATTCTCAACTTGTTTACCATGGAAACAGTTAATATAGTACAGTACTTTCCTGTACATTAGCAATATAACAACATGTGCTGTTTCTATAGAGACCAGGTCCAAAAGTGTGTAGTAATTCTCACCTTGGTTACTATGGAAACAGTTAATATAGTACAGTACTTTCCTGTACATTAGCAATATAACAACATGTACTGTTTCTATAGAGACCAGGTCCAAAAGTGTGTAGTAATTCTCAACTTGTTTACCATGGAAACAGTTAATATAGTACAGTACTTTCCTGTACATTAGCAATATAACAACATGTACTGTTTCTATAGAGACCAGGTCCAAAAGTGTGTAGTAATTCTCACCTTGGTTACTATGGAAACAGTTAATATAGTACGGTACTTTCCTGTACATTAGTAATATAACAACATGTACTGTTTCTATAGTAACCTGGTCCAAAAGTGTGTAGTAATTCTTACCTTGGTTACTATGGAAACAGTTAATATAGTACAGTACTTTCCTGTACATTAGTAATATAACAACATGTACTGTTTCTATAGTAACCTGGTCCAAAAGTGTGTAGTAATTCTCAACTTGTTTACCATGGAAACAGTTAATATAGTACAGTACTTTCCTGTACATTAGTAATATAACAACATGTACTGCTTCTATAGTAACCAGGTCCAAAGTGTATAGTAGTTCTCACCTTGGTTACTATGGAAACAGTTAATATAGTACAGTACTTTCCTGTACATTAGCAATATAACAACATGTACTGTTTCTATAGAGACCAGGTCCAAAAGTGTGTAGTAATTCTCACCTTAGTTACCATGGAAACAGTTAATATAGTACAGTACTTTCCTGTACATTAGCAATATAACAACATGTACTGTTTCTATAGTAACCAGTTCCAAAAGTGTGTAGTAATTCTCACCTTAGTTACCATGGAAACAGTTAATATAGTACAGTACTTTCCTGTACATTAGTAATATAACAACATGTACTGTTTCTATAGTAACCAGGTCCAAAAGTGTGTAGTAATTCTCAACTTGTTTACCATGGAAACAGTTAATATAGTACAGTACTTTCCTGTACATTAGCAACTGTAGTGTTTCTATAGTAACCAGGTCCAAAAGTGTGTAGTAATTCTCAACTTGGTTACCATAGAAACAGTTAATATAGTACAGTACTTTCCTGTACATTAGCAATATAACAACTGTACTGTTTCTATAGTAACCAGGTCCAAAAATGTGTAGTAATTCTCAACTTGTTTACCATGGAAACAGTTAATATAGTACAGTACTTTCCTGTACATTAGCAATATAACAACATGTACTGTTTCTATAGTAGCCAGGTCCAAAAGTGTGTAGTAGTTCTCAACTTGTTTACCATGGAAACAGTTAATATAGTACAGTACTTTCCTGTACATTAGCAATATAACAACATGTACTGTTTCTATAGTAGCCAGGTCCAAAAGTGTGTAGTAATTCTCAACTTGTTTACCATGGAAACAATTAATATAGTACAGTACTTTCCTGTACATTAGCAATATAACAAAATGTACTGTTTCTATAGTAACCAAGTCCAAAAGTGTGTAGTAGTTCTCAACTTGGTTACCATGGAAACAGTTAATATAGTACAGTACTTTCCTGTACATTAGCAATATAACAACATGTACTGTTTCTATAGTAGCCAGGTCCAAAAGTGTGTAGTAATTCTCAACTTGTTTACCATGGAAACAGTTAATATAGTACAGTACTTTCCTGTACATTAGCAATATAACAAAATGTACTGTTTCTATAGCAACCAAGTCCAAAAGTGTGTAGTAGTTCTCAACTTGTTTACCATGGAAACAGTTAATATAGTACAGTACTTTTCTGTAGATTGCAACATGTAATGTTCCCACAGTAACCGGATTTAAAGTTTGTACTAATTCCCGTCTTGGTTGCCATGGGAACACACTGTATATGGTATGGAATTCCGATAGTTGACTCCCTAACTCGATTCTTTTTCTCCGGCGCTATCTTTCTTTTCAAATCCGCTTTATCGGTTATATTAAATACGAATTTGCAGTGTGCAATAAATCTGGAGGGAGGCAGACAGACAGGCAGGCAGGCAGACTTCGCCACTTTCTTGTGTGTGACGCGGATTACCAATACACCACTCGAGGCGTTAATCTTGGGTTACATCGCCAAGACTTCTAGCAAGAGTTTCTCTCGCTCCGGGCATATTCAGATATTGACGGCTCCGGGCCAAAACCAATTTTACTGTATCTATCACTGCGATCGGAAAGTTAGCAGCAACTCGCTTAAGTGAAATACCAAGTTGCCAACTACACCACGTTGGACTGCCTCAACTTGAGAATTAATTCTCACTTTGTGACGTAGTTAACACAGGTGATCAGTGAGAACTGTTTGTGTAGCAGATGAAATTATAGCGGCAAGTTGTGCCCATACGGGCGGGATCTTTTTTAATTCTCCTTCTCTAACTTTGATGAATGAATTGATGTCCAAATGAGTACAGAGTACATAGAGCCTATAGCAACCAGACACTCATCTTTTAGGATAAGAGAAAACCTCCAACGTTAAGTCGTATCGGACGATGAATGAAATGATGTTCAAATGACTACAGGCTACATCGAGCTTAGAGCTACCAGTCATTCATCTTTCAGGATGAGAGGAAACCTCTAACGTTAAGTCGTATCGGATGATAAATGAAATGATGTTCAAATGAGTACAGGCTACATAGAGCCCATAGTTACCAGACATTCATCTTTCAGGATAAGAGAAAACCTCCAACGTTAAGTTATATCGGACGATGAATGAAATGATGTTCAAATGAGTACAGGGTACATCGAGCTTAGAGCTACCAGTCATTCATCTTTCAGGATATGGGAAAACCTCCAACGTTACGTTATATCGAACGATGAATGAAATGATGTTCAAATGAGTACAGGGTACATAGAGCTTAGAGTTACCATTCATCTTTAAGGATAACGGAAAACCTCCCACGTTAAATCATATTGGACGATGAGTGCAATGATGTACAAATGAGTACAGGCTACATAGAGCGTAGAGTTAACAGACATTCATCCTTCAGGATAAGGGAGAACTTCCAACTTTAAGTCGTATCCGACGATGAATGAATTGATTTTCAAATGAGTACAGGCTACATAGAGCCCATAGTTACCAGACATTCATCTTTCAGGATAAGAGAAAACCTCCAACGTTAAGTTATATCGGACGATGAATGAAATGATGTTCAAATGAGTACAGGGTACATAGAGCTTAGAGTTACCATACATTCGTCTTTCAGGATAAAGGGAAACCTGCAAGGTTAAGTCATTTCGGACGATGAATGAAACGATGCTCAAATGAGTTTAGGGTACATAGAGTTACCAGACATTCTTCTTTCAGATTAAGGGAAACCTCCAACGATATCATATCAGACGATGAATGAAATGATGTACAAACGAGTACAGTGTACATAGAGTTCCAGATATTCATATTTCAGGATAAGGGAGAACTTCCAACGTTATGTCATATCGAACGACGAAAGAAATGATGTTAAATGAGTACAGGCTACACAGAGCCTATAGTTACCAGATATTGATCTTTCAGGATAGGGTAATCTCCGGAACAAAGCTGATCTGGATAACTCAGGCTGTCTGAGTTTCGAACTTAGAAACTCTTGAATGAGAGCCGGACGCACTCTGTGGAAGCGGCCAATGTGCATGTTATCTTTTGTGCCGTGTATTTGTGATGGGATGTGTTCGAATACGGGGCCGAATTTCCCGAATCTTGGGTCTTATTGGAGGTCTTCTTGGAGGCCCGAGAAATTATAATTACATCCTTGGAATTTTGTGTCTCTTTAGTCAGTACAAATTTCGTCCTGGTAGCTATTTCAAGGTTCATGTCGGATTCCTATGGGATATGTAAGGCAGCAGCGGAGAGAGGAGCTGATTATTCGAGCTGGTACTATAGCTGTTAGGAGGTCTGAGGTATAGTTAACCACTCTCCCAGGCGGTCAGGGGTTTTGACACACATAGTTTGAGGTCACCTCCCTGAACCTATTCATAGAGTTATGTCTAAGTAAGCGCACCATGTCGAACATGTAGGGAGGGAGGAATGAGATTTATTTACTTACTTATCTACCTACTTACTAACTTACTTACTTACTTACTTACTAACCTACCTACCTACCTGCCTGCCTGTCTGTCTGCCTGCCTACCTACCTACCGACCTACCTACCTACGCACCTATCTACCCACCTAACTGCCCACCTACCTGCCCACCCGCCCACCCACCCACCTACCTGCCTGCCTGCCTGCCTACACACCTACTAACCTACCCACCTACCCAACTACCGACCCGCCCGCCCGCCCGCCCTGCCACCCACCCACCCACCTACCTGCCTGCCTGCCTGCCTGCCTACCTACCTACCTACCTATCCACCCACCCACCCACCTACCCACCTACGAACCCGCCCGCCCGTCCGCCCGCCCGCCCGCCCTGCCACCCACCCACGTACCTACCTACTTACATACTTATTCGTTCCATTTATTTATTTATTTATTTATTTATTTATTTATTTATTTATTTATTTATTTATTTATTTATTTATTTATTTATTTATTTATTTATTTATTTATTTATTTATTTATTTATTTATTTATTTATTTATTTATTTATTTATTTATTTATTTATTTATTTATTTATTTATTTATTTATTTATTTATTTATTTATTTATTTATTTATTTATTTATTTATTTATTTATTTATTTATTTATTTATTTATTTATTTATTTATTTATTTATTTATTTATTTATTTATTTATTTATTTATTTATTTATTTATTTATTTATTTATTTATTTATTTATTTATTTATTTATTTATTTATTTATTTATTTATTTATTTATTTATTTATTTATTTATTTATTTATTTATTTATTTATTTATTTATTTATTTATTTATTTATTTATTTATTTATTTATTTATTTATTTATTTATTTATTTATTTATTTATTTATTTATTTATTTATTTATTTATTTATTTATTTATTTATTTATTTATTTATTTATTTATTTATTTATTTATTTATTTATTTATTTATTTATTTATTTATTTATTTATTTATTTATTTATTTATTTATTTATTTATTTATTTATTTATTTATTTATTTATTTATTTATTTATTTATTTATTTATTTATTTATTTATTTATTTATTTATTTATTTATTTATTTATTTATTTATTTATTTATTTATTTATTTATTTATTTATTTATTTATTTATTTATTTATTTATTTATTTATTTATTTATTTATTTATTTATTTATTTATTTATTTATTTATTTATTTATTTATTTATTTATTTATTTATTTATTTATTTATTTATTTATTTATTTATTTATTTATTTATTTATTTATTTATTTATTTATTTATTTATTTATTTATTTATTTATTTATTTATTTATTTATTTATTTATTTATTTATTTATTTATTTATTTATTTATTTATTTATTTATTTATTTATTTATGTGGGTATGGATGTGTGTATTTATTTGTTTATTTTTTGTTTACTTATTTGTTTGTGCTACAACAGAACAAAGCTTCAATTACAGAAGTTACATAATCTACGAAAATGGCTTAAATATAAATATAAAAACAAGAAGAAAAAACAATGTAAAATATGATACAAAAAACTAAGACTAAATATATGAAATATTTAAGTGTAATACAAAGAGTACAAACAAGAATACAAAAAACTTACACTAAAACATAAAATATGTAATCGAGGTCAAGATATTAGTAATTGTGTTGTCATTAAGCATAAAACATACGAGGGTGAGTCAAATTAAAACCTTGAATTTGTAATAACGAATCGAAATTTCGCGCCGTTATCCTGTAATTTGGTAAGCGTGCTACAAACAGCGTGCAGTATGTCCTGCACATGCACACATCCCGTCGCAGTATCAGTATAAAAATGGCCGCCCCTCTTGCGGCTTGCACCATGGAAAAACAGCGTTCTGTTATTCCGTTTTTGTATAGTGAAGAACTGAAACCTATTGAAATTCATCGACGAATGAAGGTTCAGTATGGTGTTGCATGTTTGTCACAGCAGCAAGTCTACGAATGGAGTAGGAAGTACGCAAATGGTTTATATGATTCCAGAGTCCATAGAGTATAGAGCTACCAGACATTCTTGTTTCACAATAAGGTAGCACTGTCACCAATGCGTCATACACAAATCTACTAAAAGATTATCTGCGGCCTGCAATCAAATCAAAATGACGTGGAGTGCTGTCAGCAGGTCTTCTTTTGCAACAGGACAATGCAAGACCCTACATCGCCCGTACAACTGTTGCAACAATCACAGACCAGCATTTTGAGTGTCTTCCTCATCCACCATACTCACCAGACCTTGCCCCAGGTAAGATTCATATGTTTGGACCACTCAAGGACGCAATGGGAGGAAAGAAGTTCCGTTCCGATGAAGAGGTGCGTCACGCGGTGCATGAGTGGTTGCGCGGATTACCAAAATAATCTTTTCTAAAGGCATTTATGCACTTTTTAAGCGCTGGAGGACTTGCATTGAGCGCAGGGGAGATTATTGTGACCCAATTATCGGAAAGCACGACCAACTGACAGCTGAGTAGGGGACAGGAGGCATTGACGCCATGCCTACCCATTTATCTCGTGTCACTAACTGAGGGGATGATTAGGAAAGTGCCACTGGTGGCTGGCCGCCTCTTTCCCCTCCACCTGACGTCTGGAACACTCGGGATATTTCATCTAACCCGGAACCTTCTAGATAGGTCAGTTGGTCTTATATAAGCGACGCGCCGGGCTGGAGGAGAGTTGAGTTCTTGGCGAGCAGCCGTGAGGAGCGCCGTGATAGCGAACGGACTGGAAGACTGTGTACGTGTATCAGAGGAGTTGTACGTAATTGTGAGTGTGGAGTGGACCTGTGACAGATGAACTGGTAGATTGTAATTGTGTGCGCTACGTAATTCTATGTAATCAGCAAGTGTTCCAACTGTAGTTCGGTGGAAATAAAAAACATTTTGAGTTTTTACAATTGGACTTTTAATTTCACGAACACACAAAGTCACATCATGTTGAAAAGTGATACAGCTTTGTACCACTTCTGGTACATTTCCATTTCACTCACCCTCGAAAATAACACAATCGAATATCACATGCCCTTAATTGCTGTATATATTTGTTCCTTAAATTCCAGTTCTATGTTAGAAGAAAGTTCATTGTACTTGGCACATAACCTTAAAATACGGGAATTTTTATGCGATGACGTTTTTGGTGTTCTAAACTGGAGGAATTGACGGTTTCTGAAATTTGCAATGCTGGCATTAAGATTGATTTGAGTAAGAATGGTTCTCGTCTCTTTAAAAATGCCAACCATCTGGATCGCCCTCAAAGCCGCCTTCCCCATACTTCACTGCTCAACCGATATCTTGTTTCACATTTAACGAATATATCAAATGTTGATATCTAATCTATTGCAATCCGTAATTTATTGAATGCGTAATTTCGGTATCAAGTCTATTAATATTTGCGGTAGCAATCCTACAGATTTATACAAAGTTCATCAGGAATGAAGAGAACTGCTGAGGACGCACCGAGAAAATTCAAGATAAACATTTACTTTTCATTCAAATATCCTTCGAGTATAGTTATTATTTGTTACCAAACACTTGGCTAACAATTAACCATTGGCACAAAAATTTTAAGAACAGAAAGTAGAAGAACAAGTACTGAAACGCATGTTAAGGTAACATACGAGATTTACTCCATTGTTTCTGTTTATGACGCACGGTGACGTCATAACCCGCCCACAAGCGTGAGCATGATAAAGGAATGCTGGTCTAGCGTACGTAGCGGAGATTATGTGACGGCAAACTCAATTTCAAAATCTCCTGCAGCACACAACTTTAACCACTTTGTGTGCTAATCCCTTCGCCACCTTGTCTTTCTCTTTTCCTTACATCGTCCTCCCATTGTGTCGAGGCGGGCCGTTACTAGTGCACTTTCCAGATAACAGCCACCTGGTTACCTGTCCTCTTTATACACCGGCCTTCCCTCAGAGATAAGCATATGAATGTCCAGAAAAAAGTAATGAATTAGACGAACAAAGATTTTTATATGAATATTATAAACATCAAACTCGATTTTACATTCATCTTTGCTGCCGCGGTAGCGAGATGGTAGCATGTCTGCCTCACGTTCAAGAGTTCCAAAGTTCAAATCTCGGTCAGGGTGAGTTAACTGTATAAGGCTATTACCGAGATTTCCCCTTATCCTGAAAGGGGCACGAAGGGTAACTCTCAGCTCTATGAAGCCTGCGTTCATTTGAGCATCATTTCACCCATACCATTCATCTTCCGATATGACTTAACGTTGGAGGACATACACTGCAACAAAAAATGAGGGAAACCTCCAATGTTAAGTCTAATCGGACGATGAATGAAATTATGTTTAAATGACTAAAGGGTACATAGAGCTTCCAGTTGCCAGACATTTATCTTTTAGGATAACTGAAACCTCTAACTTAAATTAAATCCGACGATGAATCAAATGATGTTATGATGGGTCAAAGTTGTGAATTACTACACCCTTTTAGACCTAGTTACTATAGAAACAGTACATTTTGTTATATTGCTTATTTACAGGAAATTGCTGTACTATATTAACTGTTTCCATGGTAACCAAGTTGAGAATTACTACACAGCTTTGGACCTGTGTACTATAGAAACAGTACATGTTGTTATATTGCTAATGTACAGGAAAGTACCATACTATATTAACTGTTTCCATGGTAACCAAGTTGAGAATTACTACACACTTTTGGACCTGGTTACTATAGAAACAGTACATGTTGTTATATTGCTAATGTACAGGAAAGTACTGTACTATATTAACTGTTTCCATGGTAACCAAGTTGAGAATTACTACACACTTTTGGACCTGGTTATTGTAGAAACAGTACATGTTGTTATATTGCTAATGTACAGGAAAGTACCATACTATATTAACTGTTTCCATGGTAACCAAGTTGAGAATTACTACACACTTTTGGACCTGGTTATTGTAGAAACAGTACATGTTGTTATATTGCTAATGTACAGGAAAGTACCATACTATATTAACTGTTTCCATGGTAACCAAGTTGAGAATTACTACACACTTTTGGACCTGGTTACTATAGAAACAGTACATGTTGTTATATTGCTAATGTACAGGAAAGTACCATACTATATTAACTGTTTCCATGGTAACCAAGTTGAGAATTACTACACACTTTTGGACCTGGTTACTATAGAAACAGTACATGTTGTTATATTGCTAATGTACAGGAAAGTACTGTACTATATTACCTGTTTCCATGGTAATCAAGTTGAGAATTACTAGACACTTTTGGACCTGGTTACTGTAGAAACAGCACATGTTGTTATATTGCTAATGTACAGGAAAGTACTGTACTATATTAACTGTTTCCATGGTAACCAAGTTGAGAATTGCTACACACCTTTGGACCTGGTTACTATGGAAACAGTACATGTTGTTATATTGCTAATGTACAGGAAAGTACTGTACTATATTAACTGTTTCCATGGTAACCAATTTAAGAATTACTACACACTTTTGGACCTGGTTATTATAGAAACATTACATATTGTTATATTGCTAATATACAGGCAAGTGTTGCACTATACTATTTCAATGGTAACCAAGTTGAGTGTACCACTATTGAGTTTGGACCTGGTTGGTATGGAAACAGCAGTTATTTG
This sequence comes from Mantis religiosa, assembly GCA_030765055.1. Lineage (NCBI taxonomy): Eukaryota > Metazoa > Arthropoda > Insecta > Mantodea > Mantidae > Mantis > Mantis religiosa. The sequence goes on along the minus strand of CM060955.1, from coordinate 4,234,597 downwards.
TATATTCCTAATGCATTTCGGATGCTTGTGTGAGCGCTACCTCACATTTTAGCTCGACTGCTTTAAATCTGCAGAGATAACCCTGTTTGCGGGGCTTGCATTGAGGTAAGACCTGGAGCTGAAGAAAGAAAAAAATATGAGCATTACGAAGAAAAGGAGCGGGAATGGAGTGTAGTATGCATGTATTGATCGAATAGTTTCTTGACGCCCTGTGGCGGCTCCTCATCTTGACGTACGTGTGCACTCAAGTTCTAAACTTGCCTGATCCCGCTAATGAACTATTCAAACAGAGTGTCAGGCGGGGGCTATAGAATGAGAAGTGCTTCTCGTAAAGATGAGACGCGCTCGAGATCACTGTAGCGATCTCCACTGTCTGCATTATCCAAATAAATATCCTTAGTGAGATCCATCTCCATACGAGACTAAGCAAGTAGTGGTTCTGTACATCCGGCCAAACTGGTAAATCAGTATGTACATCCCGCCAAACTGGCATAGTGGACGTGTAGGGGAACTGATGAGAGAATTATCACTGTACTCACATCGCTACGTACCTGAAAATTAGATGGTATAATACCTTGTGTATATAAACCATGTGTACCAAAATTTTGCTGCGTAGTAGAACCGTAATGTCCAAAACTGAAGCCTGCAATCTGCCGGACTACTTGCGAGTAGCTGCTGGACCTCCTTCAGGTTTCTTCTGAGTGCGGGGGAGGGTACTCCTTAGGGCGGTTTGAAACGTTTCAGATGGCAGCACTCATAAATAAAAGCTAGTGAATTTCGTCCTTCATCTTTTGACGGTTACCCGCCAAATTTTCAGTCATTTTAGTCGCTCAGTTGTTATGTGACAGTCGTTTAAGTGAGTTCATGTGAGTGGTTTTATGAAAATGGACAAAATGGAGTATCGAGCTGTCATTAAATATTTGTTTTTGTAGACAATACGCCTACGCAAATCAAAGATGAATTGGATTCTGTGTATGGGAACTCTGCACCATCATTTACCACAGCGAAATTTTAGGCAGCTGAATTAAAACTTGCGCGTAAGAGCTAGGGAGACGATGAACGTTCGCAGCGTCCAGAAACTGCAACTACCGACGAAAACATCGCCAAAGTTCACCAAATGGTGCTTAACGAACGCTGAATTAAAGTGAGAGAGATAGCAGAGACTATGGACATGTAAAAATAACGTGTTTGTCACATATTAAATCAACATTTAGACATGGGGATAGTGTTGCAGTTATTTATTCCATTTTCTTCAAAAAGGAAAACCCCTTACAGGAGCATACTATGCATCATTACTTGACAAGCTGAAGGCAAAAGTTGCGAAAAACGACCATATTTGCAATTAAAGAAAGTTCTGTTTCACAAAGACAATGCACCGACTCACATCTCAGTTGTTGCAATGGCGAAAATCCGCGTTTTACGGTTTGAACTGCTTGACCATCCGCCTTAGTCACCAGATCTAGCCCCAAGGGACCTTTATTTGTTCCCTCATTTGAATGTTGCGCTCGGAGGACAGAGATTTTCGTCAAATGAAGAGGCGGTCGTCTTCGTGAACAATTATTTTGCAGAGAAAACCGCCGAGTACTATTTGGAGGGGTTGCAGAAGTGTGTAGAGTTACAAGGAGACTATGTTGACAAATAAAAACAATTCTGAAAAAATGCCTTGCATTTTTATTAGGTAGGATACTTTTCAGGTCACCTATGTGGACGATGAATGAAAAAATGTCCAAATGAGTACAGGGTACATAGAGCTTAGAGTTACCAGACATTTATCTTTCAGGATAAGAAACACTTCCAACCTTAAGTCATATCGGAAAATGAATGAACTCATGTTCAAATGAGTACATGGTACATAGAGCTTAGAGTTACTAGACATTCATCTTTCAGGATAAGGGAAAAGCTACAACGTTAAGTCATATCGGACGATGAATGAAATGATGATAAAATGAGTACAGGTTACATAGAGCTTAGAGTTTCCAGACATCCATCTTTCAGGATAAGAGAAAATCTCCAACGTTAAGTCATATCGTACATGAGTGAAATGATGTTCAAATGAGTACAGGTTACATAGAGCTTAGAGTTACCAGACATTCAACTTTCAGGATAATAGAAAACCTCCAACGTTAAGTCATATCGGACGATGAGTGAAATGATGTTCAAATTAGTACAGGCTACATAGAGCTTAGAGTTACCACACATTCATCTTTCAGGATAAGGGAAAACCGCCAACATTAAGTCATATCGGACGATCAATGAAATGATGTACAAATGAGTACAGAGTACATAGAGCGTAGAGTTACCACACATTGAGCTTTCAGGATAAGAGAAAACCTCCAACGTTAAGTCATACCGAAAGATGAATGAAATGATGTTCAAATGAGTACAGAGTACATTGAGCTGAGAGTTACCAGACATTGAGCTTTCAGGATAAGGGAAAACCTCCAACGTTAAGTCATATCGGACGATGAATGAAATGATGTTCAAATGAGTACAGAGTACATTGAGCTGAGAGTTACCAGACGTTGAGCTTTCAGGATAAGGGAAAATCTCCAACGTTAAGTCATATCGGACGATGAATGAAATGAGCTTCAAATGAGTAGTTTAGATAGAGCTCAGACTTTTTTTTTACCGTGGAGGGGAAAAACCCAGTTACAGGCGACGGCCCACGTGCAGTGGCCGACATTGTGAAGGTCCCTGTACCCTGCGGGGGCCAGGCATTCTTACTAAAAAAACTCCATGTGTTTCGTGCATCTTAAATTAGTTTACGTGTATTTATTATGATGCTTCTTAGTCGGGTCCCACATAGCTATCCTACTTATATGTCCTAGTTTCCTAGGCTTGTCCATTGTTGATATGTGGTATGCTACACAAACAATGTCCTTTGTTCCGGCGTCGCCATACGTCAATGCCGTGGTCCTTGCGCTGTATCGTCGGATTCTCCTACTCCATATGCAGTCGCCCGCTGTCACTGTGCTTGTAGGACAATATGGGAGACCCTTAGGACTCCCGGGCAGCCTTGACTGTTGTCCAAGGGCTTGGAGGGCTCTGCGCGGTCAGCGTTTTGAAAAAAAAAAAGGGTCAGAACAAGAAAAAGATTAGTGATGGGATTATTGGGAGTAACAGCCTTACTGTGTGTGTCAGTCATCTTTGATTAGGTTGTCTAATCTCTGTTTCATATAACCTTACCTCGATGACATGTATCACTCCGCGTGCAACTACCTTTGGCCTCATCCTAATTGGCTAATGCTTTCGCGCCATAGGCCATAGGTGGTGCCTTCCCGTCACACTTAAAACTGCAGTAAACGTCATAATAATTGCCAGGAATATGGATAAAATCATACAAGTAAGAATATGACGGCATGCAAAAATAATGAAGTTTATAATGAAACTGAGCAAGTTGAAACTGAATGACTGAGAAATGAAACTGGGACAAGTTTATAATGAAAGGCCTCCGGCCTTTTCCACTGGGATATTTTAAACCAGAACACATACCTTGCAAAAATGCTTGTCATTCAGTCTTAAAAGTCGTATCACGCTATTCTGGTCGTGCGTTCTTCATTCACCCAAGTCAAGGTAGTATATTTTGCGATTTTTTTTTATTTATCCAGATTTATGAACCCTATTTTACACAGTGGTATATTAGGGTTATAGTTGATACATAAAAATACACAATTTTAACAAAAATATTTTAAATACTAGAAGGAAGAAAATATGTTATAATCTGATGCATATTAATTTAAACTATTTCAGACGTTTAAACACTGAGTTTATAAACATCATGAAGTACTTATACTGTTGTGGCTTCATTAGCAAAGATGTGAGCGGAGCAGAAAATTCAGTTCCTAGAGAGTCTAGCTTGAATATTAATACTTGTCTTTCTCTCCAGAAAATGGGACAACAGAAAGGGAGATGAACCACACATGCACTTGGTGTTAGATGTTAAGTGAAAACGTGATAAGTATTCACCAAATTTACCATGTCCACTTAAAAATTGCGTCAAAACAAAATTTGGTACAAGAGTTTCACATTTTCCTCTGTCATATACACTAGGGAAAAATAATGTTTTTGTAAACTTCCATTTGCAGTTGCTAGCCATTGTTGGTTCCATTCTTAAAGAATATGTTGATGTATTATTCTCCTTACAGTAGAAATAGGACATAAAGAGTATGTCACAGGAAGATTGGATTGTGCAGCCTTCTTAGCCAAGCAAACAGCTCTCTCGTTACCTAAAATTCCACTGTGTCCTTTAAGCCATCCCATGCAAATATGTCCTGGATGGTTTTGAAGCAGGGTTCTCATTTCATGTGCTAACGAATTTAAGTTGTATTTATCATTAATAGCGAGTAGAGCTGATTGTGAATCACTAAGAATACGGGCACTGTTCCCATTAACAGTAAACCATTTTATAGCTTCCTTAATTGCTAAGAGCTCCGACTGGCATACAGAACATTCAGGTGACAATTTAAACATGGAATGAGTTAGTTCCGTTTGGTTTTCATAAACAACAAAAGCACATCTTACTGCAGATACATTATCTTCAAATTGGTAACGCGAACCATCTGTATATATGTAATAATCATGAAAATTACATATTTCCTTTAAACAGGTTACAAAACTTGATGGGTGTCTTGCTGTGGTAGGATGCTCCGGGATTTGTAGTTTTAAGTGAGACAGCTAAGACGCACATTCACGTTCATGTCTTAAATTCATAATAGTTACTCTTGATAAACCAGTGAGAGCCAAAGGTTCGATGTTAGCTATAATCTGAGCTGCATCAGTGGAGATTGTACGATATCCTCGAATTATGCGAAGGAGGAATCCCCTTTGAATTTGTATTTTGCGATTTGTATCCCGGTACAGTCTGAATGTCCTTAAATAACTTGTTAGCCACACAGCAATATCGTCCCTGGAGTGGTAAGTTCTCCTGTTGTCTCAATTTCATGTCGCAATGCTCCTACGCATCTAGCACTCACAGCTGTAAGTTCAGGGCACTGCTGTTCCACTTCTGTCACTGACAACGACGGATTCTTGTCTGTGAGTGCATTAAACACATGCACCACAATTACTTTTTTCCGTTTTGTAAAGGTATTCCCTTGCGATGTTTCAGCGAAATACTGGCGTTAGACTCTGCCATTATACATATAATAAGTACACGCGCAATAAATGATCAATAAAATAATGTAGCTCTCGGAATCGACATAGCACACCGTCGAATGTCGATATATGACTAATCCAGTTAAAAACAAGGCAGTGATAGAAGTGATATAAAAAATTATGTCACCACTACCGCTAAATCACGTGCTATCGTGCCATGTGCTTGAGAGCAAAGGAACCTCCTCTTTAATTCGTTTAAGAATTAACATGCGTTTCAGATAAATGAACTCTGCTGCGTAATATATTTCATTAAAACAGTTACGAAAATATAAATTTGGAAATTCTCTTCCAACATATAAAGACATATCACCATGTTAAATAACGAACTAATTTTTACCGCACAACAGTCTGCATCACAACAGCCGCCAATGAGATGTGATAAGGTCACGTGACCGTTAAGAGATACGGGGCGAACTTATGTGAAACAAGGATTAGGAAGTTTTATACGTCGTCGTCGTGTTGTGAGAGTGTTCTCTCGAATAGAGATAGTGCTCGTGCATGTGTGTTTACTTCTGTTGTGTAGTTTCCTGAGCGCGTTATTAGAGGGTTGTGGTGTATCTCTAGGTTTTTATAATTGTCGTAGGCTAATTTCTTAATGAATTCTGCTACTGTGTGCATTTTTAACTCGCTGTGTATTAGGTCAGCTGGTGCTGTGTGAGGTACTTTCGCTATCATTCGTAATATTTTGCTTTGGAATGTTTCTAATTTTAGTACATATGTTTTGGCGACATACCCCCACACCGGAGTTGCATAGGTGAATATGGGTCTTATAAGTGTTTTGTATAGGGTAAGTCCTAAGTTCATGTTTATTTGCGAATAGAGCTTAGAGTTACCAGATGTTCATCTTGCAGAATAAGGGAAAACTCCGAGTAAAAAATTATCGAGATAATTTACTGTGATGTAGATTAAAGCTCGGGAGCTCCTGACACACTACAGAGATAATAAATTGAAACAAATAGACAATATATTATTGTAAAGCTACTTACATTTTTAAAGGTGCAACATATAGATTTTTATGGTGACCATTTACATGGAATTGCTTATCATTTGTTTCTGTGTTTTAAATGGAAAGTCGCTTGACTTTTTCGCCAAGTCATGTAAAGGAAACTAAAATGTAAGGCCATTTTCAAAGTAGACTAGGTATTCGCATATTCCGTTTGAAGCTAGAAAAATATAAATCATTTCTGCAAATGCGTCCCTTTATAATTCTATAGTAAACAGAATAAGTGTTTTAAGAATATCTTATTGAAGAAAACGTTAGATTACGTAAACAAAGTATTATATTATAAAATAAGATGTTTTAATTGCTTGCCTCGAGGCAGACGTGTGACACAGTGGTCGATGCGCGACTGTTTGTACTGCGCTATATAATGGCAGGAAGCGCCATTTAACAAACAAGCATTGTAGGAAATTAGGTGGAGATTAAATGGCGGATAATAACATGACGCCAATGGGGCGCGAGCGGATCTGCGTCACCGGACCCCCCCCCCCCCACAACCGCTTTCTGTGGGCCCACTAAATCTCAGTAATCAGATTTCGTTCGTTCGTTCAGTATTTTAAGGATGGATGATTTTCATCACGTGGGGGAATTCATGATTTGGTCAGCTTAGGGGATGATTTGTATTTCTGGTAATGGGGATGGCGTTTTCTATGGCGTGTTTCAGGACATACATATCAGTGTTGCAACAGTACATGGCTGTTTTAACTTACAAAGCTATCTTAAATTGACGCTGAGTGATTTTAATCCTGGAGGCAAAACAAGTATTTAGAACCGAGGTAATGGCTAATGTTTGTGGAAGTTCTGAGTTAGAAATAGCGTCATGCGAGAAATATAACGTCATACTTTAAGAAGGTCCAGCCCGCCTCGGTAGCGTGTCTGCCTCACATTCAAGAGGTCCGAAGTTCGAATCTCGGTCAGGGTGAGTTACCTGGATAAGGTTTTTCCGGGGTTTTCCCTTATCCTGAAAGACGAATGACGGGTAAATCTAAGCTCTATGGACCCCGGGCTCATTTGAGCATCATTTCACCCATTCCATTCATAGTCCGATATGAGTTAACGTAGGAGGACGTACATTATAAAAAAATTAGGAAGGTCCACTTGATTGTTTATATTTGCAATCAAAAAAACCAAAAAATAAGAAGGTAAATCGAATAACCACAAACCAAAATTTCAGTTCGGCATGTTTTGAATGTGACTGCCCGAGATGCGTTCAGGTTACAATACCTCCAATTTTTTTTCAGAACAGGGAACAAATTGGAACTTCTGGTTTTCTTTCAATACAAGTGGACTCTTTGTCAATGCATGACAGAGATGGCAGCACTGTACAGCGCATAGAAATCTATTGGCTGCGATGAGAGTTAGGACTGTTTTGTACATAAAATGACGACGTTTCATTGCAAGAACAGCTTGTAATCTTTCGTTTTCTCTACTTTCGCGGTGTGACACCTATTGAAATTCATCGCCAGTTGAGTGAGGCATATGGTGATGGTACAATGGATGTGTCTAATTTGCGTTCCTTGGTGCGGTAGTTCACTGAAGGAAGAACATCGTGTGACAACAAACCAAGACAGTCACGGCCTCGCACCTGCCGGTCTGACGACATGATCCAGTGAGTGGAGAAAGTTGTTTTGGGGCTATGGTTACAAGACGATCAAAAGTCATCTTCATCCTGTTCCAACAGCAACTTCATCTGTTTTGAAACGTTACGCCGTGTTTGCTTTTGGAAAGGAGTTAGCAAACGTGGAGTCCACCGTGCAGACATCTTAGACATGTGCGGTTCGTCACTCCACACACCACCGTAACTAAGATGGGTCTCATTCATGATCATTTGGATGGTTGCTCGTCTGTCTTCCAGTATTAAACACTCCACTTTCTTCACTGTGACAGCTGACGGTCTACCAGCTCTTGGCTCATCTGTCAGGGACATGTGACCAGTTGGAAAATTCCTTTTCAACCTCACAATAGTGTCGTACGATGGACAATCATTTCCTTAAACAGCCGTCAGCTGATCATGGATTTCCCGGGCAGTTTTACCCTTCAGTTGCAGGAACTTGATCACACTACGAGCCTCAATTTTCTACATCTTACACCTCACTCACTTCTGGCACTCACTGTAAAATGAAAACAAAAGGACTCAAATCACTGAAACTACCTATATTATTCCTCGAGGGATCATGATGACACTGAAAGATTTTCATCACTCTAGCATAAAAACTACTGGGTCATAATTAAAACTTTACGACACCCCTCGTAAATAGTGTAACTGCGTGGGTCGCGTAGATCCGGAAATCCTTTTTGCAAAAATCTAAAACAAATTTTGCTGCAGTAAAAATACGTGAAATTGGCAATCAGCTGTCTTTAAGACTGACTCGGTATTTAGCTGCACGAAAACAATGAATGAAATCACTTCGGTACATTTCAATAGTCGAATGTCACCACAACAAACAACTGCCGCGGTATTTGCACCTCCCCAGCCATTGTTTCTAGAATGCCGCAGACCATCCGAGAACTTTCGCGGCCGCAACAATGGGCAGAATATTCGGGAGCATCCCTATGTGTCTCTCCTGCCCTCGCGCCCGTTTCAAGTCCGTAGCAGCAGCACAACAATGCACACGGTGAGAATAGCATTAAATTCTTTTGGTAAAATACAGAGGTCAATGGACTTTTAATGGAGTTACGTGAAGTTCAGCCTTTGCTTCGGTGTAATCTCTGGTCCAGCGTGCCGTGTGGGGTACCCGATACCGCCTGATGCGGCGTCTTTTGGGGCCGTAATCGTAGTTAGACTTGGTCCGGAGCAACTTGCTACTTCCGGTGGACTAACGGTGAACCATCGTTTTGTTATTCATAAACCGGGATTATCGATAGTCCGGGGACCAAACACGTTGGTCCGGCTCCAAATTTTGATGCGCCTCCGAGGGGTTGTTTAAAGGCGGACTATTTTTGCTACATGGACAACAATGAAGTGATGAATGTGACTGGTGCGTAGAATTCGTGAAATAAGACGACGGAGGAATACTTATCTACCAAGAATAGAAATTATTGTGAAGTACGACAATGCAAACTTCAAAAGCAGATACAGGTTTAGTAAAGCAAACGCCAGAAAGTTGATAGAAATGATTCGTCCTAAACTTTACGTCAGGGACGATAACCGAGGCCTGAATATCTCAATTGACACTCAAATCCTAACAGCACTTCGGTATTATGCAAGAGGAGGATATCAAGACAACACTGCTGACCTATATCAGTAATGCCCGACTTCACCAACAAATGTTAAGACTTAACACGAGTTTAGCAATAGTTAAAACAAAAATTGCATTTCACCAACAAGTGTCAGCGTAACACCAGTGTTATATCTCATGTTAAACTAACAAGCCGAATTTCTGATGTTAAGTCCCTAACAATTGTAAATAGTCAAGATGGTGAGCATGAACTCAGCTGTTGATGTCGATCTGCTATATTTAAGAACGTATAAATGGCATTCGTAATAGAGTACGGCCTATGAAGAGAAATTATTTTGAGGAACTATCCGAAGAAAATTGTGTTACGGAGATATGGGCTGTCGAAACAAGTTGCTATGAAGTTTACTGCTGAAGTCCAAGAGGTTAGAACTTGCATCGAAAGGAATATGGCGATCTCTCGTTTGCTTCAAGTTTCAATAACTTTGCGATTTTATAATTCACTGAATTATGTGGATAATATACTGTCCACCTCCCGTCTTGAGATGTTCAAGTCACTTGTCCTTCTTCGCACCTCGTTTTAAATTTACGTAATACTGACAATTTGTTTGGTGCTTTAGTGGTGGCACATGCATTTGAATTAAATTCGTTTCCAATATTTTGCCCGCGACATCTTTCTCTTTTACAATTACTGCATCCATCCTCTTATTTGTCTCACGGCTTTATTTATGATTTTTTTCATCCGCCATTTGTGCAGACGAAACTGAAAACAAAAGCGCATCGGAATACATTCAGAAAATAATACGACTCATCCATAGCCTTCTGTAGCTGTGATATTTACAAGTTTCTTGGCGTAAACACAGGTTTGTTAACATTTTCGGAAAACAAGTTGGTGAAATGCAAGAAATTTCACATTAGTTTTAATGCTGTGACAATTGTTACGTTACATTTGTTAACGTCGATTTTAACATCTGTTGGTGAAATCGGGCATAAGCCGTATTATAAGCAAACTCGTTATAAATTTGCCTCCATACCTCCTCCTTTCTCATATTTGTATTCCTCGACATGGATTTATTTTCTATAACCTTCATTCTTTTTGGACTAGAGAAAACATTGGTGTTCCTCTGACCAATTGATACCACGCTTCTTCATATTATCCATATCCACAGCACAACAAAATTTGTTACCTAACCTCAAACAGCAGCAACAACCGTAAGAATGATTAAGAAACAGCTGAGAAACTACGACAGAGATTTATAAACTTGTAGGTACACTGGCGTTTGTTTAGCACTGTATGGGGCTCGCACATGCGCAGAAGAACCTTTCCACGTCGTGTAACATTTGCTCCTTGCTGGTCCACGGCTTTATCGTCTATGAATACCAAAAAGTTAGACCGCCTTTGGTCTGGACCAAGTTAGTGAGAAGATAGTGTAGACGAAAGTGATAAATGTGAATACGGCCCTTGGTGTCATAATCCCCTAGAGACCTAATCAGGGCCCTATGATGTATTAAATTTGTTTTAAGTGTAATAGCGTGGCGTCTAATTTCATCCTTCACATATACGTGCATAATTTTTAAGAACTCATAACAGAAAACTTTTATTGTCGTGTAATAACACGTCTTACATCTTCCGTCTCCAACTCGTTCTGTACCACTTCTTGACACAGAGTGACGCTTCGTTCTTCATAAACGGAGTTTATTGACTTTCACCGTCTCTATGACAAATGAACATTTTCCTAACGACCATTACGGTCAAGCAATATTTGCTTATTTTCATATTTCCTTTTAAAACTTAATTTAAACAGTCAATAATTGTAACTAATAGTGGCCCGAACTATAAAGCCTGGGCCTTAAAGTACTTACAGCATAGTAAGTCGCCCTTAAGGTAGTTGTCTAATGTGTTTATGAGAACTCCTAGTGGTTTACCGGGAAAAACACGGCTCAGTTGGAGAATTTAATGTCATGTCGACACGTTGGCCATAGTAGCTCAATGTTTAGAGCGGCTGGACGGTGACCAGAAGATCCGTGGTTCATATCTCGAATGTGACACTGAATTTTTCAGTCTGGCGGTACCCTTTCACTGTATTATAACTTTAAATAATTTTAAACTTCAATAACATCGTTAAAACAACGTAACATAATTGATGTCCTCCTCTTCATGAATCACTAAATGAGATATTTTACTTTTTCATATCTAACCTCATTCACTTTCATAAACGCTTGCAACTATTTTTGACGATTTCTTTTTAGAGATTTTTAAATTAAATTTAAAGCCATAAATATAAATTAATAGCAATGCTTTGAGGTTTTAAATTTAATAACTGTCTCAAGGTATATTAAATGCGAGGATTTACTCCCATTAGTCCTTGACCCGTAGGACCAGAACCCAACCGTAGGACAGTACCTATTTTATAAACTGCCCCCCCCCCCCCCGCCTGCACACGGCAGACGGGACGGAAGTGGAGCACACCAACTACTAATCTCTGTTTCATATAACCTTGCCCGGCTGAAATGTATCACTCCGCGTTCAACAACCCTCCCCCTCGCCCTAATTGGCTAATGCTTTCGCGTCATACGCCATAGGCGGTGCCTTCCCGTCACATTTCGTAATAATTGCCGGGAAGATAAATAAAATCATACAAAAATCATACAAATAAGGATATGAAGGCATGCAAAAATACAAGTTTATAATGAACTGACCAAACTGAAACACAATGACTGAGCAATGAAACTGAAAGAGTTTATAATGAAAGGCCTTCGGCCTTTTCCACTGGAATTTTTTAAACCAGCACACATACCTTTCAAAAATGCTTGTCTTTCAGTCTTAAAAGTCGTGTCACACCATACTTTACTTTTCGTGTGCTCTTCGTGTATATTTAGCGATTTGTATCTCGGTGCAGTGTGGTTGTCCTTAAATAACGTCTTCGCCACACAGCAATATCACCTCTGTCTTTCAGCACATTTTTCTTGCCTCTTTTTTCATTCACAAACCCCAGCTGTATAAGCAATCTGCTGAAATTTGGTAAATCTGCATCCTCATTTACAGCAGACGAAATGTTACTTATGTTAGGGAGTTCGTTTCTAAAGAAAAACTACACACATGACGACGCACAACACTTTTCACGTATTTTCTCCGAGCACGCACTTTTGTTTATTCCTGCTTTTGCCTGTAGTGGTAAGTTTTCCTGTTGCCTCAATTTCATGTCGCGATGTTCCTACGGATCTAACACTCACACCTGTAACTTCAGAGCTCAGCTGTTCGACTTCTCTCACTGACAAAGACGGATTCTTCTCTGTGAGTGCATTAAACACATGCAACACAATTCTTTTTTCGCCTGTTTGTAAATAATTATCCTTGCGATACTTAAGCGAAAAACTGGCGGTAGACTCTGCCATTATACATATAATACATGCGCAATAAACGATCAATAAAATAATTTAGCTCCCGCACTTTCGAATGGCGATACATGACTAATCCAGTTCAAAACAAGGTCAGTGATAAAAGTCTTATAAACAAATGTCACCACTACCGCTAAATCACATGCTATCGTACCATGTGCTTGAGAGCAAAGGAACCTCCTCTTTACTTTGTTTAAGAATTAACATGCATTTCAGATAAATCAACTCTGTTGCGTAATATATTTAATTAAAACCGTTACGAAAATATAAATTTGACAATTCTCTTCCAACATATAATGATATATCACCATGTTAAATAACTAACTAATTTTTACCGCACGACAGTCATTACCACAACAGCAACCAATGAGAGGTGATTAGGTCACGTGACCGTTAAGAGATACTGGGCAAGCTTACGTGAAACAAGGTATAGCTCTGCAGGCTATTACCCGGGACTTATGAGGCAACACTCTACCCCCTCCGAGCGGCCGAGGCCTGGCCGGAGGCACCCAATTTCCCGTGGGTGGCGGGAACACACTGCCCCCTCGAGTCCAACCCAATCCGAACAACTCCCAGAGGGAGGGGCTCGAATGTTCGGCCCGAGGTTCCTCTAGTAACGTCAGAGGTATCACGAGTGCTAGGGGTCCGCAGCGCCCGCACTTTGGCAGCTGAAAGGTACGCATCCCTCCCGCTACGGGGTGTCTCAAGGTATATATACCGACTTCAGATTAATATCGGATTAATATTACACATCCTTATAATTTTCTGCTGAATATGGTTTTCATAGTTTTTCTGTGCGCTGGTCATACATGTAAATAGAACCCACTATTGGAAACTGTAGGTGACTATAAAAATAAAATGTATGCGAATTTAAGAATAACAGAACGTTCATTTGTACTACAGTTACCTTGACTTACGTCAAATAGGTATTGATACAGTTAAAATATTGTCGCCAACCCGTAACTACGAGGGCGTGGCTTGTTTACACACAAGAAACTGATAGGAGGGCAGTGAGAAAACCAAGAGCCCGCGGACAAAAATAACAGGCAGATAAGAGTCTGCCGAAACAAAAAACTGAGATAAATGGAAATTTCTAGTTACTTCTGGACTGATACAGATTGTTCGCGTTCTGGTTTATTTGCGAATCATTTAGAAATTATCTGTGAAGTATTTAAAGAGGCGACCATTGGCCAAGAGGGAGTTGCGAGTGGTGAAACAGTGTTGTGAAATGAGAGACAGCCAGATGTGTTGTTGTAACGAGATCTAATGATGTAATCTGCTGTCACTGTTATTGTGATGGACCTTGGTAAACTGATGGTGTATGTAACGTAATGCTGCTGTAATCTATAAGAGTATTTCTACGAATATAAAGGAGATTTTTAATTTCTGCAACTCGGCCTTTAATTCTACAAACCCACAAAGTCATAATTGGTGTCAGGAAGCGGGACAAGGACAACATCACCGAGAAGATGGAAGAAATGAAGACCGAATTAACAGCGAAGACGGAAGCTGCAAATAGCAACTTGGGCGCGACGACGACCGCGAAGATGACCAACACCAGGAAGAGCAGCCGGAGGAACGAGTAAGGACCGGCGTGGCGAGGAGCACGTCGGGGCCATCACCACCATCCCCTCGAGTGACACTGCGTGCCGTCAGCCGACGTATGGATGGCAGCCTCATCGCGGACGGTTGGGTTAGAGGGAAGCCATGCCACGTACTCGTAGACACCGGGACAGCCGTAACCATCATCAGACCTGACGTGGCCAAGGGTTTGCCATCGAGGAAACCAAGCCGATCGTACCAGCTAGTGACGGCATCGGGCGACACTTTGACCGTGGAGAGGTAGGCTCTGCTGCAGTTGACCTTGGGTCGGAGTGCCGTGCGTCAGTGAGTGATCATCGCGGAGGTGGCTGAGGAGGTGATACTGGGACTGGATGCCCTCAGGAGCCACGAGGCGTCTGTCGATGACGTCTGGAAAGTCCTGCTGATCAATGGAGATGAGGTCATTATCCGGCAACCAGAAGAACGCGTTGGAATCTGCTGGGGCATCTTGAAGGAAGACGTGGTGGTCCCCGCGAGAAAGGAGGTGGTGGTGACGGTGCGACTGGAAGGACAGCGAATGAAGAACATTGTTGCCGTGCCGAGAGGCTGTGAGGCTAGTGAGGCTGCTCAACTTGGCAGACACCGATCACGATGTCCAGGCCGGAACGGAGATGGGGACGTGCGAGCCCGTGCTAATCGTGACAGCATTCGACATGACACAGGAGCCGGTGCCAACGCAACACCTGGGACCCGGCTGGAAGGCTTATTGGAGAGGGCGGCCGATCACCTGACTACAGAACAGCTCCAGAAGTTTCGACAACTGCTGAGACGATACCAGCGCGTCTTCAGCCAAGGCAGGGAAGAACTACTGCGTCACCCGGCGAGAGCTACTGGCGGTAGTAAAGACCTTGGAGCACTTCCACAAGTACCTGTACGGTCAGCCATTTCATCTGAGGACTGACCATTCCACCCTAACATGGCTATTGAGCTTTAGAAACCTAGATGACGAGACAGCACGTTGGGTTCAGAGGCTGCAGGAGTACGACTTCGCCTCTGAACATAGTATAGGGAAGAACCGCAGTAACGCAGATGTCATGTCCCGAAGACCCTGCCCAGAGAATTGTGACCAATGCACAAGAGTGGAAGAGAAGGAACGTGCCGCAGCAGTCCGAGTAGTCAAGGCAGTGGCTGCGGATGGCTGGAATAGTGCAGGCCTGAGGAGGGAGCAGCTGGCGGACGGAGATTTGGGACCACTCTTGAGGAAAGCGGAGGCAGGGACAAGACCAACCTGGAAGGACATCGCACCGAGGAGCGCCACCTACAAGTCGTACTGGGCCCAATGGGACTCACTGAAGATCAGAGAGGGCGTGTTATTCCGGGTATGGGAATCGCCCGATGGGAAGAGGCAGAGACAACAGTTGGTACTTCCCCGAAGTAAGGTCTCGGAGGTCTTGGAGGAAGTGCACGCCGGTACTTCAGGAGAACACCTGGGAGCAAACCGAACAATCGAAAAAGTTCAACAGTCATGGTAGGGACCGTACCAGGTGGTGAAGAGGACTATCGACGTGATCTACCGCATCCAGAAGGTGCCCCGAAGGAAGATGTTGTTGGTACACCTGGATTGTCTGGCTCGCTACGATGGTGATGTTCGGGACGACCAGCCCTGAGGAGGGAGCAGTGTCGCGAACCTGCATCTACGATCGCGTGGCTTGTTTACACACAAGAAACTGATAATAGGGCAGTGTGAAAACCAAGAACTCGCGGACAAAGATAACAGGCAGATAAGGGTCTACCGAAAGAAACAAACTGAGATAAATGGAAATTTCTAGTTACTTATGGACTGACAGAGATTGTTCGCGTTCTGATTTATTTGCGAATCATCTATAAATTATCTGTGAAGTATTTAAAGAGGCGACGATTGGCCAAGAGGGATTTGCTAATTGTGAAACAGTGTTGCGAAATGAGAGACAGCCAGGAGTGTTGTTGTAACGAGAGCTAAGCATATAATCTACTGTCACTGTTATTGTGATCGACCTTGTAAGACTGATGGTGAATGTAACGTAATGCTGCTATAAGCTATAAGAGTATTTCTACGAAATAAGAGAGATTTTTAAAATCTGCAACTCGGCCTTTTAATTCTACGAACCCACAACATCACAATATGTAAACGAACGGGAATAGAGTTCATATGAATAAACTGAATAACTCAGAAAGTACCACAAGGGTAGAGTGAGTGTAGATAATGTATGGTAGAAAAATACAATTTGCTCAAATACCATATATTTGGAAATACCTACAAACTAAGGAAACAGTTTCATTAAACCATAAGCTAACTCAACTCAACTCAACTCCATGCTGGCGGGCTGTTGAGAACAGCCCGAAGGGTGGTCAAATCGTGTACCTGCTCCGGGAAGAGCTTAACCACGTAGTGGCGGGATGTGGATGTTGCAGAATGACGGGTGTATTTTAACTGGGGTTAGTGTAGGGAGGTAGCTTGTTGCTCCTCAGGGAATGATGAACCGGGTGCTACGGACAGCGAGCACCGCTGGTGGGTTAGTTAATAAACTAGGATGAAGGTATGAATAATTTTGAATATTCCATAATAATTTAGGACTAGCTGAAATTTAATTTAGGCTGGAATGGAGATCATGTGGTTACCGGTAGTGACCGCAAGACATACCGCAAGTATTGCTTTAAGCGACGCTCACGAGGAACATAATCCCCAAGGGATCTGACGAGGGCGCTCTGATGTTGGGGCAAACCCTCGCAGAATTTTGTCGCCCGGCGCCTAATTTCATCCTCCACATATCGGAGGGATGAAGCCTCGTGAAGTAATCTCACGGGGAACCTTGTACAAACAGAATAAATAATCCGAGGACATTTATTCTGTGCACGTTGGAGCAGAACAAGGTGTGAGCCTGCGGCCATACCCCAGACTTCGCACGCATAGAGCATGATAGGGAGGACCAGAGCCATAAAGAGGCGCAACTTTAGGGGAACAGACATCGCAGACCGAAGCACAGGGTATAGTGATGCCACGGCACCACACGACCGATGAGCTTGCTCCTGGATGTGCTCCCGAAAAGTTAGGCCCTTGTCCAGCTTGACTCCCAAGTACTTGATTGAATTCTCCCACCTGATCCCTTGCACGAAGTAGGTAAATTGGGGGAAATTGGCGGGAAAGCGGCGCTTGGTGAACAATATCGCTTGGCTTTTCTCCGTATTAATGGACAATCGCCAAAGCGTGCACCAATCCTGGAGGATGTTTGTTTGTTGAAAATAGCAGCACGTCGTCAGCATACTGTGCTATGTTGACGTGCTGTTCAGTGGGAAGGTCAGCCACATAGACGCTGTACAGCGTCGGGGATAACACAGAACCTTGGGGGACTCCGCCGCGGATAGACCTTCGTGTAGATGTTTTTCCCGCCGCTGTGACAGTGAAGAATCTATGCTTTAGGAAAGAGTGAAGAAGGTGTATGACTTGAGTGGGTAGCTCCAGTTGGATGAATTTGTACAGGAGACCCGCATGCCAGGTCGTAGAGAAAGCATTTTCCACGTCCAGAGAAACCGCCAAGGTCAATGCCTTGTCCTGGAAATCCAGGGCTGCAGCCTCCACCACGCGCAGCAACTGCTGTGACGTAGAATGCCCAGGACGAAAGCCAAACTGGTGAGGAGGGATAGTTTGTATGTCACCCAGAAGGGGGGACATGCGGGCTAAGAAAAGTCTCTCGAAAACTTTCGAGAGAACAGAAAGGAGGCTAATGGAGCGGTAGTTGGCAGGATTAACAGGGTCTTTTTGTAAACGTTGGATTTACATAATTACTTTGGTAGACTTCCTTCCTGACACTCAAATATCTTTTAGTTCAATACTATGTTAAGATATATTATAAATTACGGTTATCTACAAAAAGTGAAATTAAGGTAAATCTAAGCCATAATCTTACAACAGAGTTATAGCTTGTCTCAATTGTTTGAAATAGATACAAATTTTGTTCTTCGACGTTTAGATATCACATGTAGAGCCATCTATGAACAGCATGGCCGGTCATTAAATGATTCCCTTTGTGCCACTGTAAATCTTCCAGCGGACGATAATTACAGCTAAACCGTTTCCCCAGTAGTACTTAGGTATATATTTATGATAGCGGAAAGTATTACTTTCTCTATAGTTTATCAAACCACTCTTCTACATTTTGCTGTGTGCTTCAGATACGAGACAGCCATTCAATAACACATTTCATGTAAGGAGAAAACTGAAATTCATTTTTTAATTATTGACCACCCTTAACAGTTACGTTCCACAACGTCCTGTTCTGTATACAACTCCAAATTTATAAAAGTTATCAGTCTATTATTTTGAAACTTTGCTAAATAGTATTATGTATACAGTTTGGTCCACCACGGTATAATGTGCACTTGCACTCTAAGATATTGAAGGTGGTAAAATTCTACAAAATATACTGAACTGTTTTATTCCCTATCTGCACATTATCTATTTATTTACTATCCAATTTTTGGATTCCTATTTTACCCAATGATATATTAGAAATATATTTTATAAATTTATGAATACTGTGACTTTCTGGGCTCGTGAAATGAAAAGTCCAATTACACAAACTCAACAATGTTCTTTATTTCCACCGACTTACAGTTGAACACTTGCCAATTACACAAAATTACGTAATGCACACAATTACGATTCACCAGTTCGTCCGTTACCGTTCAGATGCACGTACACAATTACGTAAAGTCTTCCGTTGCACAGTCTTCTCGTTCATTAACACGGCGCTCCTTCGCTAGCACGTCAAACACTGACTAACTGTCCAGAGGTCCAGAGGTAGTCCTAGTCGGGCGGGGCTTTCCCCGTCCGGGTGTCATATGCCGCAGTACCTAGCCGCTTTGCGGCTTAACCTGCGAAATGAGCTAGTAGATCCATGTTCTGCTGGGGTGTTTGAAATTGTTGACTGTTTGAAATTTTTGAAGGGTTTGGAATGGGTTGCCCCTCTTTGTCGTGGGCAGCTGCACTTAATCGTTCTCCCTTTTTGGGAGACACGAATTAGTTTTTTGCTCCGTTTTGGGTACGGGTTGTGTAGCGCTTGGTCCTTCGGCGTGGAAGTTGGTCCCAGAGACATCTGGGGTTTTCCTTGGGTTACCCAAGGGGTCCCAGGACGTCTCTCGGCAGTCTGAAGGACGGCAAGCGTCTTTGATCTCTCGGGTCATACCTTCCCAGGGAGTTCACTAAAGGGTTGGGGTGCATTTGGATTTTGTCGTACATTGATCGTGCCCTCTCGCGAATGACATCGACAATGTACGGGATCTGGGAGTGCTCATGTAGGATATGAGCCGGGAATCTCCAGCCTGTATCGTAGATGATGCGTAGTGCCTTGTTCTGCAGCGTCTGGAGTCTGACGAAAGTGGTATTTGCCACTGTTCCCCAGATCTCACAGCCGTACAGAATCATAGGCGGAATGATCGCCCGATACAGTTGGAGTTTGAGACGGATCGGCATGGTTGATCTGAAAATACGGTATAGGCTCCGGAGTGCGACGTGCCCCAGCTGGACCTTGCCCTTGACGAGCGGAACGTAAGTTAACTTACGGTCCAGCGTCAGCCCGAGATACTTCGCCGTTTGCACCCATGGGATTCGACGGCGCCGTAAAACGAAGTTCTGCTGCAACCGGTTGGCTATGGTTTTCGCCAGGAGAATAGCAGAGCTCTTCTCTGGTTAATTGTCATTCGCCATTTTGCGCTCCATTCGCCAATGGCCCGGAGCTGGGTTTGGATTTGCCGGAAGCTGACTGTCTGCAACCCCCCTTTTTATAGGAATATCGCCGTCTCTTCCCGACTTCTCTAGTTTCCACCCGATGGTTCCAGATGGCCGTGGGAGAGGGGGAAGGGGCCGCCCGCGCAAGTGACATTTCCTCTAATCTTCCCCCTCAGTTAGTGACAGAGACTGATGAGTGGGTGTGGCCCAGCTGCCTAGGGTCCTTTCCAGCGGCCGCCGGTCCTGGCTTCCGCTAATTGGGTGACAATACAATACAATTTTCCAAAACATAAAAATTCCATATCAAGCTGACAAACATTAAACATCAAGATGAATCATTTAGCTTAAGAAATATTTTGTTTAAGAAAGCCATGAAATATTGATAAGTTTTGTAATTCATCAGAATATGTGTAAGTGGTTTTGAGAAAGTGTAACCTAAGGATTGAAGCAATAATTCAAGTTCTTATCTTTCAAAACAGAAAAACGGGCAATCAAATAAAATGTGAGAGGCATCTTGAAGATGATTTCCCCAAATACAATCAGATGTGGATTTGATTTTGAATCGAAATAAGTAAGCTGAAAATTTGCCATGTCCAGTTAAGAATTGAGTGAGAACATAGTTAGGATTAACAAATTTACATTTATGTCTGGCAGAAACTGTTGGGAAATATAAATCCTTAGTCAAAGCACTACAATTACTTTTTAACCAGTAATCATTCCAGTCGTTGATGATACTCTCCTTTTAGGGTATGTATGACTGAAATTTCTTGAAAATCGTGAAAATAGCAACTTTTTTTATTTTAATTCTATAAAATAATTTAGACATTCCCGAATGTGAAAAATGCATAAATTTGCATCCGAACGCCATTTTTAAATGCTTATTTAAATGTCGGTGGCCTTTAAACTCTGTCAGAGTCACGCCCTATTTTGCCTACATCCACACTTTGTCTGTTTTCCATTCTTAAATTTTCAATTCAAGAAAAGAAAAATAAGGCTTTCAGCCAAAATAGTTCCTAAAACGTTGCCAATATATCAGAGGCTGGCTTCTACAACATTACTAGAGAGGTGCAAAACAGGAAAAACACAGAATGCCAATGAATCTTTGCATCATGTCATATGGAATAAGTGCCCAAAGGAAGTTTTCATATCAAAACAAAAATTGGATCTTGCTGTTATTAAAAGCATCAGTAAGTTTAACATGGGTAGTCTTAAGTCATTGGAGCTGCAGCAAAATATCAGAGGTGAAAGTGTAGAAGACTCAGCAAGGAAAACTTCAGTGCAGCAAGATCAGACTCGTATCCTGCAAAGCAAGAAGCGAAGTTGTGCAGAAGAAAAGCAACATCTAAAGAAGAAAAAGGTGGAAAAAGCAGCAACAGAGGAGAGGAAAAAGAAATCTGAGGGTCCAACCTATCAGCCTGGTGGATTTTAATGTGAGTTATGCAATCAAATCTTTAATCGCTGTTTTCTCAATGTTCATATTTTCAGCATTTTTCTTCCTGTAAAATGCTCCTTGCGATGCAGTTTTTGTACTACATTCATGAAATTTCCTACACAGCTTCAGAATATCATGAGGAATGGAAATTGCCCGAGGTTTTATTGTGAAATGTATATAAGCATATATTTTTAATTTTCAAACACAAAACTTACAGTTTTTTAGACAAAAAAGAATATTTGTAAATTAAAAAAATTTTGTGACCTAAACTAAAGAGACACAGAAAAACCCAGAGCAGTTTCAAAAAGTATGTGTATTATGAACATAGGGTTAAAATATTAGACCAAAATTCAAAATATTTTGTCGCAAGGGACTTTTTTAGTGACGTAACAAAAAACATACAAAATTTATCATAATTTCTAAACTGCTGGAGAAAAATGGTTTAAATTTAGGTTGTAACATGTTTACATTATACTACACCTATGATGTAAATTTGAAAAAGCTAGCATTATTTGTTCAGAATTTGAAAATTTCAGTCATACATACCCTTAATGTTTGCTTCACATAAGAAATGGGGCATAGAGTGTATGTCTCTGGAAGATCTGAAGTCGCAGCGCTCATCTGCACGTTCATTTCCGGTAATCCCCACATGTCCTCTGACCCATTTAATACACAGATGAGAACTACATAATAATTGACTTCTTATTTCAGCTGCAACAGGAGTGATGTTGTTTGTATCTTTCAAAGCTGCAATTGCTGCTTGTGAGTCACTGTAAAGGAGAGCGGTATATTGTAAGCTGTTGCAGCATTTCACTGCTTCACGGATTGCTAAAACTGAACAGTCCTTGGCAAGTCTGAACATGGAAGAATGGCCTTCTATGGAGCGAGAGAATACCACAAACGAACATCCTACTTTAACATTTTTACTAAGCCCTTCAGCTATCCGAGAGCCATTAATGTAAATGGAGTACTGGTGGTGTTCTGCTGCACAATCTTCAAGGAGACTAGAGACACCAGTGGCTGGATGAGAAGCTTGTTTAACTGGTTGTTCAAGTTGCAGTTGTGAAATATGTCGTGGCAAGGCTCGGCCATTTCTAATGTTGCTGATATTTGCCTTATATACACCAGTAAGAAAGATGGGTTCAATATTAGCAATAATGAGCGCTGCTGGAGTGGAGATGGTGTGGTATCTTCGGAAGATTCTTAAGAAGTATCCACGCTGCATCTGTAATAATTTATTTTGTGCCCATTTCTTCTGAAAAATACTTTACAATGCTCCTGCACAATAGAGAACTATAGGTTCAACTGCCCCTTTATAAATTAACTTCAATAAAGAAGAGTTTAGGCCCCATGTTGGTCTCGCTAAAGCAGTCAGTGCGATAAGTCTGCACATTATCATTATCTGACAAACCAGGACATTATATTGGACGATTTTACTGTAAGTACTAAACAAAATGTAAACCATGGCATAACAGCTCAAAGTGGGCCTTAGCCTACCGGCCTCACGCCCACATACGCAAGGCAGTGTTGGACGATCCTCAAACCGATAAGAGAGAGTGTACTATGTTAGGCTAGTATCACAAACGTATGAGTACTATGCTATGTCCAACGAGAGAATGAGGTACCGTAACACTCCGCGTCTATTTGTGATCGGAATGACAGTCCTGTTACAGCTTCGTTAAGTGTAATATTGATATGTGTTAGCAATATGAATATGCATTTCCAACACAAACAACACGTATTTATTCAAACCAACCGCTTAATCCCTTCGTGAAGTACAATATTAACATACATTTTGGACACTAAAGACACATTTTCGAGCTAAGTATCACGCAGCACACTATTAATATTGTGACTTTGTGGGTTCGTGAAATGAAAAGTCCAATTACACAAACTCAACAATGTTCTTTATTTCCACCGACTTACAGTTGAACACTCGCCAATTACACAAAATTACGTAATACACCAATTACGATTCACCAGTTCGTCCGTTACCGTTCAGATGCACGTACACAATTACACACAGTCTTCTCGTTCATTAACACGGCGCTAGCACGTCAAACACTGACTGACTGCCTGTCTCTCTGAAACCCTTTTTTATAGGAATGTCACTGTTTTTCTAGAAGTCTCTGGTTTCACGAAAGTTCCAGAGTGCAGCAGAAGGGGAGAGAAGCGCCCAGGGTCAAGTGACATTTCCCTAACGACCCCTCAGTTAGTGACAGAGACTAATGGGAGGCGTGGCACGGCTGCACTTTGGTTTCCTCACAGCTGTTGCCCTCATGCCTACCGCTAATTGGGTGACACTGCTCCCTCCTCAAAGCTGGTCGTCCCGAACAGCACCATCGTAGCGGGCTAGTCGATCCAGGTGTACCACCAACATCTTTCCTCGGGGAACCTTTTGGATGCGGTAGACCACGTCGTTAATCCTCTTCACCACCCGGTACGGTCCTTGCCATTGCTGCTGGAGCTTCGGGCAGCGTCCCTTGGTCCGCGTAGGACGGTACAACCAGACTAGGTCACCTTGCTGGAACCCTTGGCTGTTAGCTTGCCTGTCATACCTGGTCTTCATGCGGTCGCTCGCCTTCTGGATGTTCTGGCGAGCCATCTCGTGCATGTCGTGGAGATGGTCCACCAAGTTCTCCACATACTCGGTCGCTGGCTGTTTCGCTTCCGGAGGGCTTCCAAAACCAGGTCACAAGGGAGGCGTAACTCTCGGCCGAACATTAAGCTGGCTGGCGTCATCCCAGTTGTGTCGTGTGCAGACGAGCGATAGGCCAGCAAGAACAGTGGCACCTTGACGTCCCAGTCTCGCTGATGGCTGGCCACGACCTTCCTCAGGTGTTCCTCTAAGGTCTCGATGTACCTTTCGACCATGCCATCCGATTGGGGATGTAGAGGCGTAGTGCGAGTCTTGTTCACCCCAAGCCTTTGTAGTGCCTCCTTCATTAGGTTGGACTCAAAGTTGGTACCCTGGTCACTGTGTAGCTCTAACGGCACCCCAAATCGACAGAATACTTGCTCCACGAGGCAGTCTGTGATTGTCTTTGCCTCTCGGTTTGGGATGGCATACACCTCCGGCCATTTGGTGAAGTAGTCCACGACCACCATTAGGTACTTGTTGCCTTGGTCGGAAACTGGGAACGGTCCAGCAATGTCCACGGCGATCCGTTCGAATGGCGCTCCGACGTTGTACTGCTGCATGCGACCCCGGCTCCTAGTGTGGGGGCCACGACTCGCCGCGCACACGTGACACTGACGGCACCATCTCTCAGCATCTGCTCGGAGTCTCAGCCAGTAGTAGCGCTGCCGAAGTTTGTCGATCGTTCGGTTCGCTCCCAGGTGTCCTCCCGAAGTACCGGCGTGTACTTCCTCCAAGACTTCCGGGACCTTACTCCGGGGAAGTACCAGCTGTTCTCTCTGCGTCTTCCCATCGGGTGACTCCCATACCCGGAACAGCACGCCCTCTCTGGTCTTCAACGAGTCCCATTGGGCCCAGTACGACTTGTAGGTGGCGCTCCTCGGTGCGATGTCCTCCCAGGTTGGTCTCGTCCCTGCCTCCACTTCCCTCAAGAGTGGCCCCAAGTCTGCGTCCGCCAGCTGCTCCCTCCTCAGGCCTGCGCTATCCCAGCCATCCGCAGGCACTGCCGTGACTACTCGGACTGCTGCGGCACGCTCCTTCTCCTCCACTCTTGTACACTGGCCGCACTCTTCCGGACAGGGTCTTCGGGACATGGCGTCAGCGTTACCGTGGCTCTTCCCTCTACGATGTTCCAAGGTGAAGTCGTACTCCTGCAGCCTCTGGACCCAACGTGCTGTCTGGCCTTCCAGGTTCTTAAAGCTCAGTAGCCAGGTTAGGGCGGAATGGTCAGTCCTCAGGTGGAATGGCTGACCGTACAGGTACTTATGGAATTGCTCCAATGTCTTTACTACCGCCAGTAATTCTCGTCGGGTGACGCAGTAGTTCTTCTCTGCCTTGGATAGCGTCTTGCTGTAGTAGGCTATCACCCGCTCATGGCCGTCCTGGATCTGCGATAGGACACCTCCAATGCAATGGTCACTAGCGTCGGTGTCCACAATGAAGGCGCCACCCGGTTGTGGGAAACCCAAAATTGGAGCACTGCACAGGGCCTCCTTTAGGTGCTGGAAAGCGTTTTCTGCGTCCTCTGTCCACACATAAGGCCGGTGTTCCTCCGTCAGGCGGGTGAGGGGTTTTGCGATGTTGGAGAACCCCTTTATGAAGCGGCGGTAATAACTGCACAGCCCCAGGAAACTGCGCAACTCTTTCTTATCCTTTGGGCGAGGCCAATGTCTCACAGCCTTTGTCTTCTCCGGGTCTGTGGCCACTCCGGTTGCTGAGACTATGTGGCCCAAGTAGTTAACTTCCTTGCGGAAGAGCTGGTACTTCTTCGCGTTCAACTTCAAATTGGTCGCTTGCAGTCTCTGTAGCACCTTACTCAGATTCTCGAGGTGATCTTCAAAAGTCTTCCCGACGATGATGATGTCGTCCAGGTATAGCAGGCAGGCATCGTAAGTCAGTCCTCTCATCACTGACTCCATAAGGCGCTGGAAGGTAGCTGGTGCGTTGCAGAGGCCAAAGGGCATAACCGTGAACTGCCAGAGCCCTTGGCCCGTCGAGAATGCGATCTTCTCCTTGTCTCTCGGGTCGAGAGCTACCTGCCAGTAGCCCGACTTTAGGTCCAGGGTCGAGAACCACTGTGCACCAGCTACCGTGTCCAGGGTGTCGTCAATCCGGGGTAAGGGAAAACAGTCCTTCCGGGTGACGGCGTTCAACTTTCTGTAGTCTACGCAGAAGCGCAGCTCGCCGTTCTTCTTTGTCACCAAGACTACAGGGGAACACCAAGGGCTGTCAGACTCTTCAATCACTCCCCTGGATCTCATGTCCTCCAGCATGTCTCGTACCGCCCCTTGCTTCGCCAGCGGAACGCGTCTATGTGGTTGCTGAATAGGCCGGGCGTCCCCGGTGTAGATGCGGTGAAGCACTTTGTCCGTGCGGCCGTAGTCACTATCACCTTGGCTGAAGACGCGCTGATACCGCCTTAGCAGTTGTCGAACCTTCTCCAGCTGTTCTGTGGTCAGGTGGTCGGCCGCCCTCTCCACCAAGCTTTCTAGCCGGGGCCCCAGGTGTTGCTTCGGCGCCGGCTCTAGTGTCTCGTCGATAGCTGTTACGCTCACCACGGGCTCGCACATTCCCAACTCCGTCCCGGCCTGGACGTCGTGATCGGCGTCCGTAGGATTTAGCAGTCTCACGGGCACCTCCTCTCGGCACGGCAGCAATGCCCTGGCTACACACAGTCCGTTTACAGGCATCTTCTGGTCCAGCATCATGTTCCTGGTTCTCTGGCCCTCCAGTCGCGCCGTCACCACCACCTCGCTCCTCGAGGGAACAACCACGTCTTCGTCCAAGACGACCCTGCAAATTCCAAGGCGCTCTTCGGGTTGACGGAGTATAACCTCTTCTCCGTTAAGCCGCAGGACCTTCTTGCCGACGTCGACCGTCGCCTCATGGCTCCTGAGGGCATCCAGTCCTAGGATCACCTCCTCAGCCACCTTCGCGACGAACACCCACAGACGCACGGCACTCCGTCCCAAGTTCAGCTTCAGCAGGGCCTCTTTCTCCACAGGCAAGGTGTCGCCCGATGCCGTGACAAGCTGGTATGGCCGGCTTGGCTTCCTTGTCGGCAAACCCTTCGCCACGTCAGGTCTGATGATGGTCACGGCCGCCCCGGTGTCCACCAGCACGCGGCACGGCTTCCCTATTACCCAACCGTCCGCGATGAGGCTGTCATCCATACGCCGGCTGACGGCGCGCAGTGTCACTCGAGGGGATGGTGGTGATGGCGCCGACGTGCCCCTCTCCACGACGGCCCTTACTCGTTTTCCGGCTGCTCTTCCTGGTGTGGGCAGTCTCTCTGCAGGTGTCCGGGCTGTCCACACCCCCAACACAGGCCACTAGGTGTTCGCCGGCGTCCCTCAGCTGGTCTTCTGTCTCCGGCGTAGCGGACACTCCTCGTTCTCGACGTCGGGATGGATGTTATTTTGGCCGCCTCCATCCTTAATGCCGCTGTCAGCGCCTCGTGGATGGTTTTATATTCCCCGAGCATTAGGCGCTGACGAATCTCCGTGTCCCGTACCCCGTCGACAAAATTGTAGGCAGCTTCCCGGGATACGAACTCCAGTGGCAGGTCAACCAAGGCCTTGCTAGCCAGCTGCTCGATCGCAATTGCGAACTCCTGCAGCGTCTCCCCCGGCTGCTGTGACCTTGCCTTTAGCTGGCTGCGGTCTGCTGCGGCTAAGCGGTGGTTCCCGAAGCGATTCTCCAGGGCTTCCCAGATGTCCTTGGGCGCCGCCGTCGTCTGCACCGCGTTTAGGACTTCCGCGGCTCTTCCCTGGAGGCTGGCTATTAACTGTGTGGCCTCCTCCTCCAGTGACCATCCGTTGTGCTTGGCCACTGTGTCGAACTGGCGGTGGAAGACCTCAAACGTTGACGCGCCGTCATACTTGGGAGGTTTGACGCGCGCAGATGTTGTGTCGCGTCCCGGCGCGTCGGCCTTCAAATCCTTCAGCTTCCTGCCGACGACGTCCTCCACCATGGCGTTCAGGGACTTGACGCTGCTGTCGGCCTTTCCCTCCAGGTTGTTTACGCGGTTGGCAAGGTCTTCGACGTCTTCCACCCCGGCGTTCAGGGTCTTGGCGTTATTGTCGGCCTTTTCCTCTAAATCATTAAGGCGGTCGTCTACTTGACCCATCCGCTTGCCCAGATTCGTGACGTCATCCCTCACGCCGGCCAACTGTTCCTCAAATTTGGCGGCGAGAGCCTCGTTCGCCACCTTCACTTCCGTGGTCAGTTCGGCCATCTTTGTGGTCATTGTCGTGGCCAAGTTGTTGTTTGCCGTTTCTGTCTTCGCTGTTAATTCGGCCTTCATTTCTTCCATCTTCCCGGTGATGTTGTCGTTAGCCGTCCTCATTTGTTTCAGTTCCGCTAAAATCTTTTCTAATGCTGCCTCCATTGTGTTATGTCGCACTTCTGACACCAATTGTGACTTTGTGGGTTCGTGAAATGAAAAGTCCAATTACACAAACTCAACAATGTTCTTTATTTCCACCGACTTACAGTTGAACACTCGCCAATTACACAAAATTACGTAATACACCAATTACGATTCACCAGTTCGTCCGTTACCGTTCAGATGCACGTACACAATTACACACAGTCTTCTCGTTCATTAACACGGCGCTAGCACGTCAAACACTGACTGACTGCCTGTCTCTCTGAAACCCTTTTTTATAGGAATGTCACTGTTTTTCTAGAAGTCTCTGGTTTCACGAAAGTTCCAGAGGGCAGCAGAAGGGGAGAGAAGCGCCCAGGGTCAAGTGACATTTCCCTAACGACCCCTCAGTTAGTGACAGAGACTAATGGGAGGCGTGGCACGGCTGCACTTTGGTTTCCTCACAGCTGTTGCCCTCATGCCTACCGCTAATTGGGTGACAATATCCATGAAAGTTAACTGATACTTACGTACTTTTCCTAATCTTTAGTACGAGACTTGACCATTGCCAGCAAGTCCGCCTTAACATTACCCTCGTGGAAAATTATATTGTTACTCTGTAGCCATGTTATGATGCCACTTATTGATTGGTATGCATTCTAACTTCACTCTGTGGTAGAAGACATTGTCCATCACAATTCTGTTGTAATTTGGGAAGAATCTTTTCAAACCAGGATTTGAAAACGTCGCCATTCATTTCTTTATGATAGTCTCCGGTTGTTTTGGAGCTGAACACAAGCTCGCCACCCGCGACAAAGCCATCATCACTTCCTATGTACGAAACTATAAGACGCTTACCCCGCCTCGTATAATTTCTAAATCCTGCACTTAAACCAGATCGAGATGCATGTTTTTGTTCTTATTTCACTGTGGTGTCAGTCCATACTTTAAAAAGCTTTTGATGTAGTGCCACATAGTTTACTTATTTGTAAGATAGCTAATACAGGAATTGACAAACGCGTAGTATTATGGGTTAAACATTTTTTGAAAGGGAGAACGCAAAAAGTTAAAGTAGGTAAGGAGCTGTCAGATAGTGGAACCGTAAGTTCGGGTGTGCCGCAAGGCTCAGTACTAGGACCTTTACTGTTTCTCGTTTTTGTTAATGACATTGCTGTTAATATCA
Source organism: Mantis religiosa (assembly GCA_030765055.1). Classification (NCBI taxonomy): domain Eukaryota; kingdom Metazoa; phylum Arthropoda; class Insecta; order Mantodea; family Mantidae; genus Mantis; species Mantis religiosa. Next base: position 4,204,940 of record CM060955.1, on the reverse strand, counting down.
ACTGTCAGATAATGTTGTTTGCAGACGATTGTATTATTTATAATAAAATTCGGAATACAGTGCATGAAACCGCTCTTCAGGATGATTTAAATGAAATTTGTAATTGGGCTGCGGCTAACAAAATGTCAATTAATGCCAAGAAAAGTAAGTCCATTGTTTTTAGTAGAAATAAGGGCAAAATTATTGTTAACTATCACATGGGAGGGGTCCAAATTCCACAGGTGGAAGCTGCAAATACTTGGGAGTATACCTGGCAAGTAATGCTGGATGGGACGAACAAGTAAATTCCACATCTAGGAATGCGTGGAAGGCATTACATTTCGTAATAAGAATATTGAAAAAGGGGAGCGCTATGTCCAGGGAAATTGCCTACAAGGCCTTAGTGCGGCCGGTTATGGAATATGGAGTAGCATGCTGGGACCCGTATAGAGCTAACCAAATCGATCCATTAGAAAAAATACAGAAGAGGGCAATAAAATTCATAAAAAGAGGCAAGTATTTTGGGCCTATAAAAGGAGATGAGACTAAATGGGAGGAATTAAGAATTAGGCGTATAAAACATAGGTTGGTAGCATTATTCAAAGCTAATGCTGGTGTAAAGGCATGGGTGGACGTTAGTGTAAGGTTAGATAATCCGGATTATTATGGATGAAACGATCATAGGTATAAAATTAAGGGTAGAAGATACAGAACCGGCGTAGGAAAATTTTCTTTTGTTAATAGAACCATTGAAGAATGGAATGAATTGCCTGTAGCAGTCTTTCGGGGCTGTCCCCTGTCGATGAAGAAATTTAGAAAAAAATCTAGATGGTTTATAGTTTAACTTTTAAATAATAATGGTACATAATATGTAAATAGAGAATTAAATAGATATGTTTTAAGTGACTAAAGTAAAATAATATCATGTTTGTATTGTTTATTGTGTTATTGTTGTAAATCTAGTATTTGTAATTTGATCTGTATTCTTAACTCTGCCACCGGGTAGTAGCCAATTGCAGTGAATAAATACATACATACATACTTTGTTGTCATGTGTCCCTCGTCTAAATAATACATTTTCGGTGTTTTAAGGAGTTCCTCCAATATGCGCGCGCAGCATGATATACTTTAATTACAAACTAACTTAACTATCTATCAGTAATTTTAATAGTAATAGTAGTAATTTATTTCCCTTTACATCAACAAATGGAAATACAAAATCAAGATTACAATTATAAAATCCATACTGAAATATGCCTAATATTCCTAAATCCTGAAAATCCTATCACGTTATCATGTCGCCCACTATTGAATAGTGATTCGGTCCCAATACACCTAACCCTAGGTTTTTGTGTATTGGAGGCCCTCTGCTCCTTTTTACACTTTTTGCCACTTCACCTATCTCACTCTACATTTTTCTCTTAATTGTCCTTAGCCATCTCTCTTTAACTTTCCCTAAATAATTCCCTGTATTTCTCCTGTTCTTTTCTCCTTTTACTGACAACATTTTTCTAATTACTACTTCACCCCCCATACTGTCCCATTTACGTAGCCAAGCCTGCTCTCTCCATACCTTTGTTTGACTACAATTTAATATACAATGTAAATCTGCATTCTCTTCTCCACACAATGGACATTTATCTAGCTCCCTATCTTGACCTATATCTTTCAAGTTTCTCACTCCTGTTCTCCCCCAAGCAAAACCTTCTCGCCCTAACTTACTACATATATCTATATATCCTTCCCTCCCCCAGGTTGTTTTTATTTCTCTATATAATCTCAGTGAGATTTTGTCACTTGCATTGGCAAAAATGTCTTGTCTGTCAATATCTTCTAATCTTAGCTTAACTTCTTTCCAGAAGCCTCTATACCCATACTCTGCATTTATCCAAGAATGACCCATACCTATCTGCTTCAACAAGCCATTCATTTTATGTGCCCAAGACCCACCGCAGTTACTTCTCTTTTGAATATGAAAACATTCTTTAATTATATTGCCATCTTCCAAGTTAGTGATTCTGTATAAATATTTCATTGCCCTTGACAATATTTTAATTTTAGTAGAATGCCTGCCTAGTTCTAATTGTGCTGCCCCATTAGGTGATGCTATTGGTAATCCCAATATGTATTTACAAAAGGATCTATGCACTCTATCAGTCTCTCTCCAAGCCTCATCTGTTCCCCAAACCTCTGATCCATGTAACATTCTATTTTCTACTACTGCCGTATAAATCCTCTCCAACCATTTGACATTTATATCTGGCAGTTTACTGTAGCATGATCTTATCACTCTCATGGCCATTTTACCTTTCGCCACAGACATCTTTTTTTGTTCTTTCGACCTGCCATCTGAACTCAACCTTGTACCCAAATAATCAAATCTCCTTACTACCTCTATTTCTCTTCTATTAACCTCCCATTTCTTATCCTTACGCAACGTGTATCCTTTTCTGAAGACCATAATTTTTGTTTTGTTTTCATTCACTTTCAAACCCCATTTATTGCAATAAGAATCGGCTGCCTCGATTGCTCTTCTCAACCCTCCACTTGATATGGACCCAACTACTAGGTCATCTGCAAACAGTAGCCTCGGTATTTCTTTATTATTAATAACTGGTGAATGTACCCTACAACTTGATATCTCCTCTAAAATTCCATCGACATAAAGATTAAATAATACTGGACTAAGTTTACATCCCTGCCGTACTCCTGCGTTACTCGATATAGAATTTATTAGTATATGTTGAAATATACTTAGTACGCACTTATGCGATTTAGCAAAACGAATCCAAGATCCACACCTCAGTAGCAGTACTTTACCAAGGGACTATTTACACGGCGGAGGCATTACGGAAATTGTGAAGAAGGCGCCATATGGTCAACGGTCACGTGGTTTTATTTATATGTACTTTATTCTCCCGCTGTAAGCAGTATATATATAGAAAACGGTTTAGCTGTAAAGATAGTCCGCTGTAGCAGAGATCTGACGTGGAATAAAGCCAGTCCTTTACCGACCTGATCATGCTGCTCATAGATGGCTCCACGTGTCATATCTAAACGTCAATCAAGAAAATTTGTGTTTCTTTGCAAAGATTAAGACAAATCGTAATTACCTCGTACGGTGATAGCTCAGATTTTAATTAGGTTCACCTTATGCAAATAAACAGGGGATACAATGAACAGTAATATGTTACCGAACAAAAACATTTTAAAATTAAGAAATGGAGTCTGTCTAGGTTATTTTATAGCTCCAAAGTTTACACTAAAGATTGTTTATGGTTTTAGGAAATATCTGCTGTGCTGTTGACTTGAAACGTATTTGTATTATAATTATGGTCGCATTGGAATCAATCTTATGGTTGTAAATTGAACCATAAAATAACATTTATCAATAAAGGTCACAAGTATCTCGTATTGGAGAACCCTTTTTAGAACTTGGTTACCGCACTATAATTATTGATATTTTTTGCTTTATTCTACACTCTATCTTTCTTGCGTACATGCATATATTGAGGTGTTTATCTAAATTATTCTGTTCATTCATAGAGATTATTTTCCCCGTTCATTAACATATTCTAATATATTATCAAATACGCATTTGATGAATAGAGTCAAAATGAAAAATTCAATGCCATTGCCGGGATTTGAACCTCGGATCTCCTGGTTTCCGTCCAGTCGCTCTAACCCATTGAGCTACCATGGCCAATGTGCCGTCCTGACATTAAATTCTCCACTTGACTCATATATTTCCCCGGTAAACCACTAGGGCTCTCGCATCCGAGATACACCGTTTGTGGCGACTTACTATTGTAAGTACTTGAGTCCCAGGCTTCATCATTTAACTCTTATTATTTGAGTTAATTGATGAAAATTAGTCATTTCTCCTCACTAGCTGTTTATAGGCTAAGGTTTTTGATGGATAAAGTGCCAATGCCATGGCCGGGATTTGAACCACGGATCTCCTGGTTTCCGTCCAATCGCTTTAACCCGTTGAGCTACCATGGCCAACGTGCCTTCCTGACATTAAATTCTCCATTTGACTCAGTGATGAAGCTTACGATTTACTTTTTCTTACTTAATCTCGTTCACTTCCAGCAAATTTAAGACACTTTCCTTTTAGATATTTTTCAAATAAAATTAAAATAACAAATAAAAAATTAATAACAATATTTGGGGGGTTGCAAATAAACAACTGTCTCAAAGTACATTACCGATTTATGATTAATATTTGATGAATATTACAAATGTTTGTAATTTTCTGGTATGGATTATTTTCAGGAGCGCTGGCCATGTAAATAGAATGAATTTTTAAAGAAAATTCTTAAAATAATTGGATCTTAAGTGCACATTGCACCTATATAAAAATATGTTTTTATCTAAACAAGAACCCATTATCGGAAACAGCAGAAGACTATTCAAATAAAGAACATTGGAATTTAAAAATTGATCTGTGCTAAACGTTAGCTTGATTAACTTCAAATGCGTACTTGATACAGTCATTAGGATATGGGAAGAGAATTCATGTGAATAAACTGAATAATTGAAATTAATACAACAAGTCATGTAGCTACATAGGAAAGGTACCGTGAGTTAAGATGAAAACACAAAGCATATTGTGACTTTGTAAGTCCGTGAAATCAAACGTCCAGTTGCACAAACTCAAAATGTACTGTATTTCCACAGAATTACAGTTGGTTCACTTACAAATCACAGCTGGATCACGTATCACACAGAATTACGTAACAATCCAACTACGTAATAACTCACAATTACGTACAACTCCCTCTACAGCTGACTAAAGCCTCCTGTGATACATGTACGCAGTGTTCCAGTCCGTTCCCTAGCACTGCGCTCTTCGCGGCGGCTCGCCGAGAACTACCTGAGTCGTCTAACGCGCCGCTTATATAGCCAGATCGCTGCAGCTCGAAGCTTCGCAGCTCGGAACATCATCTCGATTGTTCCAGACGTCAGGGGGAGGGGAAAGAGACGGTACAGTCTGTTTAGTTAACGCGTGTGCAGTTCGGAATCAAAGGAACCTGACCCGACCGCCCAATAATGACCGTCATAAATCAATCTCCACTTCAGAAATGGAACACTGTCGTTGAGGACCAATAACAACACTGATTTTCTGGAAATGACAGTCGCTTGTTTACTCCACGTGAAGTTTCAGTTGCCAAAGTTCTAACTTCGAGTTGATTTGTTTCATTACGTGCAGAAATTCGTTGTGTGTCATGATGTGGAAACCGTAGGAGGGAAATGCAGTGGTAAATGCAAATGAAGTAGTAGATAAATATCAGTCAAGTGAAAATAATCAAAGTGAAGACGGAGTGAATAACTGGGCCGAGTTATATTACTGGAAAAGCCTCAAAAAAAAAAAGAAAACGTTTCTCTAAAGTAGATAATTTCACATGCGACTTAATTCGTCGAGAAATTTATAGATTCTATGCAAAAGGGAGAGCGCCCACTTTAGACGAATTGGTTGCACATTTGCAAGAAATTTGTGATTTTCCTTATGGGCACTGCACTTTGCGCGGTCTCCTAAAGGAGCTGGGTTTCAAATACCGCACTTCGAATAAGTTAAGGGTTATTATGGAATCCAGTAGAATTGTAGCTTGGCGATATGTGTGTGTGTGTGTGTGTGTGTGTGTGTGTGTGTGTGTGTGTGTGTGTGTGTGTGTGTGTGTGTGTGTGTGTGTGTGTGTGTCAAAACTAAGGAAGTTTCGCAGTAATGGACATAAGATAATTTATTTAGACTAAGCCTCGTAGGATACCCACGACGTATCGAGAAAGGTGGCAACCTTGTAGAAAGAACTGCGAGAAGGAGGGTCTGTCTTGTAAAACGATTATAATGGTTCGTCAAAGGCAGCAGCCGACGTGCACATGCGTTAACTAAACAGACTTTACAGTGCCTCGTGACACCTTCCTAACCATCCCCTATGTGAGCGCCACAAGATAAATATGTGGGCGTGGTCTGATGCCTCCTGTCCCCTACCCAGCTCCAGTTGGTCATGCCTTCCGATAATTGGGTGACACTATCCATAAGTAAAGTGCAGTATCTGAGTTTTCAACAATTTGCTCCATTATAACACATTTGGAAATACTTATTGCTTTCAGTCACATGTTGATTGATAGCTCAATATGATAATACCACTATGATAACTGCAATCCTTTACTGACCGTATCATGCTGTTCATAGATGGCTCCACATGTAATATCTGAACGTAGCGGAACAAAATTGGTATATGTTTCTAAGGATTGAGAAGGATTGTAATTTTGTTGTAACACAATGTCTTAGATTTACTTTGTTTTCACAAGTTGAGGGGGCCTGACGGGAGACACCCCTCATGCTCCGCCAACTTCCTTTCAACGCGGTTCTCTTTCTAACTAGGGTCTTCAATATGTGCTTTACCTTTGGGTACTTTCCACGAGAGTGGAGGGAGGCCCGGGTGACATGCATATTGAAACCTGGGAAGAATCCGGCACACCCTTCCAGCTACCGATCCCTCAGCCTCCTTTCCACCTTCTCGAAAGTTCTCGAGAGGTTGAATTCTCTCCCGCTTGTCACCCATTCTGGGAGACATTCAAGCCATTCCCGACCATCAGTCTGGATTTCGTCCTGGGCACTCGATAGTCCAGCAGTTACTGCGTGTGGTGGAGACCGCCGCCCTGGGTTTCCAGGAAGGCGCCTTCACGGCTGCGGTTTCGTTGGATGTCGAGAAGGCCTTCTCCACGATATAGCATGCCGGAGTCCTTTATAAATTGATCCAACTGGGGCTTCCAACACAGATGATCAACATTGTACACTGCTTCTTGCGGCACCGCACTTTTAAAGTCACAGTCGCGGGGAAAACATCAACACTTAGACCAGTGAGAGGCGGAGTCCCCGAAGGCTCTGTACTATCTCCCACCTTATTCAACGTCTTTATGGCAGATTTCCCCGCAGAACCACGAGTCGTAATGGCACAATACGCTGACGACGTGCTTTTGTTCTGCAAAGACAGACACATACTCAGAGCCTTCAACCCTATACAGAGACACCTCCGTCTCACACAACAGTGGTGCAGGCGTTGGCGGATATCCGTAAATCCGGACAAAAGCCACGCCATACTTTTTACAAAGCGCCACACCCCCGCAGACTGCCCCAACTTCAGCTTCCGAGGTCGAAGGATAGAGTGGATTAACTCTGTCCGATACCTTGGAGTAACATTGGTTACGGGCCTAACCTTTCACCAGCACTTCAGAGACCTAGCGGCAAGGTACAGGGTGCTATCGCTTTCCTGTATTCTATGCTGTGGTCGAGCTCGATGCCGCTTGGCCTGAGGTTATACCTCTTCCGAGCGCTGGTGATCCCCGTGATGCTATACGCCTGCGAGATCTGGGGCATGGCCGCAGATAGCTGGTTGGCACGGCTTCAACTTGCACCGAATAGAGGGCTACGGTCCATCTATTCTGTGGGTTGCTATTTTCCTACCAGGTTGCTTCACGAAGCGTTGGGACTTCCATATGTGGAGGACGAAGTTAGGTGCCGGGCAACAAAATTCTACGCAACTTTACCAACTAATAGAAGCGCCCTTGTTAGATCACTGGGAGACTATGACCCCACTAGACGCCGTTCTAGACAACATCGGGTCCCCCGCATGGCATGTGGGCACCCAAGATAACACAGGAGCTAATCCTAACAGCAGCTAAAGCTCAGCTCCACATAATCTCCTAAGTTGTTTGGCAACAAAATTCTCCCCAACCCAAACTAAATTAAAAACACCAGGGTGCTGGGTATTGCATCCTGTCCTTTCACTCTGAAGTTACAATAATTGTAACCTCACAAAATTCATCAACCACAAAACCTACACCATATCCATCCTACAAAATCCCGTATCGAATACCTTACCTGCGGTAAAACCCTAAACGGGTGGGCACGCAGCAAAAACCTTCTGGCTATATACCGCCAGCCAGCACGACGTGGTTATGGTCATATAGTTTATGCTTTATTAAAAAATTTGGTGTTTACTTCGGAACTATTTCCGAATATCTCGTATTTGAACACATTTATTGGTTACGGTACTTTATCTACACTCTGCCTTTCCTATGTACCTTCATAGATTGCTGTATTAATGGCAATTATTCAGTTTATCCATGTGGATTCTCTTCCCGTTCGTTAATATATTCTAGCTGTATCAATACCTATTTGACATAAATGAAGGTAACGTTTAGCACCAATAAATATTCTGTTATTCTTCCATTCGAATATCTTTTATTTTAATAGTCACCTGAACTTCCTGTTAGTGGGTTTTTTGATAAGATATTAGCATGTTTATATATAGGTACAATGTACACTCAATAGACATTTCATGTTAATCATTTAACACAGGTCAATTCTTAAATTAGAATATGTTTTATTTAATGGTCATTTCAATTTCCGTTAGTGGGTATTAGATTAGATAAAAACACGTGTGAGTGTAAAGTATGCTAGCAGAAAACAATGTACAAGATATTCAGAAATAATTTTGAAGCCAAGTCAAAATTGTTAATAAATCATTACCCATTTTTGGAAACGATTGATTTATATAGGGTCTTTGTTAGACTTCCTATCTCACATCCAAATATATATTGCTTCGATACTATGTTAACATATGCAATAGTTTCCAGTTAGGTACAAAAATTAAAAATAAGGTAAATGTAAGTCATTATATAACAACAAAATTACAATCTGTCTCAATCCTTGGAAACAAATACCGATTTTGTTCTTCAACGTTTAGATATTACATGTAGAGCCATCTATGAACGGCATGGCCGGTCTGTAAATGATTCCCTTTGTGCCACTGTAAATCTTCCAGCGGACCATAATTACAGCTAAACCGTTTCCCCAGTAGTACTTAGGTATATGTTTTTGATAGCGGAACGTATTACTTTCTCTATAGTTTCTCAAACCACTCTTCTACATTTTTCTGTGTTTTAAATACAAGACAATCGTTCACATAACAGTTCAGTAAGATATTTCATGTAAAGAGAAAATTGAAATTGAATTTTTATTTATTGACTTTCCTTAGCCGCTTCGAAACGGCTTCCGTTTTTCGCCTGCGAAAACACAGTGTGTCCACTTCCATCGCCTACGGGGTATTCACCCGCCATCTGATCTTCACTTGAACGGCACACCCCTGCCATTTGTCTCGCACCTGAAGTTCCTGGGCCTCTACTTGGACGGACAACTCAACTGGGAGCACCACATTCGTCACCATCGAGCCTCTTGCGATCGTTCTCTTCGGGTGCTGAAGGTATTATGTGGAGCATCTTGGGGGGGGGGGGCGATCGCACGATAATGTTGAAGCTGTACCGCTCTCTGGTTCGGTCCAAGCTGGACTACGGCAGTTTTATTTATGGCGCAGCGACCGCCTCTAAACTTCGCCTTTTAGACACCGTACATCATACTGGCATCCGTCTTGCCACAGGAGCTTTCCGCACCACTCGAGTCGACTGCCTGTATGCAGACTTAGGCGAACCTCCACTCTATATTCGACGCTCTCTGTTACTCTGCTCATACGTCTCGAAGTTGGCAAGTTATCCCAATCATCCCTCTTTTAAACCAGTTCTCTGTCCAGATTTAGTCCACCGTTATATGCGCCCTGGTTCTCGGACACGCCCCATGGGAATAAGATTTCGGGATCTCCTACATTCGCATGGCCTCCGAATGCCTCGCGTGGAGAGGTCGTCCATCAGCCCTTATCCTGCATGGCAGCTCAATCGTGCGCGGTTGGATATCGCTCTTTCAAGCAACTCTAGACTCACTACTCCACATTCGGTGTTCCAACAACTTTTTGCCGAATTACTGGGCCGTTACCCTATGTTCCGGTCGTTACGGACGGTTCTCAGTTAGGTAGCACTACGGGCTGCGCGTTCTTCATTAACGGTGAGGCTCATAAATTTCGCCTTCTGGACTCCACTTCAGTTTTCTCCGCAGAGCTGTACGCCATCTTCTATTTGCTCCTTTTTATTTGCAGGTTAGCTCCTGGCCATTTTATCGTCTGCACTGACTCTCTAAGTGCTCTTCAGACCTTGCAACAGCACCTGCCGCTCACACCCTCGTTTTAAAAATACAGGCCCAGATCTCGCAAATGCTCAGTCGCGGATACAATTTTGTTTTTACTTGGACCCCAGGCCATGTTGGGATTTCCGGGAACGAGGAGGCGGACGCGGCTGCTAAGTCCGCTTGCCGTTTGCCCCGGAGTTTAACAACTACGGCGCCATACCAGGATGTGTAACGTTTTTTCCGTCGCCAACTCCTATCTGCTTGGCAGCACTCCTGGACAGCTTTGGAAGGCACACAACTCCGGGCGATAAAGGAGAGCGTACAACCCTGGCCAACTTCCTGCAGGGATAACCGGCGGGCCGAGGTGATACTCACCCGGCTGAGAATTGGGCACACACGAGCGACTCATGGCCATTTGTTAAGAGGGGAACCGGCCCCTGTGTGTGCTCCATGTGCAATACGCCTCACTGTGCGGCATGTATTGTTGGATTGCCCGCAGTACGCCAGCGTTCGCCAGTCTTTGGGCTTGGGGACTAACTTGTTGGGTGTTTTAGGGGACGACCCAGTGGCCGTGGATAAGGCACTGCGGTTTGTTACTGAAATCGATTTTAATAAACAAGTCTGACTTGTATTTTAAATTTATCAATTTTAGATATTTTACATTTTTAGTACTGGGATGGGTTTTTATGTGCTTTTAATAGTTGAGTGTTTATATTTTATCTTACTTTTTAACTTTGTGTAGCTTTTAGTTTTTAGAGTTGACTTCGGGCCCAAATGACCTTGTCGACGGGCCCTAAAACACTACACACTCACTCACTCACGCTATGCTTCTCAACGTCCTCTTCTGTATGCAACTATAAATTTGTATAAGTTAGCAGTCTTTTATTTTGAAACGTTGCAAGATAATATTGTGTACACTGCTTTGTCAACCAGGGTACGAATGTGTACACTTGCACTGTAAGACGTTGAAAGTGATATAACACTACATAGAATACTGATCTTTTTCATTCCCTATCTACAAATTATCATCATCTGTCAAACGTGGACATAATTTTGAACACTTTGACTATAAGTACTTAACAAAACGTAAGCCATGACGTAACAACCAAAAGTGGACCTGAGCCTGCTAACCCGACCACCGGCTTCACGCCAGGAAATAGGCTTTATGAACCAAGGTTCGTAGCTACCTATCGTAGCTCCTCAATTTCGTCACTATATTAAGTGGCCAGCGGTCCCATTTCCGGGATATAAAATCCGCAATCCCCAGGGGTGGGAGGGATTTCGGAAGCGTTTTTTTACTTATCCAGATTTATGAACCCTATTTTACACAGTGGTATATTAGGGTTAGAGTTGATACATAAAAATACACAATTTTAACAAAAATATTTTAAATACTACAAGGAAGAAAATATGTTATAATCTGATGCATATTAATTTAAACTATTTCAGACGTTTAAACACTGAGTTTATAAACATCATGAAAGTGGTATATTAGGGTTAGAGTTGATACATAAAAAAAACCACACAATTTTAACAAAAATATTTTAAATACTAGAAGGAGGAAAATATGTTATAATCTGATGCATATTAATTTAAACTATTTCAGATGTTTAAACAGTGAGCTTATAAACATCATGAAGTACTTATACTGTTGCGGCTTCATTAGCAAAGATGTGAGCGGAGCAGAAAATTCAGTTCCTAGAGAGTCTAGCTTGAATATTAATTCTTGTCTTTCTCTCCAGAAAATGGGACAACAGAAAAGGAGATGAACCACAGTTTGAAATTCTTCACCACACATGCACTTGGGGTTAGATGTTAAGTGAAAACGTGATAAGTATTCACCAAATTTACCATGTCCTCTTAAAAATTGTGTCAAAACAAAATTTGGTACAAGAGTTTCACATTTTCCTCTGTCATATACACTAGGGAAAAATAATTTTTTGGTTAAACTTCCATTTGGAGTTGCTAGCCATTGTTGGTTCCATTCTTCAAGAATATGTTGATTATTAGTCTCCTTACAGTAGAAATAGGACATAAAGAGTATGTCACAGGAAGATTGGATTCTGCAGCCTTCTTAGCGAAGCAATCAGCTCTCTCGTTACCTAAAATTCCACTGTGTCCTTTAAGCCATCCCATGCAAATATGTCCTGGATGGTTTTGAAGCAAGGTTCTGATTTCATGTGCTAATGAATTTAAGTTGTATTTATCATTAATAGTTAGTAGAGCTGATTGTGAATCACTAAGAATACGGGCACTGTTCCCATTAACAGTACACCATTTTATAGCTTCTTTAATTGCTAAGAGCTCCGACTGGAATACAGAACATTCAGGTGACAATTTAAACATGGAGTGAGTTAGTTCCGTTTTGTTTTCATAAACAACAAAAGCACATCCTACTGCAGATACATTATCTTCAAACTGGTAACGCGAACTATCTGTGTATATGTAATAATCATGAAAATTACGGAAGCATTACTGCAAATACTCTTCGTAGAATTAAAAGTCTAATTTTCAGAATTTCAAAATGCCTTTATTACAAGTAAAAACACACTTTGTCCAACCCTGCCAGCAGCAGAATTACGTGAGATACTCAAACGCAACGTTCGAGATCGTGTGCAACACGCCCATACAGCTGCACACTCAATTAACAACTGACTAGCAACTAACCGTTCCTTCATCTTTTCACCTATTTACACCGGAGCCAGTGTTTCTCGAAATCCGCCGAAGTTTCACGGACTTTCACGACGCCAAGGGAAGGAAAGAATTTTCCCGACATTACAGTGTCTCTTTTTCTCTGGTCCCCCCCCCCCTCTCTCTCTCTTTCAGCAAGCGTCCAGCTCTGCGCCCACGCGCTGACCGCGGCCCTCCACAAAACAATGCCTCACGACAGTACTAAACGGACACAATAAAGACCACTGCTGACAAATTACCCCTAAATTTACTTTTGTTCTCATACACAAGGAAATTCAAGACTCGTTTTATGTCACTAATACAAATGTAGGTTAAGTCCATGAGTTCTTAAAGCAATTTAGGAATGACGAAAAAGAAATGAAAATGTACCCAAGAAGACGACCTTTTGTGTAAAGGAATTATATCAGAACCTTCGACAAAACATTACAACAATACTTCGCCAGAAGTCACAGATGACTCAGGCAGTTTCGTCGGGAGCTACGGGTTGGATTCCCGTGGCTGACCTACCAGGCCCATGGCGGGTTTATCGGGTCACCAGGCGAATGCCGGTAGGTTAATTACATCCCCCGAATTACCTGTCTTTACCTGGTAGTGTCTTTAAGTGTAGAAGGGTCGGCAGGTGTCGAGGCACTACATGGCAGGATGATATGCTCCTGGTAAACACTTCCTCCTCCGGTAGGACACACTCCCAGCATATCCGGTGAGCCGTTTAAGGACCACGGTGGCTAGCAAGCCGTTTGTATGGGCCTGCCGGGATGTTTCCCTCTGGTAAATTGGAGGGACCGTATCCTCTACACCGTCTTGGCTCCTTAGGATGGCTGGCCTCAGTCTCTCTCTCGCCTCATCCTTCCTTTAATTGGGGACATAAGTTCAGTAGACCATGCTTGTACCTCCATGACGAATCCCCTCCATAGCCCAGTCCAGTCCAGTCACCAGAAGCGTAGTTTTAATGTCCACTTTCTCCCAAAAGAAGTTTTTAAAAATCCGATCTATGTCAATGAATATTGTTGCCGTATAGCATTGTTGTACTGTGCGGCATGATCCAGTGCCCTTATGTTGCAAAACCGCATATTATTTAAATTGTTTGGGTTCTTCTTGTTGAAATTTGGAACTATGAGTTCTCTTCTCAGGTGAATGGTTATAGGAAAATGGGTTTGTAGATGTTGGTTGTCTAGTAGAATCAACAATTCTCAGATGACTGTGAAATTTTGTTTAATTCACTTGTAGTGTGTTTGTTCCATTAAGACTGAGTTGCAACGGTGACCACTTCCAACTAAATTCTACCAACGCATTACATTTTCTTCTCCGGACTAACACGTCTGACCTCTTCAAATATGATGTAGCAAGTAAGTTTTACTATGATATTGCATCTACTTCTCCCGACCGACCTTAACACGTCTGACCTCTTCAAGTATGATCTAGCAAGTAACTTTCCTCGACTTCGCGATTCAGTTCCAACCTAATTCTGCTCCCCACTCTAAGAAGGATAGAATGCTTTCCTTTAGCACCCTGGCGTTGAAGGATTTAGTTTAATTTTGAATTGATTTTTTTATAATTTTGAGACCAACAACTCTTGGTAGATTATGGGAGCTCAGGTTTTGCTGCTGCTGGAAATGCTCCGTGGTTACCTCGGATGCCCGCAAGCCATGCGGGGGACCCGGAATAGTCGGCGACGACGTCTTGTGGGATCATAATCACCAAGAGACCGAACCAGGGCACTTCTGTGCAAGGGTAACTGTGCGTATAATTTGGTAGCCCGGCGTCTAATTTCATCTTCCACGTATGGAAGACCCGAGGCTTCATGGAGGAACCTTACTGGGAAGAATCGGCCTACTGAATAGATGGACCTAAGTCCCCTATTCTGAGCGCGTTGAAGATATGCCAGCCAGGAATCTGCGGCCATGCCCCAGACATCGCAGGCATATAGCATCAACGGGACTATAAGAGCTCGAAATAGGTATAGCTTTACGCGGACTGGCATCGATCGAGAACCCAACATAGGATACAGGGATGCAATAGCTCCCTGAACCCTCGCCGATAGTTCCCTGATGTGTCGACGGAAAGTCAGACCCTTGTCTAGCTCTACTCCCAGGTATTTGATAGACGGTACCCAATAAGCTATTTTTGTAAATATTGCAGTTATATAATTACTTCGGTAGGCTTCCTTTCTGACATTCCAATATCTTTTAGTGCGATACTATGTTAACATAAATCAGAGCTTCTGGTTATCTCTAAGAAGTAAAATTAAGATAAACCTAAGCCATTATCTTACTACAAAATTACAATTTGTCTCAATCCTTGGAAACACATTGCAATTTTGTTCTTCAACGTTTAGATATTACATGTGGAGCCATCTATGAACAGCATAATCCGCTCAGTAAATGATTCTCTTTGTACCACTCTAAATCTTCCATCGAACAGTAATTACACATAAACCGTTTGCTCTGTATTACTTAGGTATATGCTTATGATAGCGGAATGTACTACTTTCTCTATAGTTTCTCAAACCACTCTTCTGCATTTTCTTATGCGCTTCAAATACAAGACAATCGTTCACATAACAGTTCAGTAAGATATTTCATGTGAAGAGAAGATAAAATTTAATTTGTATTTATTGACTAACCCTAGGCGCTATGCTTCACAACGTCCTGTTCTGTATGCAACTCTAAATTTTTATAAGTTATCAGTCTTTTATTTTGAAACTTTGCAAGATAGTATTGTGTATACTCACTGCTTGGTCAACCAGCGTACAACTGTTCACACTTGCATTGTTACAGACGTGTGCAAATTATTAGCAATTTTCAGTTTTATGCTGGTAGTTTTATTTAAATTCCATCTGGTACAGCTATTAACAAAATAATACTCATTTTTATAATGTTAATGATTTATTTTATCATTCTAGTATCTAGTATGTCCCCCCTTAGCTTTTATTAGGGCATAAATTCTTGCAGGCATGCCCTCTATTGAAGTCTTACACAGTTTGTAAATTTCTTCATCATTTTCTCACACCGACAAAGTTGTATTCAGCATTGATTCCTTTGTTGTTGGGTGAAAGCTTTTAACTTTTTTTTTCAAGACACTCCACACAGACTCAATGGGATTCATATCTGGGTTATTACCAGGCCAATCCAAAACAGATATGCCATGTTCATCAAAAATATTCATTACACACTTTGCTTTGTGGCATGGGGCACCATCTTGCATGAATATTCCATTTCCTGATGGAAACCACTCATTCATCATAGGCCTAATGCACTTTTTTACCACTTCTGAATATTGCTTAGCATTCATGGTTCCCTCCACAATGTGAATTTTCCCCACCCCATAAGTAGAAATTCCACTCCATATCATCACTTTTGTTGGACTCTTCACATTCTGCACCACACATTCCTTTTTAAATGCTTCTCCTGGCCTCCTTCTGACGTACTGTGGGCTTTCTTCAACTATTGAAACCATTGTTTCATCACTGCACATAAATCTGGAAACAAAATATTTGGCTACAATCCTTGGAATAAAAAATAAAAATTATTCGGAGAAAAAGATAGCAAAAGCATTTTGAATGTCCAAAATGAATTTCTGAAAATAAAACAATCTATGAACTATTTTTATAAATTTGAATACTTTGCATACCTTTGCACAGTCTTCAGATGTCCAGTCCTTTAATGTTCTTGCCCAAGCAAGACGTTTTTTCATCATCATGGGCGTTAGTTTTTGTTTTTTGCGAGGCCTTCTTGCTTTCAAACCGGCTTCAAAAAGTCTTCGTCGCACTGTGCTTGATGAAACTGCACACCCATGTTCTAGTGCAATGGCCTGAAGTTGTGTAGAAGTCATGCTTCGATTTTTAAGCTGTTCTCTGACCAATACACGTTTCATACTTGAAGTTAACACTCGTTTTCTGCCACATTTGCCCACTCTTTGTGGTGAAGTCGCTTTACTACTATTATGTGCAAACCTTGTCACATAACTTGCACTTACGCCTACTATTTTGCTTATTTCCTTCTTTGTTTTATCTCCAGCACTTAATAACACTTGAATTTGAGCTCTTTTGCATGGTGTGATATCTTGGACCTTACCCATCTTCCTAACAGCAAGGTTTCGTAGCAAATGTGAGAGTAACCTTTGCTGTCCTCATCCCCCACCCTCAAAATGCCCAGGAAAGGATCTACCTGCCAGGGGATGACTTACCTGGAGTGCCATTAGGTACCAAAGAACAATAAAGAAGCAGTGGTAATGAGCTACTGGGCAGAAGAAAGGAATTTACCTTTCACTGTGCAGTGAAGGAAATGGGAAAAAATGAGCATAAACATTCTAAAGATGAAAAATAAACCAAGATAGCCAGAAATATCTGCAAAATAGCATGTCAGATTTTAGAAGTAATATGTATTAGCCACAGGAACATTCAAAATAATTATATAAAGTCATGTGAGGCATGTAAGGCCTATTGAACTAGAATTGGAAGCATTCAAAACAAAATTGCTAATAATTTACACACGTCTGTAGATGTTGAAAATGTTAGAACACTACGGTCGCGCGGTGGTTCAGTGGTTAGACCACTTGGCTCTCACCAAGGCGGCCCGAGATCGATCCCAGGTGACCGTAAAGTGAGATTCGTGGTGGGCAACACTGCGCTGGGGCGGGTTTTCTGCGGGATCTCCGGTTTCCCCCGCCATCTCATTCCACCGGTGATCCATCTCTTTCCCTTCGCTATATAATCTAAAACTCTTCTTGGAAGTCGTTCCGCGTTTACTCTTAAAATATGATTTTTCCATTCATTTTTGTTCTTTATTATTTTACTGTTTAAATTAAAAATCCCAAGCTCTTCTCTTATTATTTTCGTTTCTTACGTGGTCTATTCCTTTATAACCTTCCACGCTTCTCAAAAATCTCATCTCTGCCGATTCTAGCTGTTTGCGTTGGTTCTTTGCCAGTGTCCATATTTCGGAACCATATGTTAACTTTGGGACTGCCATTATCTTATAAAATTTCATTTGAATAAACTGAATAATTCAGATAAATACCACAATATATGTAGGTACGTAGGAAAGATAGAGTGCGTGTAGATTAAAACACAAAACATGTCAATAAAGTACAGTAACTAGTATTAAAAAATGTACTCCAATATGAGATGTTTGGAAATACTTGTTGCTTTAGTCACTTATTTTATAGCTCAATTTACAAGCATAAGATTATGTCCAATGTGATAGATGATAACTACAGTCAAAAACACAATGGTAAATTCAAATGATCAACTAAAGTTATATAAATTCTTCGCATCGCATCGCAGGTACTGGCAGGCTGTGTTAGCCCGAAGATTGTTGGGGTGTGCCCACCCAGTATAGGGTTTAACTATAGATAGGATTTTCTTTTCGGGTTTTTAGGATGGCTGTTTTTGTTTGAGGATGGTGGATTGATTACGAGGTAGTGTAATACTCCTCTAGAAGGATAGAACGCTTTCCCTTAGCACCCTGGCGTTGAAGGATTTATTTTAATTTTTAACTGAATTGAACTTAAATATAACTTGAATGTAAATTCTTTTTATAAATATTTGAACTATATAATTATTTTGGCAGACCTCATTTCTAACTTTCAAATACATTTTTAGTGCGGCATTGTATTAACATCCATTACAGTTTCTGGTTATCTGTATAAAATATAACCAAATAAAATCGAAGTCATCGCTATATAATAAAATTGCAATTCGTCTTAACCTTTTAAAACAGATACCAATTTTGTTCTTCGAAGTTTAGATATTACATGTGGAGCCATCTATGAGCAGCATGATCCGGTCAGTAAAGAATTATCACTTTTCGCCATGGCAAATCTCTCTTCTTGCTGACAATCTTTACAGCTAAACTGTTTCCTATATAGCCCTTAATATATTACATTTCTATGGTTTCTAAAGCCATCCTTCTACATTTTTCTATGTGTTTCAAGTACGATACAAGATAAACAGTTCAGGCACACAGTTAATGTAGAGAGAAAGTTGAATTTTTATTCATGGAGTACCCTTAACCGCTAGGCTTTTCAACTTTCTATTCTGTATTCTGAGGAAAGAGCTGTAAATTTTGCCCAGAGGCCTCGCGATCTGGCTTGAGTAAATCTAGGACTCGTGACCATTGGTTTTAGCTTCCTTAAGAGGAAGGCATTTTGAAGATGTTTACAACCCCCAAAGAAAGCCATCTTCTTGTGCCGAATTTGAAGAGTGGTAGGGGAACCTGGAAGAATATAAACTTTTGAAAGTGGATGTTTATGTGCCACTTTTTAGATTCCTTGGCGTTTAAGTAAAATCACAAGAAATTAAGGAATGGACCTTAACATTTATTGATGTAAAAGCATTGAAGAGTTAAAACTAAAAGCAATTAATATATCGGAAATTGTTAATGACAAAATAAATTATCACAGATAATGTTTTTGAAGAGTATCCGTATCTTATGCTTCCCCAATTATGGAAAATTATACAAAAGTCATTGGGAATAAAATGAAATGAAATGTGTAGTGTTTAATGCCCGCTTTTACTACATACGGCACCGCAGGCGATGACACTGATGATACGTGAGATGTAGATGGAGCACCGGTGGAATGAGATGGAGATCACGGAGAAAACCCACCCCAGTGCCATGTTGTCCACTCACTTTGCGGTCGCCTGGGATCGAACCCAGGCCGCCTTGGTGAGAGCCAAGCGGTCTAACCACTGAGCCACAGCGCGGCCTACATTGGGAATGAAGGTGACTTCCTAGGGCATTCCCAGAAAGTTTAAGATATCCCAGGTGCATTCCAGTTATAACATCTATTTTTCTCACAAAGTAATCACAAGAAAAATGGGAAGCTAGTGGCACTTCTCAACGTAATCTCCCTCTAGCCCCGCCTGCTGTGCCGTATGTAGTAAAAGCGGGCGTTAAACACTAAACATTTCATCTCCCTCTAGCCGTACACATTTTTCATAACGTTGACGTCATGATTCCATGGCCACTGTGAACGTTTCTTTAGGAGTGTGTTTTGATCACTGGAAAATGGCTGAGGTAATAGCGGCACGACTAGTGAATGTGCGACCACAGAGTGTGTCTTACATCGTGGGAAACAGCCAAAAATCGCTAGGAGCCAGGAGTCACTTCAAAGTTGTCACGAAGAAACGAGGTCTCGTTCGCCCGAGGTGCGTTGTCTTGATGAAAGAGCACACGTCCAACCATTTCCGCCCGTTTTTCAAGCAATGCTGAGAGGAGTTTATTCTTCAAAATATTTTGGTAGGATGCAACTGTCACCGTAATGACCTTTGGAATGTAATGAGTAAGGATTACACCTCTGCTGTCCCAGAAGATGGCCACCATCTTTTGTCAGCACTGGCGCTCACCCATTTTTGGTGGCTTTAAATTCGTGTGCTTTCATTGAGCTGACGTTTCAGGGTTAAAAAAGGTCATCCACGTCTCATCCATTGTCACAATTGATTGAGAGAAAGTTCCATTCATGCCACCATTACGCGCTAACATTGCCTGATAACACTGGGCAACAAAAAAAAATAATTTGTTAATGTTTCGAGCACTTCATGAGGCAATTCCTACTAATTTTAGGTTGAGGAAAACAAATATGACAATGAAAAACTTTTATTAGCTCTAGTTTCTATGATATACACAAGGTGGAAGTATCACATATTAACGGATTGAGAGAAAAGGATACATTTTAATTACATACAAGCTAACAACAATGAAAGTGAATTTGATTGTTTTTAACTGGTAACTACAAGCTAAGAGTTCTAAATTGCTGCAAAAATACTTCGCAGATAGTCGTGTTTGAAGAGAGTCATGTGGTGGCCTATTGACTTCGCCGTCTTTTAGCTTGCCTCTTGTGATGGAGTTCCGCAGAATCCCTATACAAAGACCAACAGTAGTCCGCAACCATTACATCATTCCACTAAAATAAAGTTATATCCGACAAAAGTAGTCCAAAAGTCGCCACAGGATTATTCAGATAGTAATCATCTATGCCTAACTAACGAGTGGAAGCAGATTTTACATGATATTTCATGCACTATTCGTGCTAGAGTGAAAAATAAATGGAATATTGGGCTAATTCTATCTTGAGAAAAGTTCATGTACATGTAGCTGTGTACACCCCTGGGAGATGTTCCAGTTTGACGTGACTCACTGTAGATGGCACCACTTTGTGCTTCTTGACAATTTGGTATTACATGCATGATTAAGCCTCACTTACTTCAGACAAGATAAACCTCAATCTTCCTGCACCTGATGACTTTACCGAGAGATTGCGGGTTGGACCCCAGTCGAACGTCGTGCTTTTTAACGTAGTTTCCACTTGCCGACAGCAATTTCAATTGTTTTAGAGAAATGTAGTAAACACTATACTTGTTTTGAGGAACTAATGTTATACCAAGTGTAGGCTTTGGCGATTGTCTATCAACCCAGAGAAAAGCCAAGCCATAGTCTTCACTAAGCGTCACTTTCCCGCCAACCTCCCCGCCTTTAACTATTCTGGCAGAAGGATAGAGTGGACAAACTCTCTAAAGTACCTAGGTGTAAAGCTGGACAAGGGCCTAACTTTTCGGGGTCACATCCAGGAGGTGACTCATCGGGCATGCGGAGCTTCGGCTTCGTTATACCCCATGATGCGCTCAGGAATGCTTACACCCCTTAAGTTGCGCCTTTTTCAGGCTTTAATTCTTCCAATCATGCTTTATGCTTGTGAGATCTGGGGCATGGCCGCAGGATCAAATCTGCGACAACTTCAGCGTGTACAAAATAGATGTCTTAGGGCCATCTATTCTGTTTGCTGGAGGTTTCCCGTGAGATACCTTCATGAAGCCTCATCTCTCCACTATGTGGAAGATGTCATTAGGCGCCGGGCCACAAAATTCTACGCGAGTTTGCCTCAACATCAGAGCGCCCTGGTTAGGTCTCTAGGGAACTATAGATCCTCAGAAAGACGCTAAAAGCTCTACCGGCTTCCCTGCATGGCATGCGGGCACACCCGGTAACAATAGATTTCTTATTTCAACCTAAAATTATTACTGTTTGAATTTAATAGACTTTCTAAATTAAACTCTTCCTAAAAATTATCACACCAGCGGTGCTAACATAGCGTTGCACCCGAGTTGGCTACCATGAGGAGCTACGGCTACCTCCCTTCTTTTCATCTACCTAATCTTAAACCACCAACCTGCAAAACCACACATTTCCTGTCATTAAGTGGTTAAGTCCGTGTAGGACAGGTACACGAATGACACACATCGTGCTGACCCTCAGTCAGCCGCCAGCTGCTTGAATGAATGTTATACCAAACACTTTAAAAACTTTTTGAAATTATTTATTGAACTACGGATGGTAAATTTTTTAAAACTATAAAAAAATCTGCTATTTATCAATTTGATTGTTTAGATTGTCATCAGGTTTATATTGGAAAGACAAAACGTAATTTAGAAACCAGAACGAAAGAACATTTTCGTAACATTAAGTATAAACAGACTGATAAATCAGCCGTAGCAGATCATTTTTGGTCATTTAACCATGAAATAAATCCAGAGGTTAAATTATTAAAACAATTAAATGGTCCGATAGATTTAATAGTTTGGAAAAATATATTAATTTTAAAAAATAAATATCGTGTAATTAATTTTGAAATACCAGCAGTTGATTATGTTCATAAGTTTGTTTCGTTTTCTGATTTTGGTAATACTGGAAAAACATAATAGCATAGTAACTTCCTTAACAACGAATTTGTTTTCTCCTGTAGTTTTCTTTGACTGATGACGAGAACAAGCGCTCGTGAAATCCATTTTAACTTCAACTAATAAGAAAAATCAACATCATTTTTGTTAAGATAAGTGAATTTTTTGTTGCAAGTAGTTATATTTGTGTAATACGAAGGCTGCTCAATAAATAATCATCATCATTTTTACGGTCATAAATTTTCGCACTAAAATTCAAACTTATTATTTTCTGTTAGCTTAATGTGAAACAAACACGTCGTAGTAGTTTCATTGTTGGTACTCCGGATTCTCGCCTGTGATAAACAGGCAAGTTCAGACATGTTCAGTATCGCCTACCGCTGCAATGGAGGTAACATGCAGTTAAAGTTGATGTTAGAGGAAGACCCGGAGTTTCTTTCAAACGCAATCTCGCTGATGAAACTAGGCTACATCATTTTTTATTTATTTTTTTTTTTTTTTTTTTTTTGTAATTTGCGTCCTCCAACATTAAGTCATATCGGACGATGAATGGAATGAATGAAATGATGCTCAAATGAGTCGGAGGTCCACGGAGCTTAGACTTACCCGACATTCGTCTTACAGGATAAGGGAAAACCCCGGAAAAACCTTATCCAGGTAACTCACCCTGACCGAGATTCGAACTCGGGACCTCTTGAACGTGAGGCAGACATGCTACCAACACGCTACCAAGGCGGGCATCATTTTGATCCTGAGAGCAAACAGCGAAGTTCAGTGTGCAGATCTCCTTTATCACCAACCCCCCGCCCCGCAAATAAAGCAAAAGTAGTTGCTTCTGCTGGGAAAGTTATGGTCATCCCATTCTTTGATATTCATGGAATGGCTTATCAGCATGTTGTACCTGCACACACATCAGTAACTGCACAATACTACAGGGATGTCCTGAAAACATTGTAAATCCATATCAGGCACAAAAGACCACATTTCCGTGAAGTAGGCTGCATGCTGCACCACGAGAATGCGCGGCCGCATATTGACAATGTCGTTGCTGAATATCGTGCAAAAATCAACGTGAGTTGCATTCCTCACCCTCCCTATAGTCCGAATTTAGCCACACGTGACTTTTTTCTATTCCCTAACTTGCAGAAACGCCTTCGTGGGGGGCGTTATCCATCATCAGAAGCAGTGGTGAAGGCTGCGGAGGCAATTTTGAAGGATCTCTAAAAAGTGTTTCCAGCATGTCTTTGAAGACTGACAGAAACGCTGGGACAAGTACATCGCATTCAGAACAGACTATTTTGAGAAAGTCCATCAAAATTATGAGGATGAGTAAAGGTACGTTGTCAAAAAGAAGGACCATTCTTTACTGAACAGACCTCGTTCTTATTGCTTCAGTGTAACAAGCTTAATTTTCTACTTAATTATATGTTAGGTAACACTGACATGTAGAACAGTATTTTGAGGGAATGGTACATCATAATAGCGCAGTATTTTTGTGTAATAAGATAAGTGAAAAAGATGCAAGTATGGAACGAGGTCGAGATACAAGAGAAAAAGAGAAAAGGATGAGATTGTAGTTTCAAGGAATGGGCTCGAATCTATTCACCGGGAAAGTGGCCGGCCGGTACTTTGTGGCGGTGAGTGGATCCCTGAGGTAATACAATTTGTGTAGTAGGTATCAGTGGCGGATTTACTTTATGATTTAAAAATACAACTGCCCTCACATTTCTTTCTCTACTCGTTCCCGTACAAATTAATCTTAGAAGTGATTCTTCTTTGTAGTAGTTGTTTTATTATGTATTCCCTTATAGGTCTTATGGAAGTGTGAGAACATAGTGCCGAGCAGGGTGGTTTTATCTATGACCCACTTACGGAACCGGTTACGGTTACGGTGAATAAGTCGTTCAACGTGTCAGTTTAAATATATTATTTCTGTTTGCAACATAATTTGAGCCTACTTTAACTCTATTGGAATGTTCTAGCAATAGTAAGAGGGGGAGAGGTGGATCGCGTGTCATTGATCCAGCTGATACACTGTTTCATGGAAGAGTAACTGAATAATACTGCTTTGAACTCTCTAAAGTAAATAGAGATTAGGAAGCATTCATAAACAAAGATATGTGACCAGACGCGTTTTGCCAGACTAGCAAGAAGTGTATCGTTTCCTCTCATCGAATTTAACAAACACCTTGGCTTATTCAAGGTATACATTGTTTTATCACGTCATGTCAAGTGTTTACGTTTCAGTTCTGAGTAATTTCAAATATACGTTCACGCATACATGCCAATCAACAATGATATTCATTACAGTGCTTACGTCGCAATGCATTATTATAATATCATGGTATCTAATTATTAGGAAAAATATTTGAACTAACAATATGTGGTTATTACGGTTACGTTAAATACATTACTCTCTATAAATATTAAAAGCAGAAGCATTATTAACAGTGAAGTATTCTTCATATTTAAGTTTGATTTATGAGTCACTATGTTTACACTCTAACTTCACTTACTTGTTGTTGTATAAATTGAAACGTTTTCAAGATCATTCGATCTTGAACTTAAAACAACTTAAAATCTTCCAACCCCACACTACCAAGGTTGTACTGTCTGTCAAAAATCCACAAACAAGACAACAGCATGAGACCCATCATCAATGGCATCAATTCACCTACATACCACATTGAAAAGTGGTTAGTAAGAAAATTAAAATCATATGACAAATTTCAGAGTTTGGGAATAAAAAAATCCTTAGAATTGATAAATCACCTACAGAAGTACAACATCCCGGAAAGTCACATACTAGTTTCTTTTGACGTTAAGGCACTTTTTACAAGCATTCCAGTAGAAAAAATACCTACATTCCTCAAAAAATGGCTACCCCAGACTACAACGGACCCCAGAGAAATAGATGACATTGTCAATCTTACAGATTTATGCATAAGGAATTATTACTTCATGTTTAACCAAAAATTCTACAGACAATCAAAAGGATTAGCTATGCGGACCCCACATTCGCCTATTTTAGCAGACCTATACATGAGCTATTTTGAAACACACATAGTAAAGGCCTTCCTACAGATTTAAAAATTTTGGCAGAAATATGTTGATGATGTTTTTGCCATCATTCCGGAAAAACTTAGAGAAGATTCTCTAAAATTACTAAACCTGCAAGATAATCACATCCAATTCACTATGGAAGTAGAAAGAGACAACACCCTACCCTTTTTGGACCTCAAGATAACCAGAAATCGTCATGGTGTAGATTTTGGAATATACAGGAAGCACACACACATAGATAATTACATAAAGAAAAATGAACACAACCCAGTTTCACATCAACTAGCTGCTTTTAGAAGTCTAATTCACCGGCTATACAACATCCCACTGAGTAAGGATGAATTTTTGAAAGAACAACAACACATAAAAGACATAGCGGTATTAAATGGATTCAACCCAGCCATCATAAGGAACATGATGAAGAGAAAAGAAAAACTGAAGATAATATCAAAAAATACCACTCTCACACCACTTAAAACACAAATTGGCAATATAGAAAATTCACCTACCATCCATGGGCTTTTAGAAAATTTGAACGAAACTTCAAAAGACTAAACTTAAAACTAGCACCCCAAAACAAATTCAGTCTGAGGAACCTGCTAAATAAACCACTAAAAAATACAATCCCCAACAATTTGAAATCAGGAATTTATCAGATTAATTGTGAAACCTGTGAAAAAAGCTACATAGGAAAAGCTAAGGGAAACTTGTTAACCAGGCAAAAAAAAAAAAAAAAAAACAAAAAAAAAAAAAAAAAAAAAAAAAACAGAGGAACATTAAGTTGAAACAAACAGAAAAATCTGCAGTTTCACACCATTTTTGGACAGAAAACCACAACATTGGCCACAACATTAAACTGTTAAAATCTTTAAGTACACCCATAGAATTGGATATTTGGGAAAAAATATTCATAAACAAAAACCGTGATAAAGTTATAAAGTTTGAAATCCCAGCATTAAATGAAGTATTAAAACTTAGTGCCCCTAACACCAGATGGCAGAGTGATCGGAGCTCCGTAGTAGTGGAGGAAGAGGAAGGTTCATTTAGTCACCAAACAGCTGAGGATGAGATCGAATGATCTTGAAAACGTTTCAATTTATACAACAACAAGTAAGTGAAGTTAGAGTGTAAACATAGTGACTCATAAATCAAACTTAAACATTACCCTCTCCTTTCTCATGGATCAATTTTTGAAAAATCTGAATTTTTGTCTTAGCGCGAATAGTATTTATTAGAGATTGATTAGCTTGCCGCTCGTCAGGCACCACTTAGTGGGAATGTGTAGTGTTTAACGCCCGCTTTTACTACATACGGCACTGCAGGCGATGACACTGATGATACATGAGATGAATATGGAGCACCGGTGGAATGAAATGGCGGGGGAAACTGGAGATCTCGGAGAAAACCCACCCCAGCGCCGTGTTGTCCAACACAAATATCACTTTGCGGTCACCTGGGATCGAACCCGGGCCGCCTTGGTGAGAGCCAAGCAGTCTAACCACTGAGCCACGGCGCCGCCGTACCACTTACGCGGAATGCAATACGACAACACCGCAGTACTCCGGTTCGTTACTCACCTAATGGTGCTCAAGGACAAACATAATCCAATTTGAAGCACATAATAGTTAAAAACCCTTTTCAGATCGCAAACCGGCGAGCAAAAGTTTTAATTTACAGGACAGTGTAATTTATAAAATAGACATGAAAGTAGA
Source organism: Mantis religiosa (assembly GCA_030765055.1). Lineage (NCBI taxonomy): Eukaryota > Metazoa > Arthropoda > Insecta > Mantodea > Mantidae > Mantis > Mantis religiosa. The sequence continues at coordinate 4,177,795 of CM060955.1, read as the reverse complement.
CCAGCTATAATGTCATATGACTAGAACATATGACGTGTTTGCTTAAATTTCTGCAGAGAAAGGATCCATAGATATTTTATAAGCGCTGCGGAAGTAAACAAAGGAACATCTTCCATAACTGCGATCACGTAGGAAGGGAATTACTTTGCTCAGTTTTAAATCCGCCCATTGTGTCATCGGCTGCCTAAGAAGTTGAAAGAACCCCCCCCCCCCCGCCCAGTTTCTCGTCTCTTTAAGGGATTCGGCAAGGCTTACTGCATCCGTGCCTGTTCAGCATTATAAAAAGCCAACACCCGAAGCGTTTTAGACGGCCGTGTTATCTTGGCGTGACAGACTGTGTTTTGTTTAGGTGGACATGAGATATAGAGTGTAGCTCTAAAAACTGCGTTCTCGGCGTGCTGTGCATCTTGATTTACCTTTCTGTGGTTTTCATCTGCTATTAATGCTTTAAAATCCACATTTCAAGTTTTAAAACTTAAATATGCATTGTTGCATTGACATATTCGTGTCTACACATTTTAGTTTATTATTTTGTACCATTTACATAGCTGGTAGTAGATTTTTTGTGGTAATTTACGTCCTGCAACGTTAAGTCACATCGGACGATGAATGAAATTGGTGATATAATGCTGAAATGGACCCAGGGTCAGTAGAGCTTAGAGTTACCAGACATTCGTCTTTCAGGATAAGGGAAACCCTCGGGAAAGCCTTATCCATGTAACAAACCCTGAACGAGATTCAAACTAGGGACTTCATGGCTCTAGCCTCATAGCTAGTAGATAATATATTACATTTCAACCAAAGTTATTTTGAAAATCTTTCACAAATGCCCTATTTGTCACGTAAATATGAACGCTTCTACCTTATATAGAGCGATCCATATAAACCTGAACCATTTCAATAGGCCATAACGTTTGAACCAATAATAGGACACACGTACAACTTTGGGAGAACATAATACACAATTGGGAGATAACGTTACACTATTTACATCTCAGAGAAAATGTTGCAAGTGTCCTCCACCAGCATCTATACATGTTTGTACTCGTCTCATCATATTCTCAGAAGTTTTACGGAGAGTATCCCCGTCAATGTTACTTATATCGGTTAGAATGGATACCTTGGGAACATCAATTGTCCGTGGCCTATTCCTGTACACTCTGTAATTTAGATACCCCAAAAAGAAAAAAATACGCTGAGGTTGGGTCAGGGGATTTCGGGATCCTGGGCTCTTTGACATTATTCGATTATCAAAGAAACTGGTTACAAGCTCCATGGTGTCATTAGATGTATGGCACGTAGCACCATCTTGCTGGAAATAAACTCTCAATTCCATATTATTCAGCTGCTTCACAAAAGTCTTGAAGATACACATATAAACTTCAGTGTCTATAGTCGTATCAAAGAAAATGAGACCAACGGTCCATAGATGCTGGTGGAGGACACCTCCAGCATTTTCTCTGAGACGTAAATAGTGTAATGTAACCTCCCAATTGTGTATTATATTCTCCCAAAGTTGTACGTCTGTATTGTTATTGGTTCAAAACTTATGGCCTATTGAAATGGTTCAGGGCCTATATGGATCGGACTGTATTGACGCCTGGATATTTTAGATTGTGCCAACTGCTATGTTTTTCGATGAAGAATTTTCTGCGTACGTCCGTTTTTATTTTTATTCCTTGCGAAAATTAATCCTAATCGTCCGCAATTAGAGAATGAACAGGATTGGCATAGCGGACGAATCGGGAAGTACATTCATTGTGCGATGAATGGCTGGATCTATGTACCTTGCACTCATTTGAACATCATTTCATTCATCGTTCGATATGACTTAACGTTGGAGGTTTTACCCTTATCCTGAAAGATGAATGTCTGGTAACTCTAAGCTCTATGTACCCTGTACTCGTTTGAACATCATTTCATTCATCGTCCGATATGACTTAACGTTGGAGGATTTCTCTTATCCTGAAAGATAAATGTCTGGCAACTCTAAGCTCTATGTACCTGTACTCATTTAAACGTCATTTCATTTATCGTCCGATATGACTTAACGTTGGAGGTTTTCTCTTATCCTGAAAGATAAATGTCTGGTAACTCTAAGCTCTATGTATCCTGTACTCATTTAAACGTCATTTCATTCATCGTCCGATATGACTTAACGTTGGAGGTTTTCTCTTATCCTGAAAGATGAATGTCTGGTAACTCTAAGCTCTATGTACCTGTACTCATTTAAACGTCATTTCATTCATCGTCCGATATGACTTAACGTTGGAGGTTTTCTCTTATCCTGAAAGATAAATGTCTGGCAACTCTAAGCTCTATGTACCTGTACTCATTTAAACGTCATTTCATTCATCGTCCGATATGACTTAACGTTGGAGGTTTTCTCTTATCCTGAAAGATGAATGTCTGGTAACTCTAAGCTCTATGTATCCTGTACTCATTTAAACGTCATTTCATTCATCGTCCGATATGACTTAACGTTGGAGGTTTTCTCTTATCCTGAAAGATAAATGTCTGGCAACTCTAAGCTCTATGTACCTGTACTCATTTAAACGTCATTTCATTCATCGTCCGATATGACTTAACGTTGGAGGTTTTCTCTTATCCTGAAAGATGAATCTGGTAACTCTAAGCTCTATGTACCCTGTACTCGTTTGAATATCATTTCATTCATCGGCCGATATGGCTTAACGTTGGAGGTTTTCCCTTATCCTGAAAGATGAATGTTTGGTAACTCTAAGCTCCATATACCCTGTACTCATTTGAAAATCATTTCATTCATCGGCCGATATGACTTAACGTTGGAGGTTTTCCCTTATCCTGAAAGATGAATGTTTGGTAACTCTAAGCTCTATATACCCTGTACTCATTTGAAAATCATTTCATTCATCCTCCGATATGGCTTAACGTTGGAGGTTTTCCCTTATCCTGAAAGATGAATATCTGGTAACTCTAAGCTCTATATACCCTGTACTCATTTGAAAATCATTTCATTCATCGGCCGATATGGCTTAACGTTGGAGGTTTTCCCTTATTCTGAAAGATGAATGTTTGGTAACTCTAAGCTCTATATACCCTGTACTCATTTGAAAATCATTTCATTCATCCTCCGATATGGCTTAACGTTTGAGGTTTTCCCTTATCCTGAAAGATGAATATCTGGTAACTCTAAGCTCTATGTACCCTGCACTCTTTTGAAAATCATTTCATTCATCGTCCGATATAACTTAACGTTGGAGGTTTTCCCTTATCCTGAAAGATGAATGTCTGGTAACTCTAAGCTCTATGTACCCTGTACTCATTTGAACATCATTTAATTCATCGTCCGATATCACTAAGAGTTGGAGGTTTTCTCTTATCCTGAAAGATGAATGTATGGTAGCTCTACGCTCTGTGTTCCCTGTACTCATTTGAACATCATATAATTCATCGTCCGATATGGCTTAACGTTGGAGTTTTCCTCTTATCCTGAAAGATGAATGTCTGGTAGCTCTAAGCTCTATGTACCCTGTACTCATTTGAACATAATTTCATTCATCGTCCGATATGACTTAACGTTGGAGGTTTTCCCTTAACCCGAGAGATAAATGTCTGTTAGCTCTAAACTCTATGTACCCTGTACTTATTTGAACACCATTTCATTCATCGTCCGATTGACTCAACGTTGGAGGTCCCCCCTTGTCCTGAAAGATGAATGTTTGGTAGCTCTAAGCTCTATGTACCCTGTACTCGTTTGAACATCAATTTATTCATCGTCCGATATGACTTAACGTTGGAGGTTTTCTCTTATCCTGAGAGATGAGTGTCTGGTAACTCTAAGCACTATGTACCCTGCACTCATTTGGAAATCATTTCATTCATCGGCCGATATGACTTAACTTTGGAGGTTTTCCCTTGTCCTGAAATATTAATGTCTGGTAGCTCTAAGCTCTATGTACCCTGTACTCATTTTCACATTGTTTTAATGGTATTATTAGTATTGCTATTTCTATTATTCAATAAGTCTCAAAGCAGGCTTTTTTCATGAAATCTCGGTATCTTGCTCTTCGTTTTTGATAAAGAAACAAAAAATAGCAATTTGTAACTTTAATTTGCGATACATCGTTTACCTTTGTTGCTGATATAGCGTTTCTTGGTAACCAGCACTTTGAACTGAGCTCCTCGTACAATAGAGGAAACAAAACAAATGAAACTGCGGGTCTGGAATCCTATTTACAGAATATATCTGAGCTGGGGTGAGCTGTTTACACTCTACGAGATAGTTAATCCACGGCACAGTGGAAAACAAAAGAAAGGCGCCTTCTACTTCTTTCCGAAATGCGAGAAGGAAGTTAAAAGTTCTAATTGGCAGTAGAACAAATGACTTACGCAAGACTAACATTTCTTTGTTCCTCCACGCATAATATATAAGGAATGATGCTTATTAAAATAACGTGAAAATATGGCGTGTAACAGTCACAACTCTGTTCTTACAGTGCAGGAAGCATAGTATTACGGTAAAATAATCGGATATCGTAAATATGCTAATCTCATTGATTCAAAAACAAAATTTTTTTGGAAAAAAATGGTATGCCTGTAAACACCATGAATAAAAAGCGACAAATGAGGCAAATAAAAATTCTCGTATTTATTATTAGCTATGTGCAAGGATACGAAACGAAGGATGTAATGAAAAACTGTTCATTTTTTGTCGAAAATGATGATGCTCTGATGTTTTGAAATGACAAATGAAATGTATATCTGGCAAATGTGTTTGCAGTCCTACTTATTTAGAATATTCAGACACTCTTAAGGACCCACACACACACACACACACACACACACACACACACACACACACACACACACACACACACACACACCACACACACACACACACACACACACAAACACACAAGCAGTAACACACATAGGGAAACTGATGTTTTTTTTAAAAGGTCAGGCCGAAACATTGACAAATGAAGTTCTAATGTTAAAGCGGATGTGAGACAAGTGATACACTAAACTGAGACAGCAGAAGCTCGCTGTGTTGTTTACTACAGACTAGTTTGTAGTACAGTACAAATACATAGAATATTACTGTACATACAGTGTATGTATTTTTAGGTCAAAGTTTGTCGATAGTTATTTCTAAACTCTTTTGAAAATATTTCGGTGATACTGTATATGTTTCTATCGTTTTTCTGTCATTCTTTGGATAATCTGGATTTCCGTTAGTTCGGATTGTTCCTGGTCCCTTTTGATCCAGATAAACGAGGTTCCACTGTATTTTAAACAAGAACGAGTATCTTGGAAACGGCAAACTTTAGGAAAAATGAATTTGACACAAATTATATATTGTTACTCATCGCATTGTTGGTTGGAGCCGCCGCAAAGCCAGCGCCGGGCATGCGTGGGCAGGAAAGAAAGACAGAGATAGTGGTGCGCGAGTAGGAAGCTTGCCGAGAGAGAAAAAGACACAGAGGTAGTCTGGAACTTCCCGCTGCTGTCGTGATTGTTATCCAACGATCGGCAGCTTTCTACAACAATGACTGGAGGTATGGTGAACACCCTTGGCCGTTACGAGCACAGGGTTCCTCGCCGGAAACCAAGTTGTCGGCTGCCCAGGGACGCTTTGGGCGACCAAATCTGAGCAGGGCTACTTTCCCTTGACACCTGTACCCCCAAGCACAGAAATGGGCTTGGCATAATCAATACCTTTACTTTGGTTCCTTTCCCTCTAGCCTGTCAAGCGGGCTGTGCCCAGAGACACCTCACAGGAAGGCGGAAGAGCGCAGCCAGCACTGGGCGCACACACCCTCTGCGGGCACTTGCGCCCACATATGGCTAGATATAACACTACCCAGGACAATTACCTGCGACACAAAACAATTCTTTTATACTGCCCAGATAAAGCCGCACTAAGCGGCTAGGTGCTGGGCAGAAAACACCCCGTCCAGGTAAACCTGGGCGACTCGCATCTTCCGCTACTGGCCTGCTGCTTTGTTAGTGAGTTGTTAATTCAGCGTATAGCTCTGTGGACATTTAAAGAGTACCGCAGTGAATTCATTTGTTTGTTTACACGTGGCGGGAGTAAGGAGACGACCTTAAAGACTGCGTTTGTGTATGTTACGTCAATTTACTGCTGCAAGGGGTGTACAAAGCGTTTTTTACTGAAAAATAAAGATCATTTTGATTTCTGCAAATAAGAGTTTTAATTCTAAGGGCCTACAAAGTCACAATACTTTAATGAGATTTGCGTTTTTTGTGCAGCAAGATTTTGTCTAACACTTATTGTTTACCAGTTATACCAATGGAACCCATAATGAGGAGGACTTCTGAGGTTATTTCCAGAATATTTAGGGAATTCATTTCAATTTTTCGTGAAAATATCTTAAATATACAAAATTATAACAGCCAATTAACATATCATAACTTTTAGTACTTTACCATGTTAATTATAGTTATCAATTGGGAAAATGTCTTGAAAACCCTGATGGATGCTGACAATAAATATCAAGTTTTTTTTTTGTTTTAAAATTTAGCATTTTCAGTGTGGAATTGCCCTAGAGTTCTCTGTGATTTGTTATTTCATTACGGGGGGACTCTGACATTACTAGAGGAACCTCGGGCCGAACATTCGAGGCCCTCCCTGATTGTGAGTTGTTCGGATTGGGTTGGACTCGAGGGGGCAGTGGTTCCCGATACCCATGGGAGATCGGGTACGTCTTCGGACCGGGTTGAGGGTAGCGATATATTCCTGCATCCTAGCCAGCATAGCTAGTAGAAGGTATGCTAGATCACCAGGTGGCTCCACCGAGGTCATATCGGTAGCCTTCCCATTTTGGAGTTAGCGCGCGTAAGTGGCGTATCCACTTCCATCCCGTCTTGAGTCCACAGGATCAGATGAGGGGCTTGTTAGTCTCTAGGTCTTGCCTTATGGAAAGCCCCACGGAAGCGCCGGGCATCCTTCGGTAACTCCCTGGTCGTCAGAGGGGGTTTAGTTTTCATTGTGTAATGATCTGCCCTGGTAGATACCCTCGAGTACGTAGACCACCATGCTGGGCCCATTGTTCCTACGCCTCCAAATGGGGGCACCCCCAGGAGGAAGTATGAGGTGAAGGAGACAGAGGGCGGCCAACCAAAGGAGCCACAACAGTATAGTGGGCAGGGTCCCTACCGTTTACTTGGATAGAGACTTCCCCGGACAGTCCAGGACAACGAAATCGCTCTCCCACAGCGGGACGGCAACGAGCCCAGCAGCCGAGCCCTAATGGTACCAAGGAAGGTGATCCGAACCCCAAAGGTCCCGGGCTGGCGGTCCCGAAATGGTCCCGGAAAAGGAGCGAAGACCGGCAACCGACCTACCGGATGAGAAAGTAGTTTACCTTAGACCATATGATTCTTCCATGCACCGCCGAGACTCCCGCAGATTCTTCCATCCTGAAAGAGACCATCAAATGATAGATGATATGAAATGATAATGGAGATGAAATGGAGGGACAGTAAATTCGGGAGATGTAATTAATCTAACCAGCATTCGCCTAGCAGCCCAGAAAACCTCCGAAAAAAACCAATGGTTCAGGTAGGTCGGTCACGGGAATCGAACCCGTGCCTCTCCAATGCGGGTCACAAACCAAGCCGCCTGAGTCATCTCGCTCGGTTAGAGTTCCCTGACTTCTTTGGCCGTATTTAAGGAATCTACCCATAAATGTGACAATTTTATATTAAATACTGGCAGCGTATAACTTGATAACACACACTTCTAATTAAAAAGCACGCCCACCTGCGATAGATTATTAAATTTTCCTTGAGCAGCGTATACAGACATAATGAGATCCATTCGAGTGAAAAAGTCCATATCGTGTTAATTAAGTGAAACTCTCGGAGGTTCCAATTAGCTTAATAAGGTCAGTGTAAGAAAAACACATGACGATACAGCTGTTAAGTTTCCTTGGTAACTGAATCATTAATGCTACTTCAGAAAATTACAGCTCTGCATTAAACTGCGAGCAAGTTGCCATGGTAACAGCGCTCTAGCTCCCTTCGTGGCAAACAACTGACAATCTAGATCCTAAGTTGGTCCTCAAACAGAACAAGCCACAACAAAATAACAGTGTTAAAGTTGTAGGGTGTGACTTCGATCTCGTTCTCAGCTGCCAGCTGTGAGATGTTCATCTCAGAGTCCACATGAGAATATACGAAGGCTGTTCAATAAAGAATAATCACACTTTTTCTGACAATGTACCTTTACTCATCCTCATAATTTTGATGGTCTTTCTCAAAATAGTGTCCCCTGATTGCGATGCACTTGTCCCAGCGTTTCTGTCAGTCTTCAGAGACATGCTGGAAAACATTTTGCGAGAGATCTTTCAAAATCGCCTCCGCAGCCTTCACCACTGTTTCTGATGATGGATAATGCCTCCCACGAAGGCGTTTTTTCAAGTTAGGGAATAGAAAAAAGTCACATGGGGCTAAATCCGGACTATAGAGATCGTGAGGCATGCACTTCACGTTGATTTTTGCAAAATATTCAGCAACAACATTGGCAACATGCGGCCGCGCATTATCGTGGTGCAGCAACCAGCCTGCTTCACGTAAATGTGGTCTTTTGCGCCTGATATGGACTTGTAATATTTTCAGGACATCCCTGTAGTATTGGCCAGTTACTGATGTGTGTGCAGTTACAACATGCTTAGAAACCATTCCATGAATGTCAAAGATTGAGATGACCATAACTTTCCCAGCAGAAGCAATCACTTTTGCCTTTTTGGGCGTTAATGATGAATGAGATTTCCACACTGAGCTTTGCTGTTTGCTCTCAGGATCAAAATGATGTAGCCAAGTTTCATCAGCAGTGATTACGTTTGGGAGAAACTTCGGATCTTGCTCTATCATCAACTGTAACTGCATGGAGACCTGCAAGTTAATGTTATGGAATGAACAGTCTTGGAACCCATTGCGCACAAACACGTCTCACGTGTAATGTTTCCGTCACCAACGTGTGGGTAACACCCAATGAAATGTTCAGTATTTCAGAAACTGATATTAAGGTCTCTCACAATGGCAGCAGCAGTGTTGATGTTTTCTTCCGTAAGAACAGTAACTGGAGCACCGGGTCCACATTCCTTTGAAATTGATTGTCTTCCCTCTTTAAACATTTTAAACCACCTTCGAGCTGTGCTGTAGGGAAGAACAGACTCTCCATGGGCCTCCTGTAACATTGTATAGGCCTCAACTGAAGATATGTTGAGACGAAAGCAGAATTTCAAAGCCGCATATTGCTCCTCGCGTGTTACCTCCATTGCAGCGATAGGCGGTACTAAACATGTCTGACCTTGCCTGGTTCTCACAGGCGGGAACAAGGAGTATCAACAATGAAACTACTACGGCACGTTTGTTTCACATTAAGCTAACAGAATATAATAGGTTTTAATTTTTGTGCGAGAAATTATGACCGTAAAATGTTATGATGATTCTTTATTGAGCAGCCCTCCTATTATTTTTATATTTATTTATTTATTCATTTATTCATTCATTCATTCATTCATTTATTTATTTATTTATTTATTTATTTATTTATTTATTTATTTATTTATTTATTTATTTATTTATTTATTTATTTATTTATTTATTTATTTATTTATTTATTTATTTATTTATTTATTTATTTATTTATTTATTTATTTATTTATTTATTTATTTATTTATTTATTTATTTATTTATTTATTTATTTATTTATTTATTTATTTATTTATTTATTTATTTATTTATTTATTTATTTATTTATTTATTTATTTATTTATTTATTTATTTATTTATTTATTTATTTATTTATTTATTTATTTATTTATTTATTTATTTATTTATTTATTTATTTATTTATTTATTTATTTATTTATTTATTTATTTATTTATTTATTTATTTATTTATTTATTTATTTATTTATTTATTTATTTATTTATTTATTTATTTATTTATTTATTTATTTATTTATTTATTTATTTATTTATTTATTTATTTATTTATTTATTTATTTATTTATTTATTTATTTATTTATTTATTTATTTATTTATTTATTTATTTATTTATTTATTTATTTATTTATTTATTTATTTATTGTAATTTACGTTCTCCAACGTTGTCATATCGGACGATGAATGAAATGGGTGAAATGATACTCAAATGAGTCCAGGTCCATGGAGCTTACAGTTACCCGACACTCGTTCTTTCAGTATAAGGGAAAACCCCGGAAAATACCTTATCTAGGTAACTCACGGTGTCCGAGGTTCGAACTCGGGACTTCTTGAACGTGAGGCAGACATGCTACCATCTACGCTGCCGAGGTGGGCCCCTCGTATTATGGTCCATCTCACGCTAGTTTAATCCTGTTGTAAACAACAAGGCGGAGCTGAATCAACTCGCCACGTGGATGCACATAAGTTTTGCAACACTAATAGTATATATAGCAGCGTTAACTTCTAGACAATAAATAAATAGAGTTGGGTTACACATTAACTTATTAAATCAATGAGTTACTTCATTTTTGAAAATATAATCATAAGGTTTACTGCGTATAGCACTTTTCGTAAAATCGTCGTATTTCTCCACGCGCTGTTTTCATTTACGTGATTTCCCCACTGTTCTTAGAGTTCCGGATGCTTATTGTTCCATTCTAACACTATTACACTACTTGAGGAAACGGCAAGTAGATCATCAGTTTCTTTATCAATGTTTTTATAGACGATTCCGGGTTTCTTTCTTTAATCACCGCGAAACAATGCGCAATCATTCGCCTCTCGCCACTTTTTAAAGGTTTACCTCGATTGTGTTTTATTTCGGCTGAAGCACCGGCCTGCTCCATTATGAAAAGCTTACTGATTTTAAATTGCATATACATAAGTATTCTTGGGCTTATGTATAGGAAATACAGTGTTAACTATGAGAAATAACTCCACACTATAAACAATAACATCTTAATCAGCATTCAACTCGATACAGATCTCGTTGTGAGAGAGCTGTGTGGTATAGGAATGCAAAAATATTATATAACAGCAGTGTCCTTTAGTAATTGTTAAATAAAATGCAGCTTTATTTAATATAATAATTTAATAGTGTGTATAACTTCACCAGTCTTCTGTCTAATCTGTATATAGTATACAGAACACATCTATGTGGTATGTGAAGCAGAAAGATAAATTGTGGGGCTATTACGTTTATAACACTCGAAACATTTGCATCCTTTTCTCTCTCCGAAATTAGCTCGCACAGAGCAGTGATCAGAAAACTACTTACAGTACTGTACTTAAAGGAGGGGTTTATCGTACGTATGCAAATAAAAGAAAACGCTAAACCAATCAACAGCTTAACGGTTTTCTGTCCCAATATCTCTGTCTCTGTCTCCCTTCCCACCCAGATATTTACAGCAGGATTAAACTAAGTTGAGACAGATTATAAATATCAAAATGACAACCATGTGATGAGTTGTTGTTTTTCTGTTTTCAGGTCTGCTGTTTCACAGAGCGGTGTTGATGAGTGGCTCGGGTTTGAGTCCCTGGGCGCTAGTAGAGAACCCAGCAAGATACGCCCAGCAAGTGGCAAAGCATGTCAACTGTTCCCCTGACCTACCACACCCCCACCTGCTCAAGTGTCTCCGGGAACGGCCGCTAGATGCCATTCTCAGCACGCCCATCGAGGCCCCGGAATTTTCCTCGGCTTTCGGGCCATCCATCGACGGCGTCGTTATCGACAACGGCGAGCCTCCTGGAGGTGGCGGAGGGGGAGGTTCAGGTGGTCCTGGGGGCGGCGACGGGTCATCTAGATATGGAGACTACTCGGGAGGTGGTGGCGGTTCGTCTGGTGGGGGTGGAGGAGGTGGCAACTCGGGTGGATTCAACACATTGAACAGCGTCCTGCTACGGAAATCGGTCGTGTCCAAATTGTCCAGGTACGACCTTCTGCTCGGCGTCGTCAAAGCCGAGGCGTACTTCTCTTTCTCTGGGGAGGATGTCCAGTACGGGATTGAGGCCGATCGCAGGTCCAGGATACTCCGCACCTTCGTCCGAAACACGTACCGCTTCCACCTCTCGGAGATTCTGGCCACCATCGTGAACGAGTACACGGACTGGGAACGGCCGGTCCAGCACCCCATCAACATCCGCGATGAAACTCTTGAAGCCCTCAGCGATGCCCAGGTTGTAGCCCCCGTCGTCCACACAGCAGACCTTCACTCGGCGGCTCGGCGGAATTCCTACCTCTATGTGTTCGACTATCAGACTAAGTTCGGGGACTACCCTCAGGTAAGTTCAGTACTCCTCTATAGCATAGAATCCTTTAATAAGTATCTCGGTTAGTGGAAGAAATATCATCTGTTTTATCTGTCTACCACGGATCTGTAGAAACAATGGCAACTCCGAGGCTTTTCTTGCAAACTGGTGAGATAATGCATGCTTATGGGTAAGGTCACGTCTGCATCATAACAGAATGTGAGCTTAATCTGTAATGAGCTTAATTTGTACATCCGATCGTGAATAAATTAAAAATTAAAGTGAAGTGTTAAATTTGCTAAAGTTAGTTACTTCCCAATTGTTTCTTGTGTTTCTAGAAAAGTGTGTTTCTAATTAAGACAGGGAAAGAGATCTTAAGCAGAAACTAAATGTCAAGTAATTGTCAAAAATATATTTTTAATTATAACTGTATCCTTGTTATAATGTCCTGTGTAATTTATTATATATTTTATTGTTATATGTATAACATACAGGGTGTATATAAATGAATATCGGGGTTTTAACTCTTTATATTGTGACTTTGTGGGTTCGTGAAATGAAAAGTCCAATTACACAAACTCAACAATGTTCTTTATTTCCACCGACTTACAGTTAAACTCTAGACAATTACACAGAATTACGTGCTGCACACAATTACAATTCACCAGTTCGTCCGTTACAATTTCACTTGTCCTCGCGATTTCGTAAACTCCGATACACATACACAGTTCGTACAGTCTTCCGTTGCACAATCTTCTCGTTCATTAACACGTCAATGACTAACTCTTACACCAAGAACTGCGACTGTCTCCTCACTGACTCCACGTGCACGACGTGTAGCTTATATAGGGTACGCTTGCCGATCTCGAAGGTTCCCCAGTAGATGAAAGATCCCGTAATTTCGAGAACACAGGTGGAACAGAAACAAACGGCACAATGATGCTTTTCTCCCGGCCATCGCCTGTCACCACTATTAGACAAACGAGGGGAGGGCGTGGCTAACACGGACCTCCCTTGCTGTCCGCTCCCAGCTGCTTCTATAGGGTGTTCCAACGCTCGCGTGACAATAATATATATTACAGACGTGTGCAAATTATTAGACTCAATGGTAAAATTTTTAACATATACCGTCTATTTTCTATTTATTTAACAGAAATAATATTACAATTTTTTTCAACTCTTAGTATTTTGTATGCATTACCATTTTGATGAGTTTAGCCATGCTCTCTACAAGGGTGGAGCTCTTTTCCTTTATTTCTTCATCTCTGTGCCAAATCTTTATCAGGCCCTCAATAAGCTTAACTTTTGTTGCTATTTTCAATTTGTTCAGTCTCTGTTTAACAATACCCCACAAATTCTCTATTGGATTTAAATCAGGGCTATTCCCCGGCCATGGTAGTACTTTTACATTGTTTTCTTTGAGGAACTGGGTTACAGATTTTGCCCTATGGCAAGGAACACTGTCATGCATGAACACAAAATCACCATTTGGAAACCATTCTTTACTTTGCGGAAATAGTCTTGTTTCTAATACACTTTTATACTGTTTCTGCTCCATACATCCCACAACTATGTATAATCTTCCAGTTCCATGGACAGACATACAGCTCCAGAGCATTTTTGATGTTGGGTGGTTTACTCTTTGATCGGCACACCGAGGGGAAAATGCTTCTTTATCTGTCCTTCTCACATATTGGCTGCTCTCTTCACATACTTCAAACATGGATTCGTCTGAGAAAATTACCTGAAACAATAAATACCTCTATTAATATTAAATAGTTTTAAAATTGCTCAAAGAGAGTATAATAAAACCAGCAACGAGAGAAACAAAGTTTAAGCTGTTTATTTCATTTCCATAAAATTTACACGTACATACTTTAATTTTATGGTATATGCAATTTTCATACTATTTACCTTTCTCCAAAATTCAAATGGATGTTTCTGCATCCCTTTGGCTGATTCTACACGGTTTTTCTTGTCATTGCAGGTGTCAGTTTAGCCTTTTTACGAGGCCTGCGTGCTGGTAAACCTGCTTCACATAATCTTCTGTGAACTTCTGAAGCTGATATTTCTTTACCGTACTGCTTTAGTTGATTACTGAGGCAATGCTGGTTGCTCTTCTATTTTGCTTTGCCACCTGCACAAGTTTTCTTTACATCCTTGGTGATAGCTTTCTCTTTCTCCCGCATTTTCCATCCCTTTGTGAGGTCAACGTCTCACCGAATGTTAAAGCTTGATTAATGCGACTAACAGATTTTTGTGAAATACACAAATTCTTAGCTATTTCAAGTTGTGAATAAAGAGTTTCCTTCAAAAGGTTCTCAGTTACAGCTACTTTCCTTGGGGATAAGTCAGCAGTTTTACCCATAACCTCACTTTTGAATCAATGTAAATGCTAAGGATAAGTTACACGATGTTACCTGGCTTGAGATCAATTAATAATAAATACTGAGGATATATTAGCCATAAAACACAATAAAGGCAAATATTAACAATCTTCAGTTACTACATTCACCAAATGAAAGCAATATACCAAGCAGGGGGATAAACAGACATGAAGAAAATAGCTACTCTTAATTCAGAGCTACCACCATATTACTATAAGTAAAAGAAAAATTCCCCAGCTATTATTAAGAAAGGAATTTCATTGAATATGCTTCATATTATAGCAAGGAAAATAATTACGACAAATTCAAATAGGTTACGGCTGTAAATAAATATTATTTTGAATGTTAAACTGAAGCAAAGTAAAAAAAATCACGAATGAGTCTAATAATTTGCACACGTCTGTACATTATACTTACACTATTAAATGATATGCCAAATGAAAAAGCAACTAAAACAGTTTTGTTTGTTGGTACCTATGCGCATGTGCGTACAATGTTTCTGCCGCAATCCGCTAGACAGCGGTGGTAGCAAAGATGGCGACTAGTAAACAGAAAGCGTTTTGTGTTTTGCACTTTGCAAAAACCAAATCTGTAGTTACAGTAAAACGTTGGTTCCACATTAAGTTCGGTTGTGATTCTCCTAGTGATAATATTGTGACTTTGTGGGTTCGTGAAATGAAAAGTCCAATTACACCACTCAAAAATGTTCTTTATTTCCACCGACTTACAGTTAAACTCTTGCCAATTACACAGAATTACGTAATGCACACAATTACGATTCACTAGTTCGTCCGTTACAATTTCACTTGCACTCGTAATTACGTACAATCCTCCGATGCACTCACACACTCTTCTCGTCATACACTAGCACTGCATTCTTACGCATAGAACTGGCTGACTCTGACTTACTCCTCTTGCCAGACGTCTTGCTTATATAGGGTCAGCTGGCCGATCTGGAAGGTTCTAGATTAAATGAAATATCCCGTAAGTTCGAGAACAGGTGGAACAGAAAGAGACGGCGCAGTGATGTTTTTTCTCCCAGCCATCCCTCGCCACCGCCACAAGACAAACGAGGGAGGCGTGGCGAACGCCGACCGTCCCCTGCTTGCCCGCTTTATAGGGTGTTACGACGTTCGGGTGACAATATCATTCGTAGATGGTATCATCAGTTTGAAGATACCAGCTGCCTTTGTAAAGGGAAGAGCACGGGACGACCAAGAGTAAGCGAAGAGACTGTTGAGCGAGTGGAGAGCCGTTCACTCTTAGCCCAAAGAAATCAGTCCGGAAGGCTAGTCGTGAATTACAAGTTCCTGTGTCGACTGTTTGGAATGTTGTAAGAAAATGCTTACGGCTACGTCCTTACCGTTTACAGTTACTACAGGCTCTAAAGTCGACAGACCACGGATTACGTGTCAAATTCACACACGACATGTTGCTTCATGACGATGAAGATTTTATGGATCGTGTCGTCTTCAGTGATGAATCGACCTTTTACCTTAGTGGAAATGAAATGAAATGTGTAGTGTTTAACGCCCGCTTTTACTACATACGACACCGCAGGCGATGACACTGATGATACATGAGATGAAGATGGAGCACCGGTGGAATGAGATGATGGGGGAAACCGGAGATCCCGGAGAAAACCCGCCCCAGCGCCGTGTTGTCCATTACCACTCTCACTTTACGGTCGCCTGGGATCGAACCCGGGCCGCCTTGGCACCTTAGTGGACATGTTAATACTCATAATGTACGCATGCTCAGAAAATCCTCACAAGATGGTAAAAATGCAATGAGATTCCCCTAAAGTGAATGTTCTTTTGTGCGAATCCGGACGAAAAATTTATGGGCTTTTGTTTTGTTTTGGTGAACCTACTGTAACTGGCACTTCTAACCTTGATACACTAGAGCAATAGCTCTTCCCTCAGTTGGAAGACAGTGAGACAGAGAACGTAATTTTCCAGCAAGATGGTGCATAACGAAGTACACGAGTGTTTGAACGTCACTGTACTCGAACGCTGTGTAGGCCACAAGGGCTCCAAAGACAGGGCTTGCCATGCATGGCCTCCACTTTCTCCTGACCTAACGCCAAGCGATTTTTACCTTTTGGGCTTCATCAAGGATCGTGTGTACGTGCCTCCGCTACCAGCTGACCTCTCTGAATTAAGAAACCGGATTGAAGCAGCTGTTGCTACAATTACTGAATACACACTTACCAACGTTTGGGAAGAACTCGGCTATAGACTTGATGTGTGCCGTGTGACAAAGTGTAGTCACATTGAACATTTATAAGGTTCTTGGTAAGACTGTCTGAGCTGCTTTTTCATTTGGCATAGCATTTATAACTGTAAGTTGAATGTAATAAATATTGTAAAGTGTTAAAACCGCGATATTCATTTATATACACCCTGTATTTTAATGCATTTTTAAGCATTATTTCATAAAAAGCCTTAGAAACACTTCATGAATAGGAGTAGAGATTAGTTCGTTTTAGGGAACATTTAGCTCTATATTATTGGTACCACTGTTCACTATGAAAGCCTCTTTGTATTTGTCATGTGATTTTGCTGTTTGAAATACCTGAGAGTTTGTTTGCTTTGAACAGCTTTCCTCTGTGAAGATTTTTTGGAGTAAATTACTTGTTTTCTCAGAAACTGATGAAACAGGCAAATTAAATATTTCGATGAACAAAACAACCGCTGTAATTTGGTGGTGATAGTAATATAGTTCAAGGTAGGAAAAAAAATACGTTTCTGCAGTTCAGTGACTTTGGTACTTTTTGTTGTACAAACTTTTTGGAATAGTCGGGATGTGAACCACAGCTCTCCCGACGTCCATCCGGTTGCTGTAACCACTGACCTGCCATGGCATCTGTGATTGTTATTTTACAATAGCCATATCTAGGACAAAGTTTACAGAGGATAATGTTATGTAAGCATGTTGCCAGTTTAGTTGTATGAAATTATTCATTACCTTCTGAATGAACAGAAAAGGAGAGTTGACAAGAGATCATCGGATTTACCTCAAAATCCGCAAGCATAGTGGTATAAAAGGGAATCGTTGTGTGTACGTCAGAGAAATTTCAAGCAGCGCAAGCTGATGCATTTAAGATATACATAAGGGAAGATAAAAGAGGCGTGCTTATGATGTGTATTTGTGTAAAAACAGAAGGCGGTTACACACTACCAGTGGACTAACCATTTTACTGACAAAGTGATTATACTGAACTTCGTCTCGTCTTTTTTCACCTCCCAATATCTAGAACTGTTTGGTAGCAGTCTCTGAAGCCCACTTCATTCTGGACAACAAAATATTACTACATAAAAGATGTAAATCACTTTAAAATATTCACTTGTACGATCGATTTAACCATTTCGAAATATTCAATGTTATTGCTTTAAATTTTCAAATGTGCCACTTTCCTCAAAAGGAAGTCGTTGTTCAGTTTTTCTCTCTCTCCTGCTCATACAAATGGAATGCAATATTAAAGTCATTAATTAGCGACTGGATGTATTCGCCAGCATAAGAAAAAAACATCATTGTGCGATATTTTTGTTACTGAAAATTAGCCTTTTTACTCTTACACATGAATAATCCCTGCAAAGAGTTGAATTATCTCTACCCGAGTCAATATAGCACGTAAAACAGAGCAATAAAGTTAAAATTTACGAGAAAAAGCACATCATTTTTCAGTAGCGCGTAGTGTAATATAGTGTCAAACTAGATAGTTAGTCCGATGTTCAATTTTTCTTTAGTTATCTGAAGAAAAGAAACCAACATACACAGGTGGTCTGAAAATTTTTCGACCTAATGAAGATACAAGACATTTTCTCATAATTTTTATTGTTTTATTTTTCAACATAGTCTCCTTATAACTCTACACACTTCTCCCAGCGATGCTCCCATCTCTGTAACCCTTCCAAATAGTACTCGGCGTTTTTCAACATAGTCTCCTGGTAACTCTACACACTTCTCCCAGCGATGCTCTCATCTCTATAACCCGTCCAAATAGTACTCGGCGTTTTTCAGCATAGTCTCCTTGTAACTCTACACACTTCTCCCAGCGATGCTCCCATCTCTGTAACCCGTCCACATAGTACTCGGCGT
This sequence comes from Mantis religiosa, assembly GCA_030765055.1. Classification (NCBI taxonomy): domain Eukaryota; kingdom Metazoa; phylum Arthropoda; class Insecta; order Mantodea; family Mantidae; genus Mantis; species Mantis religiosa. Next base: position 4,159,053 of record CM060955.1, on the reverse strand, counting down.
TTTTCAACATAGTCTCCTTGTAACTCTACACACTTCTCCCAGCGATGCTCTCATCTCTGTAACCCCTACAAATAGTACTCGGCGTTTTTCAACATAGTCTCCCTGTAACTCTACACACTTCTCCCAGCGATGCTCTCATCTCTGTAACCCCTACAAATAGTACTCGGCGTTTTTCAACATAGTCTCGCTGTAACTCTACACAGTTCTCCCAGCGATGCTCTCATCTCTGTAACCCCTACAAATAGTACTCGGCGTTTTTCAACATAGTCTCCCTGTAACTCTACACACTTCTCCCAGCGATGCTCTCATCTCTGTAACCCCTACAAATAGTACTCGGCGGTTTTCAACATAGTCTTCTTGTAACTCTACACACTTCTCTCTGCGATGTTCCCATCTCTGTAACCCGTCCAAATAGTACTCGGCGTTTTACAACATAGTCTCCTTGTAACTCTACACACTTCTCCCAACGATGCTCCCATCTCTGTAACCCGTCCAAATAGTACTCGGCGTTTTTCTCTTGGAAATAATTGTTCACGAAGTGATTCCCTCTTCATTTAACGAAGATCTCTGTCCTTCGAGCGCAATTTTCAGATGAGGGAACAAAAAGAAGTCGCTTGGGGCTAGATCTAGAGAGTCTAGCAGTTCAAACCGTAATTCGTGGATTTTCGCCATTGCAACCGCTGAGGTGAGAAACGGTACGTTGTCTTCGTGAAACGGATTTTCTTTTTCTGCAAATGTGGCCGTTTTCCACAAGTTTTGCCTTCAGCTTGTCAAGTAATGATGCGTAGTATGCTCCTATAATGGTTTTCCCTTTCTGAAGATAATTGATTTAAAATAACTCCATGACTATCCCAATAAACAGTCGCCATCAGTTTCCCAGCCGAAAAAGACAGTTTTTGTTTATTTTGGAATCAGTTTCCCCTTTGCAGTCCAGTGTTTGGACTGTATTTTTGTTTCGGACGTATATTGGTGTATCCAAGTTTCATCTACATGGCGTCAAAACTGATTTTATTGCCCCTAAACTGCGCAAACAGAGCGTTGGAAATATTCATTCGAACACGTTTTTGGTCTTACGTGAGCAATCGCGGCATCCAATGCGTAGACAGCTTCCTCATGTCTAAATTTTGACGTGACAAACACGTTCTTTTTTCATTGTTATAGCCTCTGCTATCTCTGTCACTTTAATCGGCGGTCGTCTAGCACCATTTGGTGACCTTTGGCGATGTTTTCGTCGATAGTAGCAGTTTTTGGGCGTCCCGAACGTTGATCGTGTCCCAAGCTCTTACAGTCACGTTTAAATTCAGCTGCCCAAAATTTCACTGTAATAAATGATGGTGCAGAGTCGTCGTAGACAGAATTCAACTCATCATTGATTTGCGTAGGCGTATTGCCTTTCAAAAACAAATATTTAATGACAGCTCGATACTCGATTTTGTCCATTTTAATAAGAACAGTTACATCAACTCACTAAAACTAATGTTACATAACAACTGAACGTCCAAAATGGCTGAAACTATGGTGGGTAACTGTCTGCAGATAAACAACGAATTCACTAGCTTTTATTTATGAGTGCTGCTATCTTCATGTTGAGGTAGGAAGCTTTTCAGTGCCCCCTCGTACATCTATATTGTACAGAAATACATTTTATTATTCTGATATTATTGCATAATTAATGTTAGTTGTACAGGTCATTTTTCGCTTACGGTGGTAGCGCGGTTTGATATTTATCATGCTCTTGAAATTTAAGCTACGGACATTTAACTTTCTCACTCCCTAATAAACATTAAATTACCTCGCAGGTCCAATAAAGAACTATGATAATTACTTAAATCGATTGTTGTTCATTCTACAAACTATTATCTCAGTTTACTCGAAATAAAGGGATAAATGTTTGTAAGAATAGAAGAAACGTCAGAGAAATTCATTCAGAAGTTTTGAAAAAGGGTAGCTTTTAGGGTAATTTTCTATACATGATGTCTTTTTGAAGTATTTGTCTTGGATCCTTAGAAAATACTGGACTTGAAAATCCCATTTTGCCTTTCTGTTTAAGACTTTACAGATAAACTTTCTTTTTCCTCGTATAAGTGACCTTTTTACTGCTTCATGGGACATGAAAACGTATAAAGGTGGACAGTAAATGTTTGTTGAAGTCCAAGTAAAACGACAGTTGCAAGGAGAACGTTCCCTTTGGAAACAAGTTGGCATGGCCTCCTGAACTGGCGTCCTTTGAACGTCGCTAAATGTAGGAATATAGAAGGCACAGGGCGCTCCTTGCATGCTAATGAAAACAGCGCTGCTTCTTTATCTTCCAAAACCTCAATTTAATCACGTGACCCATTTCTAGACAAGATAATAACACGCACTGTGTTACGTAATTTCACTGCTACGTACTTACGTATACTGTACCACGCCTAAAACCTCTATACCAATATTTCATCGGAGATGCTGTCTGAAGACGCAAAACAATCCACTCACACTCTCATGACTGTCTCTACTCTTCTTCAAATTATTCTTATAACTACGCGACAGTCAATTCTTTCACGATGTGTATTGTGTTTGAAATTATGCCAAGAGACAAAAAAGTGAACAACGTATTTTAGAAAGAGTACACATACAGGAAGATGCAAAGATATAACAATGTGAGTTATGGAAAATAATTTATTGTAGTTCAACTGTTTAAAGTTTCTAACTATTACACCAAATTTTAAAGCGCTAGTTTTAGAAATCAGTAAATTATAAACCGTAATCTATGGACCATTTTGAATTGCAAGAATTCCTGACAGAAAAAAGTGAAATAATTGACGTGTTGCTCTCACATGACTTTCACTACTACCTACAAAATATGTTTTCAAACTAACTTTTCTATGTACTTCACGTGCTGGCGAGGTTGGCAAATGTCAAGCATGAAATCATTCTAAAATCTCTAAATCGACAATGAGGTGCTTCTGGCCTTCACTGCCCGACCGATCGAGGTGCTGGCTGGCTGTATAAAGCCAGAAGGCTTTTGCTACGTGCCCACCCGTTAAGGGTTTTATCTCAGGTAAGATTTTACTTTAAGGGATTTTGTAGCATTGGCTGTGGGTTTTGAGGTAGAAATTTTTCGAGGCTACAAATGTTATGTACCTCAGGTTGTGGGAATGTATGCAAAACTTTGCAACCTGGTGTTCTGATTTTAAAATTTGTGATCAGATTGAAAATTTTGTAGCATTAAGTGGAGGTCAGCTGTAGCTGCTCTTAGGATTAGCTCCTGGGTTATCTCGGATGCCCAAAGCCATGCGGGAACAGCCTTGAACGGCGTCTAGTGGGGTCATAATCTGCCAGTGATCTAACAAGGGCGCCTCTATGAGTTGGAAAAGTTGCATAGAATTTTATGCCCGGCGCCTAACTTCATCCTCCACGTATGGAAATCCCGAGGCTTCGTGAAGCAACCTGGTAGGAAAATAGCGACCCACAGACTAGATGGACCGTAGCCCTCTATTCTGTGCACGTTGAAGCCATGTCAACGAGCTATCTGCGGCCATACCCCAGATCTTGCAGGCATATAGCATCACGGGAATTACCAGCGCTCTGAAAAGGTATAACCTCAGGCCAAGCGGCATCGAGCTCGACCACAGCATAGGATACAGGGAAGGAATTGCTCCCTGCACCTTTGCCGATAGGTCCCTGGTGTGCTGGCAAAAAGTTAGACCTCTGTCCAATTTTAATCCTAGGTACTAGACGGAGTTAGTCCACACTATTCTTCGACCTCGGAAGCTGAATTTGGGACAGTCTGCGGGTTGTGGCGCTTTGTGAAAAGTATGGCGTGGATTTGGTCCGGGTTAACGGACATTCGCCAACGCCGACACCATTGTTGTACAAGAGATGTGAATGTGTGCTAGTTTTATATCAATATGAAATCGTGGTCCATGACAGCCAAATGACAAATAAAAAGAAAGAATGACGACTTGATATTTGAGAATAGAATGGGTGTCTTAAAATGCTAACTGTAACGAGGAATTTTTAAAAAGCCAACAGTTTCTAATACTGCTTCACATAAAGAGTATTTGGCAATCAGGAATATTCTTTAAAAAATCTTTGGACGCAATCTTGTAAGATTTTGAACTTTTTTAAAATCTACGTCCTCTAACGTTAAGTCATATCGGACAATGAATGTAATGATGTTCAAATGAGTACAGGATACATACAGCTTAGAGTTACCAGACATTCATCTTTCAAAATAAGAGGAAACCTCCAACGTTAAGTCATATCGGACGATGAATGTATTGATGTTCCAATGAGTACAGGGTACATAGAGCTTAGAGTTACCAGACATTCATCTTTCAGGATAAGGGAAAACCTCCAACGTTAAGTCATATCGGACGATGAAAGAAATGATGTTCAAAAGAGTGCAAGGTACATAGAGCTAAGTGCTACCAGACATTCATCTTTGAGTATAAGGAAAACCTCCAACGTTAAGTTATATCGGACGATGAATGAAATGATGTACAAAAGAGTGCAGGGTACGTAGAGCTAACAGTTTCCAGACATTCATACTTCAAGATAGGGGAAACATCCGAGAAAAAAGCCCTTATTATCTGTCCAAGATTCAAAGTTGGGGCCTCCTGAACGTGAAGCACATACGCTACCATCTATACTTCTAAGTATATAAATTTGATATTTAAGCTATTTTTTATTTAAGTAATGCTATTCACACACATACACGCACGCACACACAAGCCTTTTTCTAAAAAAGGTTAGTGGCAATTCAGGGGGTCTCATTTGTGTGTAAAATATTTAGAAATATTACAATAAATAGAACGAGATATTTTACGAAACTTTCCAGATATCTATATTGTCTTATTTTGCCTCCAAAGTCACCACTGTTGTCATGGCAACCGGATATTCTTTAACCTCAATTAAGTTCCTGAAATACAACCATCCAGTAGCCTTAGATCTAAAGCTAAGTGGTAATTTAGGGATTTTCGTTCGGAGTTGTCGTTTCCCGGGCAACAGACTGACAGTTTTACGACGTAAGATCAGATTGCGAGGCCTCTAGTTATGAGACCTTCTCAAGAAGAGTTGTCTATTTGTGCAGTTTTTACTTTGTGCCACTGTCTGCAGCTCCCTTCAGGGCGTGAGTAAATGACGTTTTTATAACTTTTCTGAGTGGATTACAAGAGAAAAGTTGGTGCTCGTACAATCCGGTTTGTTAGTGCACTAAAGCGAGCTTGTAAACTTGTTAGGTTGGTGTTCCTGACAGACGTTAACTCCCTCGAGTGTATAAAGTTATCACTCAGTGTTGCCAACTGCTTGCTTTACAAACAAGCTGAAAGAAAACTCCAAAGTTGTGTTTCAGTTTGTAGGAAATAATGAAAACACACTCCAAGTATCGATTTTTAGGCTTTTATCTCGAAACTTCGCTGAGTTTCTATGCTAATAATCAGAAACAGTTTGATCTCATATCCTCAGTCAACTCAGTTCAAAGAGGTCATTTATTGGCGTTCACTCACCCAAGCATAACTCCAGGAAAGGATCTCATAAAGTAGTATGTAGCAGGTGAGATCGAATTCTCAAAGGCAGAGCATCAAACTGTCACCTACAAAGCAATGGTTTTTCCCCTCTTGTTCATTTAACTATAATGGTCATATCGCCGGCCGTTCTCCTTTGGAACATATCTATGCCCGATTTCACCAACAAATGTTATGACTTAACACGAGTTTAGCAATAGTTAAAACAAAAATTGCATTTCACCAACAAGTGTTAGCCTAACACTCGTGTTAAATCTCATGTTAAACTAACAAGCCGAATTTCTAATGTTAAGTCCTTAACAATTGTAAATAGTCAAGATGGTGAGCATGAACTCGGCTGTTGATGTCGATTTGCTATATTTAAGACCGTCTAAATGGCATTCATAATAGAGTACGGCCTATGAGGAGAAATGATTTTGAAGAACTATCCGAAGATAATTGTTTTACGTAGGTATAGACTGTCGAAACACGTTGCTAACTGCGGAAGTACAAGAGAGGTTAGAACATGCATCGAAAGGAATATGGCGATCTCGCCTTTGGTTCAAGTATCAATAACCTTGCGATTTTATAATTCACTGACGTTGTGCACCCCCCGTCTTGAAACGTTCAAGTCACTTGCCCTTCTTCGCTCCTCGTTTTAAATTTACGTAATTCTAAGTTAGAATATACATCGAAAGGAATATGATTATCTCGCCTTTGCTTCAAGTATTAATAACTTTGCTATTTTATAATTCACTGAATTATGTGGATAATACATTGTTCACCTCTCGTCTTAAAACGTTTAAGGCACTTGTTCTTCTTCGCACCTCGTTTTAAATGTACGTAATACTGACAAGTTGTTTGGTGCTTGTAGTGGTGACACATGCATTTGAATTAAATTCGTTTTCAATATTTTCCCCGCGACATCTTTCTCTTTTACATTCACTGCATCCGTCCTCTTATTTACCACGATATCTTTACAATTCGTCACCATTTCAATTAACAATTCTTTCTCCATCGATGACAAATTTGTCTCACGGCTTTATTTATGATTTTGTTCAACCGCCATTTGTGCAGACGAAAATGAAAACAAAAGCGCATCGGAGTATGCTTAGAAAATCATCCATAGCCTTCTATAGCTGTGATATTTACAAGTTTTTTGGCGTTAACACAGGTTTGTTAACATTTTAAGAAAACAGGTTGGTGAAACGCAAGAAATTTAACATTAGTTTTAACGTTGTGACAATTGTTACGTTACATTTGTTAAAGTCGATTTTAACATCTGTTGGTGAAATCGGGCACTAAGGTATTAACTCGTATTCGTTGGGTTTTAATCATTAGACCACGCATACATTCACACTCTCATTCATACTTCCAGGCTCTAGGGAAGATGGGGAATTATCTTGGCTGGAGAAAAATACTCACCCCCAGCCGGGAATTGAATCCGGAACCCCTAGAATGGCAGACAGGTGCTCTAACAACTGAGCTACCGGCCAGCCACAGAGTAATGTTATCATTATGCTACGGATGGAATTTGGCACGGAGGTCCAAACTTGGTCTTTTATACCTATGCCCCCAAGTGGGACAACCTCGGGAGGAAGGATGAGCCGGGAGCAGACAGAGGGCAGCCGGCTCAAGGAGCCACCTCAGTGCAGAGTCCATAAAGATAGATAGATAGTTTTATTCACCTTAGGAATATACAATATTCATGGCTTCGTCAAAATTTGTACCCATAAGAATAATACATTTCTTATGAGTAATACAATTATGAATAATACAATAGTAATTAAATAATACAATAGTAGTTAAATAATACAATAGTGATTAAAGTAATGCAGTAGTAATTAACAGAATAATAATACAAATAGTAATTAAGAATAATGCAACTTAGGTCACATAATAGTTTAGTGTATTACATTTTTAAGAACTAGGCTGTAAGAGATAATTTTTACCAAAAAAATCAATATTTACTTTATTATTTAATTTTACTTCTTAGAAACTCATCTGTTGTCTGTGACATTACTTTTAGTAGGATATTTTTTACAGCTTTTCTGAATATTACAAGTATCACCTCCGAAGTTGCACAGGTATTTATTCACAAACATCATTTTAGGAAGCATTGATATGTTGATCATGTTTTAAGTATTCTTCCACTGAATAATAGCAACCTTCTCTTAAAAATGATTTTACAGACAGTTTAAACCTTTTTTCTGATGTTAAACATTACCATTTGGAAACTGCCCGGCAGTACAACTCACACCCCGCCTACTGTGGTCCAGAAACGGCTGCACCACACCAGGTTCGGAGATCGGAGACCACTCTACCGGAGAGGAAGTTGTACTTCCTTCCTTCCTCTACCTCACGGCCTTCTAGTTTAAGGCTATTTTTGGTATTATGTTATTATTCATCCTCTGAACATGTTCTTTCCATTGATTTCTATTTCTTTCAATAGTATGGTTTATTTCTTCTACTTTTAATACTGTCCTAATATCCTGACTACGTTTTTTATCAATTTTGCTATATCCAGCAATTGCTCTTATGAATTTCATTTCTGATGACTGTATTCTCGTATTATTTCTTTTTGTTAGTGTTCATGCTTCTGATCCATAGATCAGAGTTGGTAATGCCATTGTTTTGTATAGTTTTATTATAGAGTCACATCTTGCTTTATTTTTAATGTTCTTTTTATTGTGTCTGCTATATAGTTAAATTTATTTTCTCTATTATATCAGCTTCCCCTTGGTACGAGACATTACATCCTAAATACTTAACGTGTAATTTCTGCTCAATTGTTATGTTATCTGACACTATTTTTGATCTTATAGGATTAATTCCTTTAAATATCATTGTTTTTTATTTATTTGCTGATATTTTCATTCCATATTCTGTAGCAATTTTATCTAGACTATACAGCATTTTCTGCAGGTCATCTTCATTTGTGGCCATTATTATTTGATCATTGCATACAACATAGTTTTCAATTTAGCTCCTGATACATTAATGCCTCCATTGACTTTATTCGACCAAATCCTGACTATTTCGTCGACATAAAAATTAAAAAGTGTGGTTGATAAAGAACAACCTTGTCTTACGTCACCATTAACTATTACTGGTTCTCTTTTATTTATTTTTATTTTTGTGTCAATGTACATACTTTTTATAAATTCAATTAGTTGTAAAGGTATGCCTCTGTTATTTAAAATTTTCCACAGTATCATTCGTGATACTTTGTCAAAAGCTTTATAATAGTCAGTAAATAGTAAGTGCGTCTCTAAATTTTGTTCTCGTCGGTTTTCTATTATTTGTTTAAGAGTAAAAACATTGTCAATGGTGTTTCTTCCTTTTCTAAAACCAGTTTGTTCTTCTAGGAGTATTGCATCTGTTATTTTGTTTGACGGAGTACTTATTATTTTGGCATATATTTTGTAGGCAGCACACAATAAACTAATCCCTCTATAATTTTCAGGTCTTGTTCTTTCCCCTTTCTTAAATATTGATATCCCTTTAGCTATCTTCCATTCTTGCGGTATTTCTTTTGTTTCCCAACACTTGTTATATAGATACAGTAATCTGCCATGTAATTTTTAGGAGCATATTTAATTAATTCTAAATTAATATTATGATTCACAATCAGCTCTACTCGCTATTAATGATAAATACAATTTAAATTCATTAGCACATGAAATCAGAACCTTGCTTCAAAACCATCCAGGACATATTTGCATGGGATGGGTTAAAGGACACAGTGGAATTTTAGGTAACGAGAGAGCTGATTGCTTGGCTAAGAAGGCAGCAGAATCCAATCTTCCTGTGACATACTCTTTATGTCCTATTTCTACTGTAAGGAGAATAATACATCAACATATTCTTGAAGAATGGAACCAACAATGGCTAACAACTCCAAATGGAAGTTTAACAAAAACATTATTTTTCCCTAGTGTATATGACAGAGGAAAATGTGAAACTCTTGTACCAAATTTTGTTTTGACACAATTTTTAAGTGGACATGGTAAATTTGGTGAATACTTATCACGTTTTCACTTAACATCTAACCCCAAGTGCATGTGTGGTGAAGAATTTCAAACTGTGGTTCCTCTCCTTTTCTGTTGTCCCATTTTCTGGAGAGAAAGACAAGAATTAATATTCAAGCTAGACTCTCTAAGAACTGAATTTTCTGCTCCGCTCACATCTTTGCTAATGAAGCCACAACAGTATAAGTACTTATGATGTTTATAAACTCAGTGTTTAAACGTCTGAAATAGTTTAAATTAATATGCATCAGATTATAAGATATTTTCTTCCTTCTAGTATTTAAAATATTTTTTGTTAAAATTGTATATTTTTATGTATCAACTCTAACCCTAATATACCACTGTGTAAAATAGGGTTCATAAATCTGGATAAATAAAAAAAAAATTAATATTATGTACTCCGCAGCCTTTCCTATTTCTACTTTTAGCTATACTTTCCATTAATTCTTCTACTTCTAACCGATCTACTTCTGCTCTGTATAATATACCTATTTCCCAATTTTGTTTATCTCCTGTGTTCCAGAGATTTTTATAATATTCCTCTAATTCTTCATCTTTAATGATTTTTATAAGTTCGAATACTCCGGCCTCTATCAAACCGGGAGCGATGGAAATCTCCGGGGCTCTTTCCATGGGGAAATACTTGGAGTCTAAAAAGCCGCCGCCCCCGCTGACCACAACATCAACACGAGTGGAAGTGGATACGCCACTTACGCGCGTCAACCCCGCAGGGAAGACAACCAAAAACCTCGGTAGGGCCGCCTGGTGATCTAGCACAACTTCTTTTAGCTCTGCAGGCTAGTACCCGGGACTTCTTAGGCAACCCTCTACCCCCTCCAGATGGCCGTAGCCTGGCCAGAGGTACCCAAATCCCCGTGGGTGTCGGGAACACACTGCCCCCTCGAGTCCAACCCAATCCGAACAACTACCCGACGGGAGGGGCTCGGCAGTTCGGCCGGAGGTTCCTCTCGTAACGTCAGAGGTACCACGAGTGCTAAGGGTCCGAAGCGCCCGCACCTCGTCAGCTGAAGGGGACGGATCCCCTCCCCTACGGGAACGGTTGCCCCACACCAGGTTCGGAGACCGAAGACCATTCTATCGGAGAGGAAGTTTTACTAAGAGTATATCATCCGAAGACTCCAGCCTCTATCAAACTGGGAGCGATGGTAAACTCCGGGGCTCTTTCCATGGGGCAATACCTGGAGTCTAAGAATCCCCCCCCCCCAACGTCGACAACAACGTCAAGACGGGATGGAAGGTGATATGCCTCTTACGCGCGTCAACCTCGCAGGGAAGACTACCGAATAACCTCGGTAGGGTCGCCTGGTGATCTAGCACACTTATTAGTTCTGCAGGCTAATACGTGGGACTGCTTAGCCCACCTTCTAGCCTCTCCGGACGGCCGAAGACTAGCCGGAGGTACCCGATCTCCCGCAGTTAACGGGAACACATTGTCCCCTTTAGTCCAACCCAATCCGAACAACTCCCATTCAGGGAGGGGCTTGAATGTTCGACCCGAGGTTTCTCTAGTAACGTCAGAGGTACCACGAGTGCTAAGGGTCCGCAGCGCTCGCACTAAAGCAGCTGAAAAGGACGGATCCCTTCTCCTCCGGAGGAAATGAAGGGACAGAAAATACGGGGGTGTAATTAAGCTATCCAGCATTCCCTGGTAATACGGGAAACCCTAGAAAACCCATGGGTTAGGTCGGTTGGCCACGGGATTCGAACCCGGACCTCCCAGAGACGAAACCGTTGGAGCTTAAGCGCTGGGTTTTACACTGAATTACTTAACTTAACCGGCAAACCGTAACAGATAGACAAAACGTAATGCACAAGCTATATGATTAAGGCATACAATTTACAATAAATGCAATTATTGTGCAGTTAACCATTTCCAAATATTCCTTGTTATTATTTCTATTTTTTATAGTTTTATTTTCTAAAATCGGTTATGCTGTTCTGGGGGTTAAGCCTCACAAATTGTATCTAACACATTATTTTGTTCAACTGACCATTTCCCACATATTCCTCGTTGTTATTCGATTTCTCAATAGCTATATTTTTCTGAAATAGAAAGTAGTTATTCAGTTTTTTCTAGGTTATGCAAGAAATGGAATATGCACAGATAAAATAAATAAAAATGCACAAATAAATGTACACAAATTAATTAAATATGCAATAAGCCTTAAATATGCATTTATATGCGCTATAAAACTTCCGTAATAAACTCCTAAAAGTGTGCAATATATTACTTACATATGTTTAACTATGAAAGAATAACAATGGACATATGCAGAAATCCGAGCTCTAGCCATCACATTGGGATCACCTCAGTACCGGAGAGTACGGTCTGCCGAGAAAGACCAACCTGTCATTTTGACGGGTGCAGCTTTATTTACCCTTTTTAAAATAGTAAACAAATTTTAATGCATCCCAGTTTATTTAGTATTATGAATAAAGTTTACCAGTATAGATATCCTTGAGCTAATATATATATATATATATATATAATTTTAGTTTTGTTTGAAAAATTACATTTTAAAATGAACATTTTAAGCCTAAAAATTATTCTAAATAGGAGTATATGCAATAATCAAATGTAAAATGGACATCTTCACTTAGCAAACATATTTTTTGAACATAAAATTTTGAATAGCACAGTATATAGTACAAAAAACACTTATAAACCTGATTTCGCTCATTCAGAGCCAGCTGCAGCAAGGTGCCACCTAACAAACGTGTATTCAGCGTTGCCTGGATTAGATTAGATTAGGTTGATATGGGTTCAGTAGGTTCACTTGTAGCCAGAAAAGGCTGTGAACATTGAACATGTCCAGAGGTATAAAGTTTAATAGCATGCATATATATGTGTGTGCGTGGAGAGGTCGTCCATCTGCCCTTATCCTGCATGGCAGCTCAATCGTGCGCGGTTCGATCTAACACTTTCAAGCAACTCTAGACTCGCTACCCCACATTCGGTGTTCCAACAACTTTTTGCCGAACTACTGGGCCGTTACCCTAACTATGTTCCGGTCTTTACAGACGGTTCTCAGTTAGGTAGCACTAAGGGTTGCGCGTTCTTCATTAACGGTGAGGCTCATAAATTTCGACTTCTGGACTCCACTTCGGTCTTCTCAGCTGAGCTGTATGCCATCTACTATTTGCTCCTTTTTATTTGCAAGTTAGCCCCTGGCTCTTTTATTGTTTGCACTGACTGTCTAAGTGCTCTTCAGGCCTTGCAACAGCACACTGCCACCCACTCCCTTGTTTTAAAAATACAGGCCCAGATCTCGCAAATGCTCGGTCGAGGATACCATTTTGTTTTTACTTGGACCCAGGCCATGTGGGCATTTCCGGGAACGAGGAGGCGGACGCGGCTGCTAAGTCCGCTTGCCGTTTGTCCCGGAGTTTAACAACTACGGTGCCATTCCAGGATGTGCAACGTTTTTTCCGTCGCCAGCTCGTATCTGCTTGGCAGCACTCCTGGACAGCTTTACAAGGCACACAACTCCGAGCTATAAAGGAGAGCGTACAACCCTGGCCAACTTCCTGCAGGGATAACCGGGGAGCCGAGGTGATACTCACCCGGCTGAGAATTGGGCACACACGAGCGACTCATGATCATTTGTTAAGAGGGGAACCGGCCCCTGTGTGTGCTCCGTGTGCAGTACGCCTCACGGTGCGGCACGTATTGCTTGACTGCCCGCAGTACGCCCGCGTTCGCCAGTCTTTGGGCTTGGGGACTAACTTGCACGGTGTTTTAGGTAACGACCCAGTGGCCGTGGACAAGGCACTGCGGTTTGTTTATGAAATAGGTTTTAATAAACAAGTCTGACTTATGTTTTATATTTATAGCTTTCAGAGATTTTAAAGTATTAGTCTTTAGATCGTTTTTAATATCCTTTTAACATTTGAGTGTTTTTATTGTATTTTACCTTTTAACTAAATTTTTATAGTTTTTAGGTTTTAGTGTTGACTTGGGGCCCAAATGACCTTGTTGTCGACGGGCCCTTAAACACCACACACTCACTCACTATGTGTGTGTGTGTGTGTGTGTGTGTGTGTGTGTGTGTGAGTGTGTGGGGGGGTGTGCGTGCGTGTGCGTGTGTGTGTTTACAAAAGTTAACATAAGGCACATATAGTATACAGGCAATATGGGCAACAATATGGAAAACAAAGCAGGGATAATTAAATATGATACAAAATCAAACACTTTTTATACCAGCTTTCACTTGGCTTATGCCAGTACGTCTCAACCTTTTTGCAATGGATACCATTCATTTTTATTTATTAAATACATATACATTAAAACTAAACTTTCAACCTGCATCAAATATTTATTAGTAATGATTTGTCATTGGAACAGTTAGATACTACTTATAGAGCTACAGAAGCATTATCAGGATAATTTGTCATTCAGATAATCTTGTACAGAATAAAAAGATTTTGAGCAAAGGTTCTATCTAACAGCTTTTTCATAAGCACCGAAATTATCAACTTTTTCTTTAAGAACATTAGGAAGTGCGCCAAATATTTTGATAGTTTCATAATGTACACCTTTCTGGAAGCAAGAAAGTTTAGCACTGGGATAATGGATATTATACTTTTGTCTAGTGTTTATTTTGTGAATTACATTATTTGTTGCAAATAAGGCACGATTGCATGCAAAGAATTTTAGGACTGAGAATATATATATGCAAGGAAGCGTTAATATCTTCAATCTTCTAAAAAGATCTTTACAGGAGCAGCATCTGTTGTGGATGTTAGTAATGATTCTTATAACCTTCTTTTACATAAGAAACATTTTTTTTACTTTCTAATGAGTTGCCCCAAAATAAAATTCCATATTATGAAGAGGCTGAGAAAACGTCCGTGTGTCAATGGGTTAGGAAGCAACACCGCTTGTTTTACCACTCTGGAATACATGCCCTAGTTAAAAGGTGGACCAACACTGTAGAAGAGGGCGGAGATTATATTAAATAGTGACAAATTAATCGTCAATGTTGTAGTTTTCAAGCTATGTAAATTGGATTCAATTTTCTTGGCAACTAAAGGAGATAGAGAAAAAATAGGAGGCATTACTTTTTGACCCACCCTTGTATATTTGTAAATCATTTAAATGATAGGAATAACACAAGTAGCGTTTTTCATTTAAAACAAACACACCAAAATAAAACTGCAGCAGTTGCACAAAGTGATATAAATAACAGAAATGACAGATTTGAATATTTTACAAATAAGCTTGAATGTAATGTTCTGTAATAATACTGTAAGGATTGCAGAAAGGTTTAAAGTGATGAATAACACGAGTAATTTATTATATTACAAAGAAAGTTTAGCATTACATTATAACAATTTAGCTATGTATTAAGCATAATACATGTTTCAATATTAATGAGATTAGTTGCCTCAGGCATTACCTGGCATTTACCTAAGGTTTAGGAAAAACTTTTGAGAAAGAACCTCAAACATGTAATGAAATACACAAATAAAAGTACAAAAACAAATCAATGTAATCACAGTATTGCACTGTACTATATCACTAAGCAGTTTGAGAAGAATGACTGCCATTAGGCACAAGATTAGTTTAATAATATTAGCTACTAGTCATCCAGAAACTGTAAACATTATATAAGACATTAAAAAGTGAGTGCTAATTGCAACATTTGAAGAAATAACTTTAATTAGGCAATTTACTGCTTCTGTAATTGCCTAAATAAATCTCAAATCATTATGTATTTAAAAATAAAGAACTTATATAAAAAAAACTATCACTGAATTGGTCAACAAAAACAAATACAAAAAAGGACTGTAATTATACAGATCTGAATATTTTCATCTATTTTTCATGGCCTGTAGTAGCCGTCCATTTTTCACAAATGCCATTTTTGTTATCTTTAATGTATTTATAAATTAGAAACGGGACACATGTATTAATTATATACATGTACATTCCATGTTTTGCACTTAGTCATATGCTATCTGGAACTTTGAAATTTGGATAAAACGTTCCTCCAGAGAACTAGTATGGCCGAAATTATCCAGAAATTCATATAACTGATTGTAGAGGTTTTGTAAAAGTAACATCAGGTGCTCACGGGCGTATGTTAACTTGTAGGTTAAGTTAGTAAGTGACTGAAATCTCCAACTAAGTTCAATGAAGTTCAGCTTCACTATTGGAACATTCACTTCTTGATTTTTGTATCTGAAAATAAAATCAAAGTAATGTAATGCCAATAAATTTTATTTTTCCGTGAATGGTTTTCACAGCAATCCACTGAATAACGCGTTATAACATCTTAAAGTACAACAGCTATTCACATGAGGTCTCCAGTAATAATGACAATTTTAAATCTGATTATTCTCATTTCTCTGTACCTGGAGTAAGTAGCCAAGATCACGCGATGATGTATCAAATGCCCTTTCTTCCACAGGACCATACAACAATTCTTCTTCCACTCTGAAATTTGCAAGATGGCCAAGCCACAGAATATCAAACCGTTAAAAATTTAAAATTAGTAGCACAACTTGAATCAGCCAATCCCCTTCGTGATCCAGTACGCCAGAGCCTCCATTTTCGGGTGGCGAACTAAAATCTCTTGTTGCCATTTCTCCTATCTCGGCTTCACCCATGTGCATCCACAAGAGAGATTCAACGCGATTCCCTTAATATTATAGCATTGGCTTTTAGGATAAGTTTGATTACAAAAATTGACAAAAGTCGCCACATTTTCCCATTTTTCTCCGCTATGTCGCTCAGAAGTCGCCACGCGTAGGGCAATTCCACTACGTTTGGCATCACTGCCAGTAAGATTCCAGAGTGAGATAATGATTATTCAGTATCATTAACGAAGGAACCACAATTGAAAAGTTTCGTGTGCGGATCGAAATCACTCAGTATTTCAATCCGCTTCAAAAATTACGACGTTAAGCTTCTGAGAGCATTAAAAGATGAAACTATTTAGTAAATGCTCCTTATTTATATGCAACACTGGAGACTAATGAGAAAACATGATGATACAAATTCAGGTTAGATGTAAAATTGAAGTAAAAAGTTTCTTATTAATGGTCATTATTAATTATACACACTATTTTCCTAACATACTAGATATTATAAAACGTTTCATGTTGAGTTCTTAGCTATATTATTGTTTGTTTCTCTTTCAAAAGGGGCAAAAAAGACTGTCCTGCCATCTCCAGTAGACGGATGAACTATTTTCACGGAGGAATAGTTTCCGCCATCTACCAAATCATCTGGAACTACTTAAGGAAAAATAACTTTTCTAGGTTCAGATAGCAACGAGTAAAACTTTTCAATAGACTAGTTTGCAAATGTTGTTACCGAATTATCGATTTGCATCGAATCGCATTGCCAGTTTTGTATAATTTCAGTGTAATAGTGCGTGGTGAACAATATGTCATTGTTTTTGTGCATTTGACTGTGTTATTCACGCAAATTAGTGTTATTTTGTGCAAATGACATTTGTTGGCTCAGTGCCGTATTTTTAGTGAATCTAAGTGAAACTTTAGAATTCCTTATTAATTAAAATATTGTGTGAAGTGTGATTGGTGTGCCCTTGTGCAGGAAGGGCCAGCGTGCACGCATACATCCCCACAGTAGTATATTGTGACTTTGTGGGTTCGTGAAATGAAAAGTCCAATTACACCACTCAAAAATGTTCTTTATTTCCACCGACTTACAGTTAAACTCTTGCCAATTACACAGAATTACGTAATGCACACAATTACGATTCACCAGTTCGTCCGTTACAATTTCACTTGCACTCGTAATTACGTACAATCTTCCGATGCTCTCACACAGTCTTCTCGTCGTACACTAGCACTGCATTCTTACACCAAGAACTGCCTCCTAACTCACTCCTCTTGCACGACGTGTAGCTTATATAGGGTACGCTTGCCGATCTGGAAGGTTCTCCAGTAGATGAAATATCCCGTAATTTCGAGAACACAGGTGGAACAGAAACAGACGGCACAATGATGTTTTTTCTCCCAGCCACCGCCTGTCACCACTATAAGACAAACGAGGGGGGGGGCGTGGCTAACACGGACCTCCCCTGCTTTCCGCTCTCAGCTGCTTCTATAGGGTGTTCCAACGCTCGGGTGACTCCGAGCAGATGCTGGTGGTGCACCTGGACCGCCTGGCACGCTACGATGGTGCTGTTCAAGACGACCAGCTTTGAGGAGGGAGCAGTGTCACCCGAGCGTTGGAACACCCCATAGAAGCAGCTGAGAGCGGAAAGCAGGGGAGGTCCGTGTTAGCCACGCCCCCCCTCGTTTGTGTTATAGTGGTGACAGGCGGTGGCTGGGAGAAAAAGCATCATTGTGCCGTCTGTTTCTGTTCCACCTGTGTTCTCGAAATTACGGGATATTTCATCTACTGGAGAACCTTTCAGATCGGCAAGCGTACCCTATATAAGCTACACGTCGTGCAAGAGGAGTGAGTTAGGAGGCAGTCCTTGGTGTAAGGATGCAGTGCTAGTGTACGACGAGAAGACTGTGTGAGAGCATCGGAAGATTTTACGTAATTACGAGTGCAAGTGAAATTGTAACGGACGAACTGGTGAATCGTAATTGTGTGCATTACGTAATTCTGTGTAATTGGCAAGAGTTTAACTGTAAGTCGGTGGAAATAAAGAACATTTTTGAGTGGTGTAATTGGACTTTTCATTTCACGAACCCACAAAGTCACAATATTGTATTGGGCCAAATTATTGGGTGGTATTTACTGCCAGTTTTGTGCTCTGTTTCGTACATCATGTCCTCATGTAACATGGACTTCACAACAACCTCCCCTTTAGACGACCATGTTCGCATGGCAGCTCTGACCTACTACATCAACGGTGGGAATAGCAGCTGTTTCATCGGGCTCTTATAGTTGATCCTAAGTTTCCCCTGCATCCTGATCATGTAATCATTCTTCAACTGGAGATGGTAGCCCGGTTGCAGTATGTTCAGTTTGCTGAGCAACATATCCCTCAACTCCTTGCAGCGGGCTCTGAGGGTAACAACTCCCAAGTTGAATCAGAAGAATTTCATAAAATGGTTCTGCACCGTGCTCGTATGGAGGTCATCACTTCCTACCTCACCAAGCACGAACATTCAACAACATCTGAATGGCAACAGGTCCCCACAAAGAGGAGTCACCAACCACCTCAATGCAACAACAACATCACTGAACACACACCTAAGTGATATAAATTCTCTCCCCTTGCAACTGCAACCTCCTCCTCAGTCGAAGAAGCCCCTCCTAACACCACTCCAGTTAAACATCCCTGCACTAGTACAAAGACCTTGCCCACTTCAGTGACAAACTCTGACTCTGCTCCATCAGACACCCCTATCCCCAGGGTGGCGAAACCCCCTCCCATCTTCCTTCGTCAGCCAGAAGACGGCAGAAAACTGCACACCTTCGCTGGGTACGACAAAACTATTACCGTCCGTAATATGCGCAACATAGTTTCCATCCTACCTGAAGATCCCACACCACATCGTGAAGCCCGTCGCTGGTTAGAGGATAATCAAATCCCGTTTATCGTTACTCTCCTGCCTGAAGAAAAGCGACTTCAGGTAACCATCAAAGATCTCCCTCAATATATCGCTGAGGATGAGGTCAAGGACGAACTCCTTGATCGAGGATTTTCCATAATCAGCGTCAACCGGCTCCGCACTGTCCGTGGACCCATTCCAGGCCCTCTTCCACACTCCAGAGAAGCTTTAGAGAAATCCAGCGAGGCCGAAAAAGTCTAAATATCTTTGCTGCCGTAACCATCAAGGCATACAAACCGCCTTTCCGACCACAGCAGTGTTTAAACTGCCAGCAGTTTTTCCATAGGGCGGAAGCCTGCAGACTGCCATTTGTTTGTTCTCACTCTGGGCAAACAGGCCATCTTCGTAATGCTTGTAGCAAGCTCACCATTACTAAACCCAGCTGTGCTAACTGCGGAGCTGAACACTCATGTTGATACGCCAAATGTCCTGTTTGGCAGGAAGCACGATATGAACTGGAAAGCACCAAGAAGGAAGCCCGAAGAATTCCAGTTCATGCTCCTCCCCGTGTACCCAACCCCCATGGGCTACCTAAGGAGGCTTTCTACGTGCTCGTTTCCCAGGTCTCCCAGGTAGGTCCCCAATGCAATTCCCATCCTACGCAGCAGCCGTCAGGAATGTTTCTGTCACCCCCTACCCAACCGCAAGAATGTCAGCTCTCTTCTACTCACCGTACAACACCTCCACCAATCTCATCTCCTGTTTCTACACCTCCCAGTTCTCCTCAACCACAATTATCAAACACTATTCAACATCGCCTCAAACAGGCCATGCCTGAACAGCTCCCACCAAGAAAGACGGCATCCTCTAAACCTACCACTCCACCTCAATTATCATCTACTATCATTCAAATCAACAGAGGATTGCGGACATTGCAGCCTCCAGCGAGGTAGCCGATCGCATTCCTCCGCACTTGCTGCTCTGATGGAGGCTCTGCTCACAAGATCTCCACAAACGTCACCAAACAGTCTTCTTCAGTCTTCAGTCTTCTTGTTGAATCAAGCAACAAGATTCTCCTGTTCTAGACGTTTATCTGTTTCATTAGTCCGTCATTTGTTATGCAGCTAGCAACATCAAAACAGATAAAAGCGTGATGAGTGTATTCACATAACTTTTCCTGGCAAATTATTCTTACAAATACTTATTCTTCTATCTAATTCAAGCAAACATCTTATTGTTAATGTACCTGTAGGTACAAGGGAATAAATATCATAAGCTTTAAGTGACATTTCTAAACTGATCACTAGGACCCGGATTTTGATGAAAACTCATATTTTTTCTGAGTAGTCACAGACGATGCTTATAGGAAATTAAGTGCATTCAGGAACAAGTTAGATACATATGTTTTTTTAGGTCATCAAAATGCATTTTTTCACATTTTTATAATAAAGTTATTTTTTAACATTTAGACACATTTCCCGGTTATTTTCTTTCTTTTTCACGAATTTATTGGGCACTTTCATCTGTAGCCTGCAATCGACAGGCCCGGGTTCCATTCCTGTGGCCGATTTGACGCTGAACCATGGGCCTTTTGGGTTTTTTAAAAATAACCTGTGATTAAAAGTTAATTTGTATCATAATTTTTTATGAAATAGTAACTTTGTAAGTGTGGTAAACTTGTAATTAACACACGTCAGCGTGCTAACAGTGCTGGTGAATTTATGACGCATCTATGCGAGGAATCACCATGTGGATTTCATCAGTCAGGACTTCAGGAACTAGAAGTGTCGCAGTAAGGAGAGTAGTTTGTGAGGTGTGTTAATTTGTTGTGTTGTGGAATTGAAATGCCGAAACAAAAACAGTCAACTCCGTCCCGTTTAAAACAATATGTTTCAGAGTTTGGCGGAAACATATATTTTATAAAATTGAAAATGACTTGATGAATTTTGAATTTATGTATTATTTAGTAGCAATAATTGTATCATCTACTAAGGAAGTTAATTTTAAAATGTAGGTATTCGAACCACATATGTTATCATTTGTCTGTGGAAGTTATTAATTTATTATTATGGAATAAATTTTTAATTTCTGTTAGGTCATTTTTTACATTTTATGTGCATTTTTTATATTTTAAGGGCATTTTATAGCTCATGTTTAGAGAATTTTTAGGTCAACAACTTCCGGGTCCTACTGATCACTTTTTTTTTAAATCGTGTCTCACCTGAGATGCTGAATTTAAATGCCAAATTTGATGTTCAACCTACTGTTTTGCTTTTCCTGTTCGCAAAAATAAGCGGGACTTCACACACAGACACACACACACACACACACACACACACACACACACACACACACACACACACACACACACACACACAAGTTGTTCAGTTTTATTCGTTATTTCCCGCCCTCAAATTGAGCAAGAATGACGTCACAGCTGACTGGTGAGTCTATCTTGAAATTCTAGTGCCCTCTACGGAGAAGAAGCGGTAATTTTTTCTGACCTGTAAGCATATTACAGCGCTCTCAGTGTGGTTCTTCTAATAACTAACACAACCAGCTTCCGCTGGATATGAACACAGAACACCATGTCTTCATGGTTGAATGCTACTTTCTTTGTCATTCTCACGCTTAATTACGAGGGTGCGTCAAAAAGTAATGTCTCCTATTTTTTTCCTTAAATAAGTTATGTAAAAACTTTGAATTTGGCGCAGTTCTTCAAACCTTCTTCTACAATCCCCTAGAGTAGTAACTTCCTAAGTCAACTGGTAGCAATACTGCATCCTCTTGCAAAATGGCTGACATCGACATTCGTTATAGACAGCTTTCTGTGATTGAATTTTTGACTGCGGAAGGTGAAACGCCGATTCGCATTCACGAAAGGCTAAAAAATGTGTATGGTGATGCAACGGTGGATGTCAGCACTGTTAGACGATGGGTTCGTCGCGGTAACGAAGCTGAAGGGCAAACACCATTGGCAGATGAAAAGCGAAGCGGCAGGCCGGTGACTGCAGTGACTCCATGTCGATGACATCATTCGTGGTGATCGCCGGGTAACTACAAGTGAAATGTGTCGCATTACCTCCCTCAGTAAAGGTAGTGTGATGACGATTATTCAACAACTGGGTTACTTCAGAAGTCTGTTAACGTTGGGTACCAAGAATGTTAACCGCCCAAAACAAAGAAAAAAGGAAAACAATAGCCTCCGAACACTTTCAGCGCTTCAATTTGGTGGGAGAGGAGTTTCTGGAAAAATTGTTACTGGAGACGAAAGGTGGGTTCAGTTTTTTGAACCTGAATCAAAGAGGCAGTCAATGGAATGGCATCACACAATGTCACCGAAGGAAAAAAAAAAATTCAAAACTCAGCGGTCGGCAGGGAAAGTTGTGGCGACAGTGTCTTGGGATGTAGAGGATGTACTTATGATTTATTTTTTGGAGCAGGGATGCACAATAAATTCTGTTCAATACGTCAGAACTCTCAAAAAGCTGGCTGCGCGTCTTCGCCGAGTTCGCCCAACAAAAACTATGGCGGATGGTCTTCTTTCGCATGACAATGCAAGACCACACACCAGCCACACTGCAGAAATTGAGAAATTGGGATGGCAAGTCTTACAGCCCTGACCTGGCACCATCAGACTTCAATCTGTTCGGGCCACTTAAGGAAGCTCATCGTGGGCTTCATTTTGAAGATTAGATTAGATTGATTTGCGTTCAGTAGGTTCACTTGTAGCCAGAAAAGGCTGTGAACATTGAACATGTCCAGAGGTATAAAGTTTATTAGCATATATATGTACAAAAGTTAACATAAGGCATATTATAGTATACAGGAAATATGAACAACAATATGGAAAACAAAGCAGAGATAATTATATATGATACAAAATCAAACATTTTTAAATCAGCTTTCACTTGGCTTATGCCAGTACGTCTGAACCTATGGATACCATTAATTAAATAGATATATATTAAAACTAAACTTTCAACTTGCATAAAATATTTATTAGTAATGATTTGTCATTGGAACAGTTAGATACTACTTATAGAGCTACAGAAGCATTATCAGGATAATTTTTCATTCAGATAATCTTGTACAGAATAAAAAGATTTTGAGCAAAGGTACTCTCTAACAGCATTTTTAAAAACACCGATGTTATTAGCTTTCTCTTTAAGAACATTAGGAAGTGCGCCAAATATTTTGATAATTTCATAATACACACCTTTCTGGAAGCAAGAAAGTTTAGCACTGGGATAATGGATATTATACTTTTGTCTAGTGTTTATTTTGTGAATTACATTATTTGTTGCAAATAAGGCCCGATTGTATACAAAGAAGTTTAGGATCTGGAATATACACTCCTGGAAATTGAAATAAGAACACCGTGAACTCATTGTCACAGGAAGGGGAAACTTTATTGACACATTCCTGGGGTCAGATACATCACATGATCACACTGACAGAACCATAGGCACATAGACACAGGCGACAGAGCATGTACAATGTCGAAATTAGTACCGTGTATATCCACCTTTCGCAGCAATGCAGGCTGCTACTCTCCCATGGAGACGATCGTAGAGAAGCTGGATGTAGTCCTGTGGAACGGCTTGCCATGCCATTTCCGGGTGGCGCCTGAGTTGGGCCAGCGTTCGTGCTGGACGTGCAGACCGCGTGAGAGGACGTTTCATCCAGGGACAGATCCGTAGATCTTGCTGGCCAGGGTAGTTAACTTACACCTTCTAGAGCACGTTGGGTGGCACGGGATACATGCGGACGTTCATTGTCCTGTTGGAACAGCAAGTTCCCTTGCCGGTCTAGGAATTGTAGAACGATGGGTTCGATGACGGTTTGGATATACCGTGCACTATTCAGTGTACCCTCGACGATCATCAGAGGTGTACGGCCAGTGTAGGGGATCGCTCCCCACACCATGTTGCCGGGTGTTGGTCCTGTGTGCCTCGGTCGTATGCAGTCCTGATTGTGGTGCTCACCTGCATGGCGCCAAATACGCATACGACCATCATTGGCACCAAGGCAGAAGCGACTCTAATCGCTGAAGACGACACGTCTCCATTCGTCTCTCCATTCACGCCTGTCGCGACACCGCTGGAGCCGGGCTGCACAATGTTGGGGCGTGAGCGGAAGACGGCCTAACGGTGGGTGGGACCGTAGCCCAGCTTCATGGAGGCGGTTGCGAATGCTCCTCGCCGATACCGCAGGAGCAACAGTGTCCCTAATTTGCTGGGAAGTGGCGGTGCGGTCCCCTACGGCACTGCGTAGGATCCGACGGTCTTGGCGTGCATCCGTGCGTCGCTTCGGTCCGGTTCCAGGTCGACGGGCACGTGCACCTTCCGCCAACTATTGGCGACAACATCGATGTACTGTGGAGACCTCACGCCCCACGTGTTGAGCAATTCGGCGGTACGTCCACCCGGCCTCCCGCATGCCCACTATACGCCCTTGCTCAAAGTCCGTCAACTGCACATACGGTTAACGTCCACCTTGTCGCGGCATGCTACCAGTGTTAAAGACTGCGATGGAGCTCCGTATGCCACGGCAAACTGGCTGACACTGACGGCGGCGGTGCCCAAGTGCTGCGCAGCTAGCACCATTCGATGGCCAACACCGCGGTTCCTGGTGTGTCCGCTGTGCCGTGCGTGTGATCATTGTTTGTACAGCCCTCTCGCAGTGTCCGGAGCAAGTATGGTGGGTCTGACATACCGGCGTCAATGTGTTCTTATTTCCATTTCCAGGAGTGTATATGCAAGGAAGCGTTAATATCTTCAATCTTCTAAAAAGATCTTTACAGGAGCATCTGGTGTGGGTGTTAGTAATGATTCTTATAACCTTCTTTGAAATATTTTTTTTACTTTCTACTAAGTTGCCCCAAAATAATATTCCATATTCCATAATAGAGTTAAAGTAAGCATAATATACTAATTGAAGTGTGTCAATAGAACTCACATTAACCAGCTCTCGGATAGCATAACAGGCAGAGCTGCGTTTAGGCAAGATATAATTTATGTGAGCTTTCCAATCTAAACATCTTTCCACTTGAAGGCCCAGAAACTTTATGCTGTCAATTTCTTCTAATAACATATCATTAATCCCGATTTCTATTTCAGTATGTGATGTACGACAGGTTATAAATTTGACCATCTTTCTTTTGTCTAGATTCACAGATAATTTGTTCGCTTTAAACCAGCATGACATACAGTTCAAAATATAATTCATTTTAGTCATACACTCGTTTAAATTTGTACTGGTCACCTAAACATGGTCCACAAACATATTTGATGCTAAGTTGTGTATGAACTGACGTCTGCTTACTTTTTCACCTGTTACTTCCTTATAGAGTACCCATGCATTAATAGCTGCCAAGACCAAGACGTTGAAAAATCATGCATAGGCTACGATGTCAACGCCGTACTTGGTGTTATTGTAGTACGCCACTGGTTCTGGTAGTTTTTTTAGGACGTTGCTTATTTATAGTAACTTTTTCACGCATTAAACTCAAAAGAATCATATTTTTTGTTCTTTTTTCCCTGATAGCATGTTAGAGTCATGTCACCTGACTTATAAAGTACAGTTATATGCAAAGGTGCTGCAGCAGATTTTGCTGATTGAAGGATTTCTCTTCTACATTTCTTTACTGTGCCCACATTATTTGTAGTTTTACGCTTCAAACTTTCTGGAAGTCATTTGATTGTGGAAAAATTGTCACATGTAATATTTCTTCCTGCAAAAACAAAGGGCTGTATAAGACGCATTACAACATGCTCTGCAAGATGAACACCTGTGGGGTGCTGATCGTCTTTCTCCAGGTGAGGAAAATCATTCACCAGATACTTTGAATTTGCATCAACTGCAAGCCAAAACTTTATTCCAAATTTGCCCAGTTTATTGCTCATATATTGAATGAAAGAGCATCTAGACTTGCAAGAAAACAGTTGCTCATCTACAGCAACTATCGGCCAGTTAGTCTAACTTCAGTAGTATGTAAATTAATGGAGCATTTAATTGCAGAATATATACGAGAGGAGTTAGAAAATAAAAAGTGGTTTAATGAAGCGCAACCTGGGTATTCGTGCGAAAGTCAAATTACTTCATTATTTCAAGATTTGGCAGATGAGGTAGATGCAGGGGGAAGAACTGATGCAGTGGTAATTGACTTTTCTAAAGCTTTTGATGTAGTGCCACATAGTTTACTTATTTGTAAGCTAGCTAATACAGGAATTGACAAACGCGTAGTATTATGGGTTAAACATTTTTTAAAATGGAGAACGCAAAAAGTTAAAGTAGGTAAAGAGCTGTCCGATAGGGGAACCGTAAGTTCGGGTGTGCCGCAAGGCTCAGTACTAGGACCTTTACTGTTTCTCGTTTTTGTTAATGACATTGCTGTTAATAATAACTGCCAGATAAGGTTGTTTGCAGACGATTGTATCATTTATAATAAAATTCGGAATACAGTGCATGAAACCGCTTTTCAGGATGATTTAAATGAAATCTGTAATTGGACTGCGGCTAACAAAATGTCAATTAATGCCAAGAAAAGTAAGTCAATTGTTTTTAGTAGAACTAAGAGCAAAATTATTGTTAACTATCACATGGGAGGGGTGCAAATTCCACAGGTGGACAGCTGCAAATACTTGGGAGTGTACCTGACAAGTAATGCTGGATGGGACGAACAAGTAAATTCCACATCTAGGAATGCGTGGAAGGCATTACATTTCGTAATGAGAATATTGAAAAAGGGGAGCGCTAGGTCCAGGGAAATTGCCTACAAGGCCCTAGTGCGGCCGGTTATGGAATATGGAGTAGCATGCTGGGACCCGTACAGAGCTAACCAAATCGATCCATTAGAAAAAATACAGAAGAGGGCAATAAAATTCATAAAAATAGGCCAGTATTTTGGGCCTATAAAAGGAGATGAGACTAAATGGGAGGAATTAAGAATTAGGCGTAAAAAACATAGGTTGGTAGCATTATTCAAAGGTAATGCTGGTGTAAAGACAATAATGGACGTTAGTGTAAGGTTAGATAATCCGGATTATTATGGACGAAACGATCATAGGTATAAAATTAAGGGTAGCAAATACAGAACCAACGTAGGAAAATTTTCTTTTTTTAATAGAACCATTGAAGAATGGAATGAATTGCCTGTAGCAGTCTTTCAGGGCTGTCCCCTGTCGCTGAAGAAATTTAGAAAAAATCTAGATGGTTTATAGTTTAACTTTTGCAGTATAATGGTATATAATATGTAAATAGAGAATTAATTAGATATGTTTTAAGGGACTAAAGTTAAAATAATATCATGTTTGTGTTGTTTACTGTGTTATTGTGGTAAATCTAGTATTTGTAATTTGATCTGTATTCTTAACTCTGCCACCGGGTAGTACACAATTGCAGTGAATAAATACATACATATTTTCACGTGGAATATAACACTGCAAGGAATTGGCAATAAAAGGATTCCAGACAGGAGTAGCAGCTGCAAAGCGATCTGTACTTAGTCTTTGAGAACGTGTGTCCTTGTCACCAAATCG
Source organism: Mantis religiosa (assembly GCA_030765055.1). Taxonomy (NCBI): domain Eukaryota; kingdom Metazoa; phylum Arthropoda; class Insecta; order Mantodea; family Mantidae; genus Mantis; species Mantis religiosa. Next base: position 4,131,486 of record CM060955.1, on the reverse strand, counting down.
CATAAACCACAAAATTTCAGCGAATTTGCTTCTGCTCATTGTGTTCCTGAAAAATGGTGATCTCCAGGTATTTGACCATAACAACTTCAATACCTCGTAAATATATAACTGGTAGCACGAATTGCGCCACTTGAGCAATAAAGCTTTCTTACTCATCGACAAAGGGTCTGCAGAGTGCCATAAACCAATCAGGAAGGAAAACAACAGATGTGGACAGATCCAAAGGCTATTGTTTACACTTCTGTACGTGTCAAAATGACGGATGGTGGTCCTTCTAGTAAGAGTTGTTTGTACCAGTTTTTAGAAAGGTCCAAAGTGCTTAATTCTTTGTTGACGTGTTTGTCATAAGTATTTATTAAGTCGTAGAACATGCGAAGTGTAGAAAAAAAAACATAAGCAAGAAATAAGTCTTCTGAGGTAGCGCATCCTTCAAAATGACGGGTTCGGTCCTTCTAGTGTTAAAAACATTTGACTATCACTTAAGTGTACTGTGTTACCCTATTTTCGAAATATTTTATCTGGAGTTACATAAAATAGACAAGAATAAGGTTTCTTTTAGAATAGTTCTTTGAAGAACTGATAGGGAATATCCCCTAACACATGTAAACAATAAGTAAAACTGGAATGTTGAAAGTTATCGACGGGAGCAGCTGTGTCGTGCAGGAAATACTATTATTGGGAATATAACTTCAGTTGTTAATTCATAGCAGCATCAATAATCGCAGCGATATATCGCATAACGTAATTCATCAACTGAGCAAGCATAACCATAAAACTTGCCTCACAGAACCATAAACAACACAGCGGATGTTGCTAGCCTACATACTGGAAAAGTTTGATCTGTGCAACTTCCCAAAGTATTCTCTTGTGTGTTTTGGATATGAGTTCTGGATACTTGCATTGTATGGACATCTAACGCTACTTCAGAAAATCGCTCCATACTTTTTGGGTACTTCTTGGTAATTCTGCTATTGTTATTATTTTAACCCTCTAAACCCCAAATTTGTTTACTACGATTTTAAACACGTTTCTCCCCTGTATTATTGTTTAAAGTTGCATTATGAAACGTACAAGCATTTGTCAAATTTAAAAAAAAAATAGAGTCAACATGAAAACTTCAATGCCACGACCGGGGTTTGAGCCACGGATCAACTGGTTTCCGTCCAGTCGCTCTAACCCATTCAGCTACCATGGCCAACTTTCGTACTAACATTAAATTCTGCATTTGACTCATATATTTCCCCGGTAAACCAGGCCGCGCCGTGGCTCAGTGGTTAGACCACTTGGCTGTCACCAAGGCGGCCTGGGTTCGATCCCAGGCGACCGCAAAGTGAGATTTGTGGTGGACAACACGGCTCTGGGGTGGGTTTTCTCCGGGACCTCCGGTTTCCCCCGCCATCACATTCCACCGGTGCTCCATCTTCATCTCATGTATCATCAGTGTCACCGCCTGCGGTGCCGTATGTAAGAGGGCTATCCAGAAAGTAGATTACGTTTTGGAATAAAAAGTAAACAAAGTATAGGAAACAAATTTTATTATATACAGATGAAAGCCACACTCAAATACTACTTTTCGACATAGTCACCATTCAAATTAAGGCATTTATCGTAGCGATGTACGAGCTTGGAAATTCCTTCGTCGAAAAATTCGGCCGCCTGCGCCTTCAACCACCTCGTTACCTCTTCTTGCAGCTGTGCGTCGTCATCAAAACGCTGCATAGCCAGTCACTTCTTCATTGCTGGGAATAGGTGGAAGTCGCTCGGTGCCAGGTCGGGACTGTACGGCGGATGAGGAAACAACTCCCACTTAAAAGATTCAAGAACTTCACGAGTGACATTTGCCGTGTGGGGCCGGGCGTTGTCGTGAATCAACAAGATCTTAGAGCTCAACATTCCTCTGCGCTTGTTTTGAATGGCTCTTCTGAGTTTTTGGAGAGTTTGGCAATACCTTTGAGAGTTTATTGTAGTGCCTCTTTCCAGGAAGTCCACCAAAATCACACCTTTTCTGTCCCAAAAAACAGTCGCCATCATCTTCCTTGCCGACATTGTTTGCATGCATTTCTTGGGTTTTTGGGGAGAACTTGTGTGCCCCCACTGCATTGATTGCAATTTCGTTTCACAGTTCACGTGTTTCACCCATGTTTCGTCACCAGTAACGATGCGATCGAGTAAAGAGTCACCATCCTTATGGTAAACGTCCAAAAAGTTCAACGCTGCAGCCATTCGCTGATTTTTGTGGTCCTCTGTCAAGATTTTTGGAATTCATCTTGCACAAAACTTGTGGTAACCAAGCTTTTCGGTGATGATTTCGTGCAACAAACTTCGCGAAATTTGTGGAAAACTCAAAGAAAGTTCCGTTATTGTGAACCTTCGATTTTCACGGACTTTAGCATCGACTTTTTCGACAAGTTCGGCAGTCACTATGCTGGGTCTCCCACTTCGATCTTCGTCGTGAACATCGGTTCGGCCATTTTTAAATCTGATGACCCACTGACGCACTCCACCTTCAGTGATAATGTTGTCCCCATACACTTCACAAAGCTGCCGATAGATTTCTATCGGTTTACAGTTTTTTGCAGTCAGAAACCTTATTACTGCATGCACCTCGCAGCTCGCGGGATTTTCAATTAGCGCAGACATTTCAAACCGTCACAGTATCTGAACGGAGCACAGCACGAACCTCTCACTAGCACGGCTAGATGCCGACTGAGCTGCGCAACGCTCTGACCCCAAGATGGCCGCGCTAGCCTCGCCCCTAGCGGAAACAGACGAAAATGTAATCTACTTTCTGGATAGCCCTCGTAGTAAAAGCGGGCGTTAAACACTACACACACCCGGTAAACCACTAGAGGCTCTCGTATCCGAGATACACCGTTTGTGGCGACTTACTATCGTAAGTACTTGAGCTCCAGGCTTCATCATTTAACTCTTATTATTTTAGTTAATTGATGGAAATTAATAATTTCCTCACACTAGCCGTATATAGGCTAAGATTGTTTAAGTTGACTTTATCAGAAACCTTAGTCTATATAAGGGTAGTGTGAGCAAATCATTAATTTCCATTAATTAACTTAAACAATAAGAGTTAAATGATGAAGCCTGGGACTCAAGTACTTACAATATTAAGTCGCCACAAACAGTGTACCTTGGATGCGAGAGCCTCTAGTGGTTTACCGGGAAAACATACGAGTGAAATGAGAATTTAATGTCAGGACGGCACGTTGGCCATGGTAGCTGAATGGGTTAGCGACTGGAAGGAAACTAGTTGATCCATTGTTCAAATACCGGCCGTGGCATTGAATTTTTCATGGTGACTCTATCTATCAAATAATCCTCTGTCGAACTCACTGTTAGTTAAGGTAAGAAAGTACTGCGTATCTCCACAATGCTGTTTCCATGATTTTGGCTGCACATTACTAAGAAGTTATTGCTGATATGTACATGAAAACTTTTAGGCATGTTCTTAAAACTTTTATCTTTAACAGTACTGTCGCCTAATTATCGGAACGCACGGCCAGCTAGCAGCGGGGTGGGCGGCAGGAGGCATTTAGTCCACGCCTACCCATTTATCTTGTAGCGCTAACGAGGGGATGGTTGTAAAAACATCACTAGCCATCTCTTTCCCCTCCCCCGGAATCTGGAACAGTCGGGATATTTCATCTAACCCGGAACCTTCTAGATAGGTCACTTGGTCCTATATAAGCGACGCGTCGGGCTGGAGAGAGTTGAGTTCTTGGCGAGCAGCCGTGAGGAGCGCCGTGCTAGTGAACGGACTGGAAGACCTTGTACGTGCATCGGAGGAGTTGTACGTAATCGCGAATGCAGAGTGGACCTGTGACAGACGAACTGGTGAATTGTAATTGTGTACGCTACGTAATTCTGTGTAATCGGCAAGTGTTCCAACTGCAACTCGGTGGAAATAAAGAACATTTTTGAGTTTGTGCAATTGGAATTTTAATTTCACGAACCCACAAAGTCGCAATACCTAGTATTATTTGAAAGTTTTTTACTGATAATTTGTTATAATTTTTTTACTTTCTGTAAAAAATAGCACTGAAATGTCAGTTAATTTTACGTTTTTAAACAAGTATTATGAATGTCAGAGAAAAAATCCCTTCTTATTATTATTCTTATGAGTATGCTTAATACACACACAAAATTCATATGTTTTGGTTGATTAGTTTTTTAAAAAAGTGTACCGGAACCTGAAAAAATATGAAACAGATGATTACTGACTTCTCACATAAGTCAGAACATTCCTGCTGCAAAGTCTTGACCCTCTGTATGCTCACTTGTTCTGTTCAAGTTGCTCTTCATTTGTCTTGCCTTCTTGGTCAGTTCTTCAACTATTTTATCTGCTTTCAGGACTCGCAGCTCATCAATTTCTGTATATGACTAACATCATGATTAGCACATGTATTGTGTGAACTGGGTCTACTAACCTCTATATTACATGTTGTTTCATTGTTTATTGTATTTATATTTTCTACATTTACTTTTCTATGTTTAGTAAAACCATTGCCTGTAAACTTTCTCTTTCCAAATGTTTTTGGCCTGCCCATATCATATATTCACCAAACTAGTACAAAATATTATTCAGAACAAATAACTGTTCACATACACAGCCAAAGACAAAAGAAAAACTAGCATCATTGGAGTTGCAGTGGTAGCAGCAGAAAGCTTTAAGATCCCTTACAAAACAAGGCTTAGTTCAGAAATATCTGTTCAGCATTACAGAAGTTATGATCGATTTTCTGAAAGTTTACGAAAATGGGCGTGGCAAAGCTTAAAACCCGCTAATATAATTAGAAAATTAGGTATAAAATATTGTTCCAGTGAACTTTTTCACTATATATTTGTAATCTAGAGGGATGACATTATAACAAAATGTAAAAATAAAGAAAGGGAACTTTAACCCCAAGTACAGTACCTTCTCACCTTAACGGTTCCCAAGAACAAATCACTGTATATCTCAACGAGGATTTGTCACCTCTTTCTAGTGTACTGGATTACCGGAAACAAATTGAAAATAGCTAAAACTCAGCAACGATTATTCGCTATATATTTGTGCATTTCACCTGCACCAGTTTTCTGTGAAAAGCTATTTAGTACAGCAGGACTCAAATGTGAGAGAAAAAGAAGTAGACTTGACCTCGAAAGACTGAAAATGATAGTATATTTGAACATAAAATTATAAAAATTGGATATTTTGGACACGTGGGCAGGAGAGAAAGAGACAGAGTGCTCGGTCCATTGTTGTTGCCGAGAAATTTCACGGAAGGTCTACGGCTCTCTACAAGAGCCAAGGGAGAGATCCAAGAGCGAGAACAAGTCGTCCGGGTGCTCCCGGACGGTAGACAGAGCGCCACGGTACCTATCCGCTGAGCGGATTTACCCGTGCGGTCTTATAGAATTGGTCTTATCTCCAAAGCTTGGATGTCCTCGTAAACTGATGGACGTGATTCGACCTGTGCTAGTGCTCCTGGCAGCGGGATGAGTTTCCAGGTATGAGGTCAGTGCCCTATGCTGCCACGCTAGGAGCGGCCTGCGTTGCAGGGTCCGTCCAGTGTGGCGGGGCCAGGAGCGAGAGTTTGGGTAGTTGGCGAACATTTAGGTTGGGGTACGCATTTGGGCCACACAGAGGGACCTGATTGCCGGGGGTCAGCCGACAGGTCAAATCCAGCCCTAGTGTGGCCGGGACAGAGTGTAGTACTGAAGGGATGAGAGGCTGGTCTCACCACCCAAGGGCGTCCTTGGGGAGGTGGTAGCTCTTTCTCCTTCTGGGTACACGGTGAGCTCCCTACAAACAATGACTGGGAGGTATAAATACCCGCAAGTGTTAGAAGCGGCAGTTGTGTGAGGTTATTGCGACAGTTGACGACTGAAGTGTACAGCAGTGATTTCTTTCATTTGTTTATGTTCGGCGGAGCACCGACTTGACCTTAAAGAGAGCTCATTGTCAATTTCACGTCTTTTTACTACAACAGTGTTCTAAATTTCTACAAACCAGACTTTTGATTCTACGTAACCCTAGCAGTCACAATATATTTAAGGAATGTTACATAAAATGCTCCTTTTAATGTAATTTTCACAATTTCTAAATGTGTATTACGTACGTATTACTGCAAGGTCGAGAATGTATATTGGGAATACAAGGTCCGTAGAAATGTGTGTGTGTGTTTGTTTGTGTGTGTGTGGTGTAGTATTTAACGCTCACTTTTACTACATACGGCACCGCAGGCTGTGACACTGATGATGCGTGAGATGAAGATGGACCACCGGTGGAATGAGATGGCGGGGGGAACCGGAGGTCCCGGAGAAAACCCGCCCCAGCGCCGTGTTGTCCATCACAATTCTCACTTTGCGATCGCCTGGGATCGAACCCGGGCCGCCTTGGTGATAGCCAAGCGGTCTAACCACTGAGCCACGGCGCGGCCAAGGTCCGCAGAGACGAGATGTGATAAGTAACTTATAGTTCATGGTTAGTCAATTACTTTTTGTAATACTTGGGATTGGGATTTAATTACGGAGGGAATTCGGTAGTAGGCCACCATGCTGGGCCCATTGTTGCTATGCCCCCAAGTGGAGGCACCCCCGGGAGGAAGGATGAGGCGAAGGATATAGAGGCCGGCTGATCCAAGGAGCCACTGTGGGACGGCAACGAGCTCAGCAGCCGAGCCCTAATGGTCCCAGTCAGTCGATCCGAGCCCCAAAGGTCCCTGGCTGGCGGTCCCGAAATGGTCGCAGCAGAGGAGCTGAGACCGGCAACCGACGTACCGGAGGAGGAAGTAGTTTTCCTCAGAGTATATCATCCTGCCATGCACCGCCGAGACACCCGCCGACACTTCTACCTTGAAAGAGACCACCAGATGAGAGATGATATGAAATGATAATGGAGATGAAATGCAGGTACAGGAAATTCAGGGGATGCAATTAACCTATCCAGCATTCACCTTGCGACCCGAGAAAACCCCCAATAAAACCCATGGGTCACGCAGGTCGGCCACGGGAATCGAACCCGTGACTCCCAAATGCGGGCCCCAGACGAAATCGCCTGAGCCATCCCACTTTGTTTGTAACACTTGAAATCACCGTAAAAGCAATAAGTTAAAATTGCTATTATTCTGTTCGGTATTACGTTGTTTCCTACTAGGAAATTTTCTACTTGTTGCCATGCCAATTGAAAAATGAATTGTAAATTTATCTTACACAACCAAATACGTGTTAACAAATGATAAACTTACAAACGTATTGCAAAAATACTTTTTATTTATGTTCCTTACTGACCCAGAAGACAATTTTCTTATTTCTTAAATAATGTTCATTTATTTATCACCATCAACCTCAAAGTAATCTCCATCAAATATAATTTAGCACTTTGAAAGCATTTCTAGAACTCACTTTTCGTTGTAGTGTTCAGCGATTCTGTTTTGTCTCATCAGTGTTGGCGAGATATCCTCCTTTCATGCTGCTCTTCAGTTTCGGTAAGAGAAACAAGTCGCAGGGGGCCATGTCTCAAAAAAAATCACGAACAGACATGTAGATGTGAGCGGATGATGATTCGGATTCTTTCAGAAATATTCTCTTTACTTTCTTCACATTGTTGTCAGTAATTGATGTATAAGGGCGTACGTCGTCTTCTCGATCCTATTTAAAATGTTTCTGCCTCTCGAAAACGTTTGTCTTACTGATAGTAAACACACCAAGAGCTACAGTTAACATTTGAAATGCAGTACTGCACTTTATTACGATTTACAAAACAAAAAAACAAAAAAAAAAACAAAAAAACAAGAGAGAGAGAGAGAGAGAGAGAGAGAGAGAGAGAAAAGAATTACTGCAAACTAGGCCAACATTCTCCGAACACACAAAAGAGATAGAACCTTTTCCAATGTCAACATTAAACCAAATAGAGGAGAGGAGGGTGGTATGACATAATCGGGAAATATGAAGTACCAAGATACGGGCCCATCTTGGTAGCTTGTCTGCCTCACGTTCAAGACGTCCCCAGTTCCAATCTCGGTCAGGGTGAGTTACCTGGATAAGGTTTTTCCCGGGGTTTCCCCTTATCCTGTAAAGACGAATATCGGGTAACTCTACGCTTCATGGACCCCGGACTCATTTGAGCATCATTTCATCCATACCATTCATCCTCCGATATGACTTAACGTTGGAGGACGGAAATTACAACAACAACAAAAAATGCCAAGATACGGTTCTGTTTGCTGCTCCTGTCGTGTGGGAGTGCCATGAAGTGGTCGAAAGTCTCCCATGATGCACTGCAGTGACATTTGACAGCTTGTCATTTCACTCGCTGCAGAATCAAGTGCGTTTTCTGATATAACATTTTTGCAGGAAAATTTTCAGGTGCTTTAACCCTCTAGTAAGGTCTGTTTAGTTAACTCATGTGCAGTCGGCCGCTGCCTTTCACGAACCCTTATAATCCTTTTACAACCCTGGCCCTTCTCCTCGCAGACCTTTCTGCAATGTTGCCACCTTTCTCGATACGTCATGGGTAAAATATCGTACGAGGTTTCGTCTAAATAAATTATGTTATGTCCATTACTGCAAAACTTTCTTAGTTTTGACTATATATATCGCCAAGCTACAATTCTACTGGATTTCATAATAATCCTTAAGTCATTCGAAGTGCGGTGTTTGAAACCCAGCTGCTTTAGGAGACCGCGCAAAGTGCAGTGCCCATAAGGAAAATCACAAATTTCTTGCAAATGTGCAACCAATTACTCTAAGGTGGGCGCTCTGCCTTTTGCATAGAATCTATACATTTCTCGACGAATTAAATCGCATATGAAATTATCTACTTTAGAGAAACGTTTGCTTTTGTTTTCACACTTAATCGCCGTCTTTGGTATTCCTTTCGTCATAATTTTTCTAACTATATTTCTGTGAATACCCGTAATTTATCATCATTGCATGACCCCTTACCAAGATTATTTTTCAGCACATATTTATATGTGTTCAAAACAAGCGCTTGAATTTGCTTAGAAACAGTTCCCGTTGAAACTTTGTTTCCTGAGGCTTTTCCAGTAATATAACTCGGCCCAGTTATTCACACTATTGTCTTCACTTTGATTATTTTTACTTGACTGAAATTTATCTACTGCTTCATTTGCATTTACCACTGCATTTCCCTCCCACGGTCTCCACATCGTGTCACACAACGAACTGTTGTACATAATGAAACAGATCAACTGGAAGTTGGAACTTTGTCAACTGAGACTCCAGGTAAAGTAGACATGCGGCTGTCACTTCGAGAAAATCAGGGTTGCTATAGGTCCTCTACGACAGTGTTCCATTTCTGAAGTGTGGAAATAGATTTATGACGGTCAATAGTGGGCGGGAGGCTCAGGTTCCTTTGACTCCGAACTGCACACGCGTTAACTAAAGAGGCTTTTACGCATGCGACTTGAACATTGGTGTTCAGCCCCGCTTGGTATGGACATATCACGGGTTTAAAAGGATTTTGTTTTGTTCGTAGGCGTTGGCCTTCGACTTCCTTTAAGAATCACACTTAATGGTAAAATAAAATCATTATTTTAACCCTTGTACTATAAAAAAGTGTTGCATGTAGCAACTATTTTAGAAAATTTCGCCACATTTCGCCTATGGGTAAAAATCAATCTTAGAAGTTGCAGATCAAAAGATGTTCCCAAGGAAATCTCTGGCGTTTTAAGTACTTTGATTCTGTATGTGCATAGAAACATGTACTCCAAGCAAGGAACAATGACAACTATAAAAAAGGTGAAAAAGGTGTTTGGAATAGAAAAATATGACGAAAAGATAAGAAGAAGCTAATCTAAGACTCCATGAATTTCGAAGAAATGTAGAATTAAAATTCACGCGAAAAGAATTTGGTTACTATGTATCTCTCCCAAGTGACGTATTGAAGTTGTAATTCCGTGATGTATGTCTTCTTTGATAACCCCATTCTTTTCTCAATTTGCATCCTCTTCCTTTCCCACAGAATTCCAATTTGGTAGGGAACTGCCAACCGAGGGATAATTTGATTCAGCTGAAGGTGATTATCATAAATTGAGTCAACTCAGAAAATCCCACTTCTGGCACCAAATTATACAAAACCTTCTGTCCAATATGACATTTGACTGTTCCTCTCTTCAGGTGAATTTAGTGATAAAGACCTCCCGGGCATTTAGATTAGAGAACGGGACAAATCGTGCTACCTCTGGTCCAGGAATGGAAGCAGTGTGGGCTGGCCACATTCGTAATAATCACACAAAAGTAATCTGGCAGAAGTTGGCATCAAATGGTGGTATTCCTGAATTTAGTTTTGGAATATGTTAAGCTTTCTGTATTCAAACTTCAACAAATTTTGTTACAAAACTTATTCCCCTTTATACTCGCCTTTTATACAGATAGGCCTTCGTTATACATTCATTACACACTTTTTTGTAGATCCTACAAGCAATCTTTTTATTTTAACTTAAGTTCTCCAACGTTAGGTCATATCAGACGATGAATGAAATGATGTTCAAATAAGTACAGGGTACATAGAGCTTAGAATTACCAGACATTGATCTTTCAGGATATGGTAAAACTTCCAAAGTTAAGTCATATTTTACGATGAATGAAAAGATTTTAAAATGAGTAAATGGTACATAGAGCTTAGAGTCACCTGACATTGATCTTTCAGGATAAGGGAAAACCTCCAACATTAGATTATATCGGACTAGAAGGGAAATAAATAATCCTGACAGAGATTTTAACCCGCAAACTCTTGAACGTGAGGCAGACATGCGACTACCTACGCTACACAAGTGGGCCAGCCATTCAAATGTTTTGAAAGTCGGTGCTTTGTGATGGCTTTGAAATTCTGTTCGTTTTGTATGAATAAGAGCTGAAAAGAAGATAAATGCTGCAGTTATATAACTTTCTCTACTGTTATATAAGTTAGTCTTATTAATACATGTTCCTCTGTCTGCATTTTAATGGAAATATTATCTTATTCTAGTTACAAGGGAATACAGCTTTCAAGTGACAGTCAAATGTTTAAGTATTGCTCGCCATGGGTTATCTTTGAAATTCGTTTGTTTTTATCATTGCTAAGAGTTGAAAAATGAATAACGACTTCCTAGTAGAGAAATATGTCAGAATTTTAAAATTCTGACAAATAAGTAGTATCGACAATATAGTCACTCCCCCTTCAAAAGGCATATTGCACATAACTTGTGTGTTTTAGCAAAATATACATTTTTGTGTACTATGGTTTTGTTTATATCTTTCAGTTTCCGAGGTACGCAAATGAAGAGAACTTCCAAAGGCATTGATATAAAATTGAAGTTATAGATTTAATTGTAATGAATAATGTTGAATATGTGGCATTTTATTAAAAATCGTTAGAACTATTCTCTAAAAACATTAATATTTTCGACGTTTTGTCCATGAAAAGTTTAGTTTGTAGTGGGTCTCTTTTTTAAAAAATGTTGAAATTTTGATTTAAAAATTATGTATTTAATTTAATTTTCTTTTTTACTTAACGCTGTTCACGTGTACATATTGCTACACGTAAAGTATATACATATATACATATGCATACCTACATACACACATACGTAATATATATATATATATAGATGAACATTAACGGACGGGCACGTACAGACACACGAACCCACACAAACGCGGGTTTCGGAACTTGTTTTAAACATATGTGAACTCACATGTGCTCTCTACTCATTTTAGGACAATACATTTCTAAAAACGCTTATTTTTCTACAAAGATACAAAGTGTATATCTCAATTAATCCACGTAAATATAGGAGTTAGTTTTTGTAAGATTGGGTACCTTGAATGGGTAGAGAAATCATGCGAAATTATCTCTAATTGCAGTAATCAGGACTAAAATCGCGAAATTATTTTTCTCCTGCCCGCAATACAGTCATCAGTCCTTTGTTTCTAGCCATTAACACGATAAACATTGCATGCCAGTGATAGCCATCAGAAAAAAGCAGCAAACTCGTTAAGTTGGCATGCATGTTCTTTGGCGCGGAGCGGACGGATTGTTTTGCTTGTTATACCGCAGCACTCTCTGGCGGACGCATCGCAAACAACTCAGAAAGAAGCAATTTCCATACATCATCTAAGTGCCGCCGTTTCCTTGGCAACCGGGTCTGAAAAGTTATGAGAAGGTTAGTCGTTCAAACATTGCAGCCAAATGGGGTCGACAATAAAACAGCGCATTGTGCGGAGAGAAAATGAATAGAAATGGGAAGTTGGGAGCGAATTTTAGGCACTGCGTTTTGCAGCATCAATGAGAAATATTTTCTTATAAACTCCTGCTCCTCTACCTGAATATATGTCAAAGGATCATAATAATAAGTTGCTTTAATATTTGAAGAGCCCTTCTTTTTGCAAAGAGTAGACTAGATGACGAAAATGGCTAAAGATTACGTTTCTAGAGTTTGTGTATAGGTAGCATCATGCAGTGAGAGTTCATCTTTTATTAATTATTATTATTATTATTATTATTATTATTATTATTATTATTATTATTATTATTATTATTATTATTATTATTATTATTATTATTATTATTATTATTATTATTATTATTATTATTATTATTATTATTATTATTATTATTATTATTATTATTATTATTATTATTATTATTATTATTATTATTATTATTATTATTATTATTATTATTATTATTATTATTATTATTATTATTATTATTATTATTATTATTATTATTATTATTATTATTATTATTATTATTATTATTATTATTATTATTATTATTATTATTATTATTATTATTATTATTATTATTATTATTATTATTATTATTATTATTATTATTATTATTATTATTATTATTATTATTATTATTATTATTATTATTATTATTATTATTATTATTATTATTATTATTATTATTATTATTATTATTATTATTATTATTATTATTATTATTATTATTATTATTATTATTATTATTATTATTATTATTATTATTATTATTATTATTATTATTATTATTATTATTATTATTATTATTATTATTATTATTATTATTATTATTATTATTATTATTATTATTATTATTATTATTATTATTATTATTATTATTATTATTATTATTATTATTATTATTATTATTATTATTATTATTATTATTATTATTATTATTATTATTATTATTATTATTATTATTATTATTATTATTATTATTATTATTATTATTATTATTATTATTATTATTATTATTGTGATGATGATGATGATGATGATGATGATGATGATGATGATGATGATGATGATGATGATGATGATGATGATGATGATGATGATGATGATGATGATGATGATGATGATGATGATGATGATGATGATGATGATGATGATGATGATGATGATGATGATGATGATGATGATGATGATGATGATGATGATGATGATGATGATGATGATGATGATGATGATGATGATGATGATGATGATGATGATGGCGGTGGCGGCGGCGGTGGCGGTGGTGATGATGATGATTATTATTATTATCACTATTACTATCACTATTATCATTAATACTATCATTACTATCATTATTACTATTATTACTATCACTATCACTACTTTGTTCGGTTTTCAGACTGTCAGTTCACTCACTTAACGAACTAGTTCAGCTTGCATTGAAGCTTGCTCACTCCCCTTTAACACTTCCATAATTAACAGTGTTTTTTTTTTCTCTTTTTTTGTAATTTGGTAATTTTACCAAAATTGGTGAAATGAAGCTCAAATGTGTCTAGTGTCCATGGTGCTTAGAGTTAGGCGACATCCGTCTTTAAGGATAAGGGAAAACCCAGGAAAAAACTTATACAGGTAACTCACCCTGACCGAGATTCGAACTCGGGACCTCTTGAACGTGAGGCAGACACGCTACCATCTACGCTACCGAGGCGGGAAAGCCCACAGTGTGAACTAGTTCAAATGTCCTCTACCGCTTCACTTAGTTTTTACAATAATTTCAATTTCATGGTATGGCGATCTTCATCCTCTCATGAAGCTGTCCCGTAGTTTCTACTTCCGGACGTTTCTCCTGCTGGGAGTCGAACACAAGACGTCTCTAATGCTTTATAGCACCAGAACTCCTGCAGTCTGAGAAAATCATTCACTGCATTTCCTCGAAACAGAAGCGTATTCGTTCACCCAAGAGGTCCGTCAAACTCTTTAACGAAGTTTTCACACAGCTTCAGAACTTTTGAGAAAGTGAAACTTCTAGAAGATTCCGGCTTTCTAACCGAGTGGGATGGCTCCAGTGGTTTCATCTGTGGCCCGCATTTGAGAGGTCCGGGTTTGATTCTCATGGCCGATCTACCTGACCCATGGGTATTTTTCGGGGGTTATTTCCAAGGACGACCGACAAATGCTGAGTAGGTAGTTACACCCCCCGAATTTCCTACCCCTCCATTTCATCTCCATTTTCATTACGCATCATCTGTCATCCGGTAGTCTCTCTCGAAGAAGAAGTGTCGGCGGGTGCCTCGGCTTTGCATAGCAGGATGATACGCACTTGCTAAAAGTTTCTCCTCCTCCAGGACGGTCTCCGAACCTAGTATGGTGCCGCCGCTTCAGGATGGGATTGTATGGGCCGGTCAGGATGTCTCCAACTGACAAAGTGTTAGGGACCCTACCCTCCGCACTACCATTTCTCCCTGGGACGGCTAATCTCTGTCTGCTCTCGCCTCATCCTTTCTCCCGGGGGTTCACCATTTGGGACTTAGCTACAATAGACCACGTTTGGACCTCAGTACCAAGTCCCCTCCGTAGTGTAGTCCAGTCGTCAGTCCAGTTTTCTAGCGGTAGCCATATTCCTTACATCGCAGTATGTTCATTCTGTTAATGGAACTCTGCATTACTTCACAGAAAACAAATATAAGAGGGCTGTTCAATAAAGAATGATCAAAATAAATTTGACAGCGTCCCTTTACTCTTCCTTATAATTTTGATGGTCCTTCGCAAAATAGTCTCCCCTGAATGCGATGCACTTGTCGCAGCGTTTCTGCCAGTCTTCAAAGACATGCTGGATACCCTTTTTTGAGAGATCCTTCAAAATCGCCCCCGCAGCCTTCACCACTGCTTCTGATGATGGATAATGTCTCCCACGAAGGCGTTTCTTCAAGTCAGGGAATAGAAAAAGGTCACATGGGGCTAAATCCGGACTATAGGAAGGGTGAGGGATTCACTTCACTTTGATTTTTGCAATATATTCAGCAACAACATTGGCAATATACCGCCGCGCATTATCGTGGTGCAGCATCCGGCCTGATTCACGGAAATGTGGTCTTTGGCGCCTGATATAGACTTGCAATGTTTTCAGGACATCCCTGTAGTATTGTCCAGCTACTGATGTGTGTACAGGTACAACATTCTGATAAACCTTTCCATGAATATCTAAGAATGAGATGACCATAGCTTTCCCAGCAGAAGAAACCACTTTTGGTTTTTTGAGGGTTGATGATGAAGGAGATTTCCACACTGAGCTTTGCTGTTTGCTCTCAGGATCAAAATGATATAGCTAAGTTTCATCAGCAGTGATTACGTTTGAAACAAACCCTACGCCTTCCTCTAAAATCAACTTTAACTGCATGTAGACCTACTTGCGAATGTCCTTTTGTTCGGCAATCAACAGTCTTGGAACCCATCGCGCACAAACACGTCTCATGTGTAATGTTTCTGTCACCAACGTGTGGGTGGCACCCAGTGAAATGTTCAGTATTTCAGAAAGTGATCTTAAGGTAATTCGTCGATCCTCTCTCATAATGGCAGCAGCAGTGTTGAAGTTTTCTTCCGTAACATCAGTAACTGGAGCATTGGGTCCACCTTCTTTTGGAATTGATTGTCTCCCCTTTTTAAACATTTCAAACTACCTTCGATCTGTGATGTAGGGAGGAACAGACGCTCCATAGGCCTCCTGTAACATTGTATAGGCCTCAACTGTAGATTTGTTGAGACGAAAGCAGTATTTCCAAGTCACATACTGTTCCTTGCGTGTTACCTCCATTGCAGCGGTAGGCGATACTGAACATGTCTGAACTTGCCTAGTTCTCACAGGCAGGAACCAGGAGTACCAACAATGAGACTACGGCGTGTTTGTTTCACCTTAAGCCAACACAATATAATAAGATTGAATTTCAGTGTGAAAAGTTATGACTATAAGAAAATTATGACAATTCTTTATTGAATAGCCCCCGTACTTCACTCTTTTTAATAGAGTGATGAGTTTGGCGCGTCCTTTAGGTCACGTTTATGTCTAAAAGTTAATATTACCGCAAAGTGTGACAGTTGAATCTGTTGTCTTTGGTTTTCTTACTTTCCAATCAATGCGAATTCATTTTTCCCCTTTCTATACGATATGTTTTCACTTATGAAAGTTAAGATATTAAATGCAATAAAGAATTGTTTTGCACATGGGTTAATTAGTGGAGGATTATGGCGATTTCAAACCCCTGGTGTAACTGTAAGCAAACATCTCAAATGGCTTACGCTCGCACGAATTTCTCTCCTCTTGTACAAATCCTTATTCCTCTGTCTACTTTAAGTTAATAGAAAACAAATGTTATATATTTAAGAAGTCCATGTATTTTCAAAAAATTATAGATTTCAAAGGGTAACGAAAATTAGAAAACCAAAATGTGTAAACTATACTTCTTTTGTGTATATTTTACTAGCATTTTAAATGGAGAATGAAAGCAAACTTTTCGTGATACATCAAAATTCTGAACTTTTCTATTATTGCCTTTGACCTTTGCCCTAGCCTCAAACAATGCCCCCACATAGGGTACATGACATTCAGGAAAGGTGAACCAAAACATCCCCACAAACATTTCCACCTCCACCCCCACGCGGCTATAAAATTAATGGTCCGAAGAGACCTTAGAGCCGACATACATGTGAAGGGTCATGGTTTGTGTCTAGTTGGTCCTGGTTACCATGGCAACAACACTGAGCGGTCTGAAAGTACATAATACCATTTTTGCTTTTAATTTCGTCCTCTAATGTTAAGCCAAATGGGACGAGGAATGAAATGATGTACAAATGAGTACACGGTACATAGAGCTTAGAGTTATCAGACATCCATCTTTCAGGATAAGAGAAAACCTCCAACGTTAAGTCATATCGGACGTTGATGTTCAAATGAGTACAGGGTACATAGAGCTTAGATTTATCAGACATTCATCTTTCAGGATAAGAGAAAACCTCCAACGTTAAGTCATATCGGACGTTGATGTTCAAATGAGTACAGGGTACATAGAGCTTAGAGTTACCAGACATTCATCTTTCAGGATAAGAGAAAACCTCCAACGTTAAGTCATATCGGACGACGACTGAAATGATGTTCAAATGAGTACAGTGTACATAGAGCTTAGAGTTACCAGACATTCATCTTTCAGGATAAAAGAAAACCTCCAACGTTAAGTCATATCGAACGATGAATGGAATTATGTTCAAATGAGTACAGTGTACAAAGAGCTTAGAGTTACCAGACATTCATCTTTCAGGATAAAAGAAAACCTCCAACGTTAAGTCATATCGGACGATGAATGAAATGATGTTCAAATGAGTACAGGGTACATAGAGCTTAGGGTTACCAGACATTCATCTTTCAGGATAAGAGGAAGCCTCCAACGTTAAGTCATATCGGACGATGAATGAAATGATGTTTAAATGAGTACAGGGTATATAGAGCTTAGAGTTACCAGACATTCATTTTTCAGGATAGGAGAAAACCTCCAACGTTAAGTCATATCGGACGATGAATGAAATGATGTTCAAATGAGTACAGAGTACATAGAGCTTAGAGTTACCAGACATTCATTTTTCAGGATAGGAGAAAACCTCCAACGTTAAGTCATATCAGACGATGAATGAAATAATGTTCAAATGAGTACAGAGTACATAGAGCTTAGAGTTACCAGACATTCATTTTTCAGGATAGGAGAAAACCTCCAACGTTAAGTCATATCGGACGATGAATGGAATTATGTTCAAATGAGTACAGTGTACAAAGAGCTTAGAGTTACCAGACATTCATCTTTCAGGATAAAAGAAAACCTCCAACGTTAAGTCATATCGGACGATGAATGAAATGATGTTCAAATGAGTACAGGGTACATAGAGCTTAGGGTTACCAGACATTCATCTTTCAGGATAAGAGGAAGCCTCCAACGTTAAGTCATATCGGACGACGACTGAAATGATGTTCAAATGAGTACAGTGTACATAGAGCTTAGAGTTACCAGACATTCATCTTTCAGGATAAAAGAAAACCTCCAACGTTAAGTCATATCGGACGATGAATGAAATGATGTTCAAATGAGTACAGGGTACATAGAGCTTAGAGTTACCAGACATTCATTTTTCAGGATAGGAGAAAACCTCCAGCGTTAAGTCATATCGGACGATGAATGAAATGATGTTCAAATGAGTACAGGGTACATAGAGCTTAGAGGTACCAGACATTCATCTTTCAGGATAAGAGAAAACCTCCAGCGTTAAGTCATATCGGACGATGAATGAAATGATGTTCAAATGAGTACAGGGTACATAGAGCTTAGTGTTACCAGACATTCATCTTTCAGGAGAAGAGAAAACCTCCAACGTTGTCATATCGGACAAGGAATGAAATGATGTTCATATGAGTACAGTGTACATAGAGCTTAGAGTTACCAGACATTGATCTATCAGGATAAGGGAAACCTCCAACGTTAAGTCATATCGGACAATGAATGAAATGATGTTCATATGAGTACAGTGTACATAGAGCTTAGAGTTACCAGACATTGATCTATCAGGATAAGGGAAACCTCCAACGTTAAGTCATATCGGACGATGAATGAAATGATGCTCAAATGAGTACAGTGTACAAAGAGCTTAGAGTTACCAGACATTCATCTTTCAGGATAAGAGAAAGCCTCCAACGTTAAGTCATATCGGACGATGACTGAAATGATATTCAAATGAGTACACGGTACATAGAGCTTAGAGTTACCAGACATTCATCTTTCAGGATAAGAGAAAGCCTCCAACGTTAAGTCATATCGGACGATGAATGAAATGATATTCAAATGAGTACACGGTACATAGAGCTTAGAGTTACCAGACATTCATCTTTCAGGATAAAGGAAAACCGACAACGTTAAGTGATATCAGACGATGAATGAAATGATGTTCAAATGAGTACAGGGTACATAGAGCTTAGGGTTATCAGACATTCATCTTTCAGGATAAGAGAAAGCCACCAAAGTTAAGTCATATTGGACGATGAATGAAATGATGTTCAAATGAGTACAGGGTACATAGAGCTTAGGGTTACCAGACATTCATCTTTCAGGATAAGAGAAAGCCACCAAAGTTAAGTCATATTGGACGATGAATGAAATGATGTTCAAATGAGTACAGGGTACATAGAGCTTAGGGTTATCAGACATTCATCTTTCAGGATAAGAGAAAGCCACCAAAGTTAAGTCATATCGGACGATGAATGAAATGATGTTCAAATGAGTACAGGGTACATAGAGCTTAGGGTTACCAGACATTCATCTTTCAGGATAAGAGAAAGCCACCAAAGTTAAGTCATATTGGACGATGAATGAAATGATGTTGAAATGAGTACTGGGTACATAGAGCTTAGAGTTATCAGGTCTTCATCTTTCAAGATAAGGAAAAACCTCCAACGTTAAGTCATATCAGACGATGAATGAAATGATATTCAAATGAGTACAGGGTACATAGAGCTTAGGGTTATCTTTTAGGATAAGAGAAAACCTCCAACGTTAAGTCATATCGGACGTTAAATGAAATGATGTTCATATGAGTACAGGGTATATAGAGCTTAGAGTTACCAGACATTTATCTTTCAGGCTAAGGTGTAACTCGGAAAAAAGCCTTAGAGCTCACTCTAACCGAGATTCGAACATGGGACCACAACGCAGGCACGCTACTATACGTAATGGAAATATTGCATTGCACTAAAGTACATCTGTTGTGATGTTCTAATCAAAATGACGTTTGGAATGTTTCTGTATATGTGTCGGTGAATAGCATGGTTAAAACAAAAACATATCGCTTAATTTGAAGCTTAAGTTTCTGGAAAATCGTTCTAACAAGAACTGTCTTTTATGTGGAAAAAGAAGGCATTGTTTCTTTTTTTCCTAGTCTTCATTCTAACATTTTAATAATAATTCTATATATTTGAAATATGTGTGTATCTGTATTTCAATTTCTATGTATAGCCTTTAAAATTGTCTTTTTACTAGATGATGTTCACAACTGGTAAGGTGTTAGAGAGAAAGTACTTTTATAAAGTAATCCATATTTTAAAGATAGATTAAGTAACATGAATTTATTTAGATTTAAGAAAATCCGAGATATTCCTTTCTCTTTGAATAACTTTTCTCAATCAAGAAGTTATTATTGGTCTCTCAACTTGCTTTTACAGAATATGGAACAGAAATGTAAAATGCAATACATAACAATCACCACTTAAGGGGAACCGCAACAGCCTATCTTACCAATGTAAAAATAGCACTTCTCTGGTGCGCTTAGCTTAAGAACAACTGAACACAAAAAGTTGAAACTTTTACCTTTAATTTTACAACGCTTTCAAAATTAATTAAAGTTAATAGATCCTATTTTGGAGTTTTAATAAAGGTTATGTGATTTTTATAAGCACACGTCTTCAATTTACTTCTAAACATATTCAAGATTTATTTTTTTAATTAAAATGTTCACGTATCTTTCTACACGTACCTTTAAAAAATAATTTAAGTATTGCTCTAGTTTCACAAAAAATGTAGAATTGTAGCTGCAGTAGTTTTATAGATGAGAACACCCAAACTTAAAAAATAAAAAAGAAACATAATAACATAGCATTAAAGTTTTGGTGTGTAAATTAATTGTTGTTTCACACTAGCCGTGTGTAGGACGCACTATGAAAGTGTAGAGCCAGAATGAAAAATGCAATGCCGTAGCCGGGATTTGTACCATGGATTTTCTGGTCTCCGTCCAGCCACTCTGAACCATGGAGCTACTATGGCCAACGTGCCGATATGACATTAAATTCTCCAACTGTTTCGTGTTTTTTCCGGTGAACCACTAGGAGTTCACATAAACACATGAGACAACTACCTTAGTGGCAACTTACTATGCTGTAAGTACTTTAAGGCCCGGGCTTTATAGTTCGGACCACTATTAGGTACAATTAATGGAAATTAATTGTTCTTTCGCACTAGCCGTGTGTAGGACGCACTATAAAAGGGTATAGCCAGACTGAAAAATTCAATGCCATAGCCGGGATTTGAACCACGGATCTTCTGATTTCCTTCCAGCCGCTCTAACCATTTGAATTACTACGGCCAACGTGACAACATGACATTAAATTCTCCAAATGATTCCTGTTTTTTTTTTTTTCCAGTAAACCACTAGGAGTTCTCATAAACACATGTGACAACTACCTTAATGGCGACTTACTATGCTGTAAGTACTTTAAGGTCCGGGCTTTATAGTTCTGACCACTATTAGGTACAATTAATGGAAATTAATTGTTCTTTCACACTAGCCGTGTGTAGGATGCACTATGGTTTAGCGCGGCTGGACAGAAACCAGAAGATCCATATTCAAATTCCGGCTATGGCATTGAATTTTTCAGTCTGGCTCTACCCTTTCATAAAGTTTCGGTATGTTTGAACTACACCTCAGAATTTTCCCAGATCTATATTCTGCATCTTTTTCATCATCAGTATCCTTCCTCTTTCTTTTTCACTCCTTCTGTTCTTCCTAGATCCATGGTCATTTGCTCATTATTATTTGGTTAAATTTGACAGGGAGGGCCTGGTAAATCGAGAACAGTAGCCAATGTTTTACCTGTCTCAATTCCCTTACCAATGCTTCTCAAGTCATAAGCAAACCTTACATTTACTTCTGCGCCACTTTCAATTGTTCTGGATGTTTCAAATGTTTATTCCTTATTACACTTTTGGCAACTGAGTGATTATGTAGCTAATAATCCATTTGGTTTCTTGGTTTCCTCTTATATGACAATTTTTGTTGTCACAAAATGTACACTGTACAAAGTTTCTATATCTACTGACTGAGAACCTGTTGATCTAATTTCATAATTTACTTAAGTTAACTTGTCATCACTGCGACTGCACAAGAAAGCAACCAAATTTTTCCTTGAATAACCAATTTTCATTTCACATTCATTGCCAATGTTTGAGGTTAGGTTTGACGAAGTCAATATGTTGTCATGAGTAACTACACTTCTTCCATTTTAGGGGTTGTAAACTGTTACTTAAACTGTTTATACTGGTTCCCATGCCGATTTCTACACCAAAATTATTGCTTCTTCCCATCTTGAAAACAGCACTAGTAATTCTAAACATTCTCGTACTAAACAAAGCATAGAAGAATTAACATCAGATGCACACATTGATATTAATAGAAAATACAAGGACTTCCTTTTCTAATAAGGGTGTGCTCTTCAATAAGGTTACAACCAAGGAGGGAATACAGTTACAAATGGCTAATAGGGGGCGGGGCACACTGTACAGCCTTTTAAAAATGAGTCTATATAGGACTTTTAAAACTATGGGACTGGAAAATAAGTATTGTTATTCGCTTCCACAGACATCAGGGAAGATTACCTTGTCAATAACTCATTTTATGATATTTCAACCCAGAATGCCGTTTGGCTCCCCTTGAAATGTTGCACTATTGCCACTGTACCTACAAGAGTTGGGCCGAAAAACAGATATAAGATTTTTGTCTTTTGTGTCAGGTTTCGAGTTATTCTTTGCAGCTGCTTTAAATTTTCCAGCACTGGCGTATGTTTCAAAATGAAGTGATAGTCAAATGTTTAAGAGAAGGTTCGATATATGCTTTCCTGATATTACATATTCTTTGGTGGACATAGCTAGAAACAAACGAATGATCAGAGCCTCAAAACTGTAACTACAATTACAAGATATATGAAATCTAAAATTATTACACGGGCAGATCAAATATAAATGGAAATTATTTTTTTTAATTTATTTTATCGAAAAAGTATGTTTATATACTTATCTGCATAGAGACCTGACTTAGATACACATTTTCTCCATTGGATTGGCAAGTTTTTGATGCCATCCTTACAGAAAGAAGAAGAATGTGTGTGGGGCCAGTTTCGTACGAACTCTTCTCCACTTGCGTCATCATCAAAGCGCTGTCCTCGCAGGTCTTGTTTGAGTGATCCAAACAAATGGTAGTCGCAGGGCGATAAATCTGGACTGTAAGAAGTGTGTTGCAGAGGTGTCCAATGCATTGTCGAATTGTCATGCAGAAGAATGGTGTTTCGGGTCGGTTGTCGGCGTTGCTTGTTACGATATGCAGCTGTTTGCTTCATCCGAAATGTAACAGTAATAGACTGCATTGTTTGTCCTTTGTTCGCAAAGACCATTCACCAGAGAAACACCTGCGGAGTCCCAAGAAAACGTTGCAAGCAGCCTTCCATCAGATGGGTCGTGTTCTGAACTTTACTGGACCTGCTTCATCTTCTCGCTGCCACTCCATGGTTGCTTTGGCTCTGGAATGTAATGATGCACCCACGTTTCATCACAAATCACAAAGCTTTCTGGAAATGTTCTCTCTCCTCCTCATAGAGAAGTAGGTGCCTCTGACAAACTTCCTAGCGTAACGTTTTCTGTTTCTGGTTGAGGGACGAGGAACCTACCTGGTGGACAATTGCCTGTAGTGGAGTTCATCTCGGATGATTGAACACTTATGCAACATATTCCTAGGGAAGAAACAATTTCGGATAATTTTATGACCTGATCTTCTTCAATAATAAACTCGAGGGTATCGACCAGGGCAGATCCTTACAGAGTGAAGACTGACACCACCCTCTGATGACCAGGGAGTTCCGAGCTGTCCCAAAAGGGCATACGGCGCCACCGTGGGGCTTTACATAGGGCAAGACCTAGAGACTGACAAGCCCCCCACCTGGTTCGAGGGACTCAAGACAGGATGGAAGTGGATACGCCACTTACGCGCGCCAACTCCAAAATGGGAAGGCTACCGGATAACCTCGGTAGGGCCGCCTGGTGACCTAGCACAGCTTATAATAGCTATGCTGACTAATACGCGGGAATATATGGCTTTCCTCAATCCCGTCCAGAGACGTACTGGATCTTCCGCGGGTATCGGGAACCACTACGCCTCGAGTCCAACCCAATCCGAAAAGCTCCCAACCAGGGAGGGGCTCGAATTTTCGGCCCGAGGTTCCTCTAGTAACGTTAGAGGTACCACGAGTGCTAGGGGTCCGCAGCGCCCGCACCACGGCAGCTGAAGGGGACGGACCTCTAAGGGACTTCTTCAATAATGTCAGGAATGACAACAATGTTGTCTGCAGTAATGCTTGTCCGCGATCTCCTCCTATGAGGTTCATTTTCTATACCTTCTCTTCCCGTCATAAAAATTTTAGCCCACTCATACGTACACACCAGTCTTCGAAAGTGTTTCTTCCTGAAAGTGTGTGCGGAGTGTCTCAAATTTTCCGAAGGTTTGGTGCCCTTTTTGCAAGAAATCTGATGATGCGTTGCGCAACAGACGTGTGCACCTCTTACACATTCATAGCGTACTGACGCATCCTCGTTCTCTACGGTGCGCGCGCGTATTACCCCCTCTCGCGATAGCTCTACCAACTTACTGACAAAGTCCCTCCTCAAAATTATTACCGACTCCTCTCGTAGTACAGGAAAAGTAAGTAAACTCCATATTTCAACAAAGCTTACATCCTTTGTGTAGCAAGCCTTCTATGTCTGGTTTAGCATTTATCTCAAAGTAAGCAAAACATTCCCTTCATATTGAAATGCACTTCCTAGTATATTTGTAGAATAATTAGAGCTAGGTAATACAAAAAGGAGAGGAATAATAATAGAAAGAATACAGAAATTCTGGTATAAGTGTATTAAAGGGCAGAAAGGGGAATTATTGAATCTATGCATAAAGCAACAGAAAAGCTTTAAGAATACAAACAGTTGATGGTCGGAATTGGAAAGAATGGTATCGAATATAGGCATGGGAGATTTATGGAGAGCTAGCAGTTTTTGGAAGGAAATAAGAACCAAGGTACAAGACATGGATAGGCAAGAGATATGGGAAAGTATAGAAGAAAAGAAATCTTTGAAATTTTATAAGCAATTAAAGACGGAATGGGGTAGGGAAAAATATATAGATCAATGTAACCAACCTGGAAGAGAAGACATAGCATGGATGAGAGTAAGAATAATATATCTTATCCTTGTTCCATGTAAGCCTGCACGGTATCTCTTAACGGTCACGTGACCTTATCACACCTCTCTTTGGCTGCTATTGTAGTGTGACTGTTATGCAGTAAAAATTAGTTCGTTATTTAACATGGTGATATGCCTTTATATGTTGGAAGAGAATTGTCAAATTTAGATTTTCGTAACTATTTGAATTAAATATATTACGCAACAGAGTTGGTTTATCTGAAATGCATGTTAATTCTTAAACGAGGTAAAGAGGAGGTTCCTTTTCTCTCAAGTACATGGCACGATAGGACGTGATTTAGCGGTAGTGGTGACATATTTGTTTATATGAGTTTGATCACTGACCTTGTTTTGAACTGGATTAGTCATATATCGCCATTCGACGGTGTGTTGTGCTGAGTGCGAGAGCTAAATTATTTTATTGATCGTTTATTGCGCGTGTACTTATATGTATAATGGCAGAGTCTAGCACCAGTTTTTCGCTGAAGCATCGCAGGGGAAAACCTTTACAAAGCGGCGGAAAAAGGAATTGAGGTGCATGTGTTTATTGCACTCACAGAGAAGAATCTGTCTTTGTCAGCGAGAGAAGTCGAACGGCTGTGCCCTGAACTTACAGGTGTGTTAGATACGTAGGAACATCGCGACACGAAACGGAAACAACAGGAAAACTTACCACTCCAGGGGCGAATGTGGCGAAGACGTTACTTA
Organism: Mantis religiosa; assembly: GCA_030765055.1. Taxonomy (NCBI): domain Eukaryota; kingdom Metazoa; phylum Arthropoda; class Insecta; order Mantodea; family Mantidae; genus Mantis; species Mantis religiosa. The sequence continues at coordinate 4,105,468 of CM060955.1, read as the reverse complement.
AGGACAATGAAATTGTCCAAATCGCAAAATATACCACCTTGACGAGACTTGGGTGAATGAAGGGCACATGACAAGTATGGCGTGACATGACTTTTAAGACTGAAAGACAAACATTTTTGCAAGGTATGTGTGCTGGTTTAAAAAAAATCCCAGTGGAAAAGGCCGAAGGCCTTTCATTATAAACTTGTTCTAGTTTCATTGCTCCTTCATTCAGTTTCAACTTTCCAGTTTCATTATAAACTGCATTATTTTGCATGCCTTCATATTCTTATTTGTAAGATTTTATCCATCTTCCTGGCAATTATTATGACGTTTACTGCAGATTCCAATGTGACGGGAAGGCACCGCCCATGGCCTATGGCGCGAAAGCATTAGCCCATCAGGATGAGGAGGCAAGGTTATATAAAACAGAGATTAAAAGGATTGAGAAGTAACGAGGTAGCGATATGTGAGTTTTCTGGAGGTGAACAGAGCACTGTTCATTACCTTATAGAATGTAAGGAGTTAACAAATTACAGGAGAAAAATGTGGGATAAGAAATGGGGCAGTGTAAGTAAAGAGATATTGGCAGTACGCATGTTATCAGGGATGGGAGAAAAAAATAGATGTATAGGAGAATTCCTATATAAGATAAGAGAATAGTGAATAAGGGTAAAATAAGCGAAGGTCAAGAAGAAATGTCACCAAGCTGCTCAGGAAAACCAAAGGCTTATAGCCAGGGGACCCGGGTCATCAAGTAAATCTTGGGTCAGCAATTTTATGTCTTTGTACAGGGGGTATAATAGTGATTGTTAGATATCAAAGTCATTTTAGTGAAAATGTAATATAAACTGTACAAATAAACTTATATATATTGTGGAAACGTAGAGTCAGACTAACAAATTCAATGCCATAGCCGGGATTTGAACCACGGATCTTCTGGTTTCCGTCCAGCCGCTCTACCATTGAGCTACTATGGCCAACGTGCCGATATGACATTAAATTCTCCAACTGATTGACCTAATTGACCTAATAGTGGTCAACTATAAAGCCCGGGCCTTAAAGTACTTACACGTTTTAAGTCGCCATTGAGGTAGTTGTCTCGTGTGTTTATGAGAACTACTAAGCGGTTTACCGGAAAAAATACGAGTCAGTTGGAGAATTTAATGTCATATCGGCACGTGGCCATAGTAGCTCAATGGTAGAGCGGCTGGACGGAAACCAGAAGATCCGTGGTTCAAATCCCGGCTATGACATTGAATTTTTCAATCTGACTCTACGTTTCCACAATTTAGCCTACACACGGCCAGTGTGAAAGATTAATTAATTTCCAATTTGTTTCAAACATAAACATTTTAACCATCAAAATGCTTTTATGCACTTTTAAATAACAGAAGCATTTAAATATAAAGAGTGAAGCCTTGAAAATATTTGACATCATAAGTGGATAATGCTGAGTTTAACTAGTAAGCTAGGTATATCTCCTTACTTACTGTTTCCATGGTAACCAAGTGGAGAGTTACTCGTACTTTTGACCTGGTTACTATACAAACAGTACATGTTACACTGCTAATGTACAAGAACGAAGTATATTGAATAGCGTAAGACGAAATCAGTTTGTGGTACGTGTTTTGATACGCGATAAATAAGGAGAAGAAACCACAGCCTTGTAGCTCGACACTAAATAATGGCAAGAGGAGACAAAAAGAAATGACTGTGTCGCAACCTCGCCGTGAAAAAGGGCTGCGAGAGAAGAGCTTACCAACAAATGACGTTTTGGAGAGGAAGTCAGATAATACTGCTGCAGATGGGGTCGGCTCCTTATTTTTATGAAATATCTCCGAAATTAAAGTCGACAGGTTGCAGAGAGTTAGTTATAGACGCGGAGTGTTCATATTAGCATGGGCTTGCAATATTAACTGGTGTAAGGATAAAAAATTCCTTTTTAGGAAAACTATAACCATCGGAAAATAAATAAAAGGAATATCTCGGAAATGGTTCATTCCACAGAAAATATATTTGTCTGGAACTGTGTGTTTTATTAACACATACATTTTTGTACAATAAGATTTTGTCTATTTCTTATGGTTCACCAGCTGTTCAAAAGTCTCTCAGAATATAGGGGAACTCTGAGGACATTTCCAGAAAATACAAAGATATATTTCATTTGTCATGTATATGTATTAAACATTGGGTATTTTAATAAACAATCGATAAGGTCACTTTTGAACTTTATTTCTGGCAGGTAATTTTTTATTCTTTTTCGCTCTAAGGCCGTGGTATACATTTTTGGTTACAACGTGATAGCAAAGTTAAGCAATGGCATAATTTATTTATTTATTTATTTATTCATTCATTGATTGATTGATTGATTGATTGATTGACTGATTGATTGATTGATTGATTGATTGATTGATTGATTGATTGATTGATTGATTGATTGATTGATTGATTGATTGATTGATTGATTGATTGATTGATTGATTGATTGATTGATTGATTGATTGATTGATTGATTTATTTATTTATTTATTTATTTATTTATTTATTTATTTATTTATTTATTTATTTATTTATTTATTTATTTATTTATTTATTTATTTATTTATTTATTTATTTATTTATTTATTTATTTATTTATTTATTTATTTATTTATTTATTTATTTATTATTTATTTATTTATTTATTTATTTATTTATTTATTTATTTATTTATTTATTTATTTATTTATTTATTTATTTATTTATTTATTTATTTATTTATTTATTTATTTATTTATTTATTTATTTATTTATTTATTTATTTATTTATTTATTTATTTATTTATTTATTTATTTATTTATTTATTTATTTATTTATTTATTTATTTATTTATTTATTTATTTATTTATTTATTTATTTATTTATTTATTTATTTATTCGGTCGGTCGGTCGGTCGGTCGGTCGGTCGGTCGGTCGGTCGGTCGGTCGGTCAGTCAGTCAGTCAGTCGGTCAGTCAGTCAGTGAGTTATTTATTTATTTATTTCCTTCTTTCCTTCTTTCCTTCTTTCCTTCTTTCCTTCTTTCCTTCTTTCCTTCTTTCCTTCTTTATTCATTCATTCATTCATTCATTCCTACCGATCTACCCACCTACCAACCAACCAACCAAACAACCGACCGACCGACCGAACAACCGACCGACCGACCGACTGACCAACCGGCGGACCGACCCACCGACCAACCGACCGGCGAACCGACCGACCGACCGGCCGACCGACCGACCCACCGACCAACCAACCAAACAAACAACCGACCGACCGACCGACGAACCGACCGACCGACGAACCGACCGACCGACCGACCGACCGGCGGACCGACCCACCGACCAACCAACCAAACGACCGACCGCCCGCCCGACCGACCGACCGACCCACCGACCAACCAACCAAACAACCGACCGACCGACCGACCGACCAACCAACGAAACAACCGACCGACCGGCGAACCAACCGACCGACCGCACACCCACCCACCCACCCACCCATCCACCCATCCACTCACTCACTCATTTATTTATTTTATACTCTAAGTCCTCTAACGCTAAGTCATATCGAATGAACCGAGCGGGATAGCTCAGGCGGTTTCGTCTGTGGCCTGCATTCGGGAGCCCTGGGTTCGATTCCCGTGGCCGACTTACCTGACCCATGGGGTTTTTCAAGGGTTTTCCCGGGTCACTGGGAATGCTGGGTAGGTTAATTACATCACCCGAATTTCCTGTCCCCCATTTCATCTCCAATTTCATTTCATATCAGCTCTCATCTGGTGGTCTCTTTCAGGGTAGAAGTGTCGGCGGAAGTCTCGTGTGCATGGCAGGATGATATGCTCTGAGGTAAACTACTTCCTCTTCCGGCAGGTCAGTTTCCGGTCTCCGCTCCTCTGCTAGGCCCATTTCGGGAACGCCAGCCAGGGATCTTTGGGGCTCTCATCGCCTGCCTGCGACCTTTAGGGTTCGGCTGCTGGGCACGTTGCCGTCCCGCTGTCGGGGGAGCTCTGTGTCTAAGCAATCTGTAGGGACCCTGCCATCTGTACTGTCGTGTCTCCTTAGGTCGGCCGCCCTCTGTTTCCTTCGCCTCATCATTCCTCCCGGGGCTGTCCCACTTGGGGGCTTAGGAACAATGGGCCCAGCATGTTAGCGTATGTGCCAAATCCCCTCCGTAATGACGTCCCAAGCCGCATCTCCATTATCATTTCATATCAGCTCTCATCTGGTGGTCTCTTTCACGGTAGAAGTGTCGGTGGGAGTCTCGGCGGTGCATGGCAGGATGATATGCTCTGAGGCAAACTACTTCCTCCTCCGGTAGGTTGGTTGCCGGTCGCCGCTCCTCTGACGGCACCATTTAGGGACCGCCAGCCAGGGACCTTTGGGGACCGGATTGCCTGCCTGGGACTATTAGGTCGTTGCCGTCCCACTGTGGGGCAGCGAGTTCATTGGTCTAGCCTGTCGGAGGAAGTCTCTATCTAAGTATACTGTAGCGACCCTGACCCTGACCCTCGTGTCTCTTTGGGTCGGCCGCCCTCTGTCTCATTCGCCTCATCCTTCCTCCCAGTGGTGCACCACTTGGGGACATAGGAACAAAGAGCCCAGCATGGTGGCCTACGTACCAAATCCTCTCCGTAATGACATCCCAATCCCATATCGGATGATGTATAAGATGATGCTCAAATGAGTCTAGGGTTCAAAGAGCTTATAGTTCCCAAACTTTCTTTTTTTGTAATTTACGTCCTCCAACGTTAAGTCATATCGGACGATGAATGGAATGGGCAAAATGATGCTCAAATGAGGCCAGGGTCCATAGAGCTTACAGTTATCCGACATTCGTCTTTCAGGATAAGGGAAAACCCTGGAAAAAACCTTATCCAGGTAACCTCCCCTGACCGACATTCCAACTCGGGACCTCTTGAACGTGAGGCAGACACGCTACTGAGACGGGCCCAGACATTCATATTTAGTATAAGGGGGAAATTCCGGAAAATGCCTTATCCAGATAACTCAACCTGACCAAGATTCGAACCTAGAAGCATTTGAAAGTGGAGCAGGCACGCTTCCATCTACGCTACAGAGGCTGGTGCAATAGCATCACCCAGCCCGTGATAGGAGCTCGGGACTTTTTGAACTGGCAGTAAAGTTTCTCATTTGTTTGAAATTCCCCATCATCTGTGACATTCTCAGTGATCACGTCGTTATTTACTAACACTTGTATGTATAGAAGTAAACGGTCCTTGTTCTAGAACCTACAGCAATGACTTCTAATTCCATTTCCGGTGAAGCGAGCAAAAAACACTTCTGGGTCGCGGCGGTTTGGTTATAATCTTTATTGTTTTCGCTCACGCATCCGTCCCATTCATTTGTTTTATGAGGAAGTATTTGCAGATTTAAATCATGGCGCCCTCCGAAGCGAACAATTGCCTGGCGATTCTAAGAACATCCGCGTGACGTGTTAAAACATTTGAATAGCGTTGCTGCGATAAATTCGCCCACCACCAGCAGCAGCAGCCAGTTTGGCATGTAATAGGATCACAAAGGCGTTGAAATGATCCTTTCTGCCGCACCAAATTTATGACGGGCAGTGCCGTTACGTCATTTCCGGCCCTCTCACTTCCGCTGCCATCTCCTTCCGGTTTTTGGTAATTTTCATGGAAAAGTCGGATATGTCGCTAAGGTCGCGATAGCTTTGTATCGAGGTGAAAATATGAACCTTATGTGCTCGATGTCGGATTAACGTGTTACCTTGACAACGGGCGCACAAGTGGCCATTTTGTAGCTGGATAAAAATGGTTACCTGGGCAGTTCTCTTCGCTTCAGTAGTTTATTTAATGTAATTATGAAATATCTGATGCGATACATTCATTCGAGTTTCTCTACAGACTGCAGATTCACATAAATCCGATATAACGAGGACTATCTGTACCAAGGTGGCTGAAACCAAGCAATTCTTTTAAAATAATTAATATTCCTTCATTTGTTTGGCTACTACGTAACTGCGGAAGTATTGCATCACTTATAAAATCAACTAAATACCTGTTTCAAATCTTCATGAATGAATAAATAAAAAACAGTTTATAAACAGCTCACGTGTCAATGTTTGCGTCTTTCTGCCTCACTGTGAACTACATTTCTCAAAATAAAAAGTGAATTAGGCACAAGGATTACGCACCAACATCTTGAAGAACATCCCTCGAACATACACATCTCACTGGCATTGAAAACTTTTCGAACACTTTCAATTTTTAAAAAACAGTTCTAAATACACTAAAATAACATAAACATGAATTATTTTCATGACAAATATGTAATGGATTTCCAAGGTAGCCTTTATTATATATATTTGCTTCATAAACGTCCTCCAAACTTGTCATATCGGACGATGAATGAAATGATGTTCTAATGAGTACAGGATACATAGAGCTCAGTGTTACCAGACATTCATCTCTCAGGATAAGGAAAAACCTCCAAAATTAAGTCATATCGGACGATGAATGAAATGATGTTCAAATGAGTACAGGGTATATAGAGCTTATAGTTACTAGACATTCATCTTTCAGGATAAAGGAAAACCTCCAACGTAAATTCACATTTGATGATGAATGAAATGATGTTCAAATGAGTAAAGGGTACATAGAGCTTATAGTTACCAGACATTCATCTTTCAGGATAAGGGAATACGTCCAACGTTAAGTCATATCGGACGATGAATGAAATTATGTTCAAATGAGTACAGGTTATATAGAGCTTAGAGTTACCAGACATTTATATTTCAGGATTAAAGAAAACTTCCAACGTTAGGTCATTTTGGACGATAATGAAATGATGTTCAAATGAGTACAGGATACATAGAGCTTAGTGTTACCAGACATTCATCTCTCAGGATAAGGAAAAACCTCCAAGGTTAAGTCATATCGGACGATGAAAGAAATGATGATCAAATGAGTACAGGGTACATAGAGCTTAGAGTAAATACACATTCATCTTCCAGGATAAGAGAAAACCTCCAACGTTGTCTTATCAGACGATGAATGAAATAATGATCAAATGAATACAGGGTACATACATCTTGGAGTAACTACACATTCATCTTTCAGGGTAAGGGAAAACCTCCAACGTTAAGTCATATCGGACAATGAATGAAATGATGTTCAAATGAGTACAGGGTACATACAGCTTGGAGTAACTACACATTCATCTTTCAGTATAAGGGAAAGCCTCCAACGTTAAGTCATATCGGACGATGAATGAAATGATGTTCAAATGCGTATAGGGTACATAGAGCTTAGAGTTACCAGACATTCCTTTTCCAGTATAAGGGAAAGCCTTCAATTAAGTCATATAAGTCCATGAAGGAAATGATATACAAATCAATACAGGGTACATTCATCTTTCAGCATAAGCGAAAAGCACAAACGTCAAGTCATTTCGGACGATGAATAAAATGTTAAAATGTGTCACGGAAATATAGAACTTCGAGTTACCTGACACTTATCTTTCAGGATAAGGGAAAAGCTCCAACCTTATGTCATAACAGACTATGAATTAACGATGTTGTAATGAGTACACGCTACATATAGCTTAGAGTTACCACACATTCATCTTTCAGGATAAGGGAAGACCTTCAAGGTTTAGTCATATCGGACGATGAATGAAATGATGTTCAAGTGAGTACAGGGTACATGGAACATAGAGTTACCAGACATTCATCTTTCAGAATAAAGTAAATCGAGAAAGAAACCTTATCCAGAAAACTAACTCTATTTCGATCTCGCGACTTAATCAACGTGAGGAAGACCATGCTACCGAGGCGGGCTCTAAATTAGAGTGGTACCTATATTAAAACGATTGGATTTAAAGAATAATTGAATTAAAATTCCATTTATATTCATTTAATTCGCGATAGAATTCTTAGTCAAATATCGACCACCAAGAACACGGTCTGCCAATTAAGAGAAGGTCAGAGTTTTAATGCTGCATGTTTATTACTTTGAAATGCTAATTTCGGGGCAGTTCCAAGTTATTAATCCAGTTGCACTCTCTTTTGTTCACTGCCGCAATTGAAAATTATGCGGGTAGTTTGATTGGTTGATCGCATCGCTTTAATGAGACCCCGCATTTAATTAAACATAGCTTTGTGTGGGATCGGTTTGAGGGTAGCCTCATATAGGGTTGTTGCTAGGTAACCAGTCCAGAGCAGTCAGTAAACATCAGAAGATCGAGCAATCAGTCCAGATCAACGGATAAGACGACCAGGTGCAACGTAAGTCATAGGTATAGGCCGATGAGTGAGTCCAGGGTCCATAGAGCTTAGGGCTGCTACCAGATATTCATCTTGTGGGAAAAGCCCTGGAGAAACGCTTACAATGGGCAACAAATAAATAATTTTTGAATGTTTCAAGCACTTCATGGGACAATTCCTACTAGTTTTGGGTTGATAAAGACAAATATGACAAAGAACATTTTTTATTAGTTCTAGTTTGTATGAAATACACCAGGAGGAAGCATTACGTATTAACGGATTCAGAGAAAAGGATACATTTTAATTACATATATGCTAACAACAATGAAAGTGCATTTGATTTGTTTAACTGGTAATTACATGCTAAGATTTCTAAATTGCTGGAGAAATACTTCGCAGATATTCGTGTCTGAAGACACTCATGTAGTGGCCTATTGACTTCGTCGTCTTTTAGCTTGCCTCTTGTGATGGAGTTCCGCAGAATCCCTATACAAAGACCAACAGTAATCCGCAAGCATTACTTCATTCCAACGGCCATGATATCTTTGTTCCATAACAGAAATGTCCTGATGGAATCTCTCCCCATGTTCATCACTAACAGCTCCACAACTAGGAGGGAAAAAGTCTAGGTGGGAGTGGAGAAAAAGGATCTTAAGGGAGATGTTGCATCCAAGGTTACGGTATTTTTGCAGCAGCACTGTCACCAAATGCTTGTAGTTTTTATCTCTTTTTGTGCCTAAAAATCCATGAACTACTTCGTTGAAGGCTTCGCAAGCTTTCTTTTCTTTCCCCTCCAAAATTTGGTCAAATGTAGGATCCTTTACAAGTTCTCTTATTTGTGGTCCGACAAAACTGCCTTCCTTAACTTTTGCATCACTTAATTTGCAAAATTTCTCCTTGATGCTATTTCACGTTTGTGCCAACTCCCCCCCCCCCCCCAAAAAAAATCTCCCAAATTTAAAATCTTCACTCTAAAAACTGAAATGCCACTTTATCTTCAAAACAGGAGCTAATCTATCACTTTTATGGTGAGCTTTTAAATCAGCGTATGGAAATATACGCAAATTCAATACTTTTTAGTCCGAAACATTTTCATTGTTGCCCGGTGTTATCAGCCTGACGAGATTAGAACTCGGGAACCCTTCAGTGTGAGTAGACACGCTACCACTACACTACACAGGCGTGCGTATGCACACATGACCGAGAAAATAGTGACGGCCGAATGACAATCTTTGAAAGGAGTATAGTCAAATGAACATCGGTTAAATATGGTGGGATCCATATCAATAGACGAAAACCTGTGAACCAATAATAGAACACATGTGTAGCTTTGAGAGAACTTGAAACACAACTGGGAGATTGCATTACACTATTTGCATCTCAAAGAAAATTTTGGAAGTGTCCTCCATTATCATCTAGACATAATACGACTGTAGATACTGAAGTTTATATAGGTATCTTCAAGACATTTGTAGACCAACTGGATAATATCGAATTGAGAGAAGATTATTTCCAGCAAGTTGGAGCAACGTGCCATACATCTAATGACACCATGCAACTTTTAACCAGTTTATTTGGAAATCGAATAATCTGGAAAGGTGTATGGCGCCCTAGATTCCCTAACCCAACCTCACCGGATTTTTCTTGTGGGGGTACCTACAAAATCAGGTGTACAAGAATAGGCCACCGACAATTGATGTTCTCAAGGAGCCCATTCAAACCGAAATAAGTAACATTGGCGAGGATACTCTCCGTAAAACTTCAGAGAATATGGTGAGACGAGTACAAACATGTATGGATGCTGGTGGAGGACACTTCCAACGTTTTCTCCGAGATGCAAATAGTGTAATGTTATCTCCCAGTTATGTATTACGAAGGTTGTTGAATAAAGAATGATCACTTTTTCTTCTTTTTTTGTGGACAACGTCTCTTTACTCATCATCATACTTTTGATGGTCCTTCTCAAAATAGTCTCCCCTGTCCCAGCGTTTCTGCCAGTCTTCAAAGACATGCTGGGAACCATTTTTGAAAGATCCTTCAAAATCGCCTCCGCAGCCTTCACCGCGGCTTCTGATGATGGATAATGCCCCCACTAAGGCGTCTCTTTAAGTTAAGGAATAGAAAAGAGTCTAATGAGGCTAAATCCGGAGTATGGGGAGAGTGAGGGTTGCACTTCACGTTGAGTTTTGCAAGATATTCAGCAACATCACTGGCAATATGCGGCTGCGCTTTATCGTGGTATAGCATCCAGCCTGCTTCACTGAAATGCGATCTTTTGCGCCTGATATGGACTTGCAATGTTTTCAGGACATCCCTGTAATATTGTTCAGTTACTGATGTGTGTGCAGGTACAACATGATGATAAACCATTCCATGAATATCAAAGAATGAGATGACCGTAACTTTCCCAGCAGAAGCAACCACTTTTGCTTTTTGGGGGCTGGTGATAAAGGAGATTTCGACACTGAGCTTTTCTGTTTGCTCTCAGGATCAAAATGATGTAGCCAAGTTTCATCAGTAGTGCTTACGTTAGAAAGAGACTCCGGATCTTCCTCTAACATCAACTGTAACTGTATGCAGACCTAAATGCGAATGTCCTTTTTTTCGGGAATCAACTCTCTTGGAACCCATCGTGCACAAACACGTCTCATGTGTAATGTTTCTGTCAGCAACGCGTGGGTGGCACCCAATGAAATGTTCAGTATTTCAGAAAGTGATCTTAAGGTAATTCGTGGATCCTCTCTCATAATGGCAGCAGCAGTGTTAATGTTTTCTTCCTTAAGAGCAGTAACTGGTGCACTGGGTCAACCTTCCTTTGAAATTGATTGTCTCCCCTCTTTAAACATTTTAAACCACCTTCGAGCTGTGCTGTATGAAAGAACACTCTCCATAGGCCTCCTGTAACATTGTATGGGCCTCAACTGAAGATTTGTTGAGACGGAAGCAGAATTTCGAATCAGCTTATTGTTCCTCGCGTGTTACCTCCATTGCAGCGGTAGGCGATACTAAACATGTCGGAACTTCCCTGGTTCTCATAGGCAGGACCAGGAGTACCAACAATGAAACTACTACGGCGTGTTTGTTTCACATTAAGCTAAAAGAATATAATAAGATTGAATTGTTGTGCGAAAAATTATGACGATAAAAAGTTATGATCATTCTTTATTGAACAGCGCTGGTAAATTCTCCAAAAGTTGGACGTGTGTCCTATTATTGTTTCAAAATTTATGGTATATTGAAGTGGTTCAGGTTTATATGGATCGCACTGTACTTAACTTGTACTACAAAAACTAGAGCATCAATCAGAGACACAAACGTATACAAGAAAATTTGGGAAACCTTTTCTTTCCTCTACATAGAACATTTTCCGACAAGTTTGGCTCTAACAAAAAGCCGCTTAATGATCATGATCCAGCTGCTCCAACCATTGAGCTGCTATGGCCAACGTGCCGACATGACATTATATTCTCCAACTGACTCGTATGTTTCCCAGTACACCACTAGGAGTTGTCATAAACACAAGAGACAACTACCTTAATGGCAACTTACTATGCTGTAAGTACTTTAAGGCCCGGGCTTTATAGTTTGGACCACTATTAGATACAATTAATAGACGGAGACCAGAAGATCCTTGGTTCAAATCCCGGCTATGGCATTGAATTTTTCAGTCTGGCTCTACCCTTCCATAGTGCGTCCTACACACGGCTAATTTGAAATAACAATTAATTTCTATTAAAATATCATATGTTCAAGACATTTTCATGACAAGTATAGATACTGTCTCATTAGTAATGTCCCAACAGCTCCCCCCCCCCCCAATGTGGTCCGAAAACAGAAGACGGGTGGAATTGGATACGCCACTTACGCGCGCCAACTCCAAAGGGGAAGGCCGCCGATTTGGCCTCGGTAGGGCCGCCTGGTGATCTAGCACATCTTGTACTACCTCTGTAGAGTAGTACCTGGGAATATGGCTTCCCGGAACCCCGTACGGAGACGTATCCGATCTCCCACGGGTATCGGGAACCACTGCCCCCTCGAGTCCAACCCAATCCAAAAAAACTCCCACACGGGAGGAGCTCGACAGTTCGGTCCGAGGTTCCTGTAGTAACGTCAGAGGTACCACGAGTGCTAAGGATCCACAGCGCCCGCACCACGGCAGCTGAAGGGGACGGATCCACCTCCCCTACGGGAAGTGCTTTAGAACTGTAAGTTCAAACTTTGTTATCTCCATTTTGTGATTGTTTATTAGCAACTGAAGACTGATGCTTACTCGCAATGTAGGCAACACTTGCCATGGAATCCTGTAAATAGAGTTGCCAAACCAAAGAAACTCAAAAAATTATCCAAAACATCGAAATAAAAAAACCAACATGACTTATTAATGAAAGGTATATCTTGAATTTTCCGGGAGTGTGCTCAGAAATCCTCTTTGTCCGCCTCTGTAGCTTAGGTGATAGCGTTACTGCCTCATGTTCAAGACGTCCCGAGTTCGAATCTCTGCCAGGGTGATTTTTGCATATAAGGATTTCAGGGATTTCCCTTATTCTGACAGACTGTGCATTTGAACACTTTACCCATTTCATTCATCGTTCGGTATGACTTAATGCTGGGGGTAAATTAAGGGAGGAAAACAACATTTTGGAGGACTTTACGCAAGCGGTAAACTATAAGCGATACATAAATTGTTAACGCACAAAAATGTATGTCAAAATAACTTTTTATTCTATTCCGTGCTAAGTATTTAGACACTACTCATGCCCTTCTTAAATGGAAATAATTTCAGAAATTACGTAGAAAATGAAACTAGCTACAGTGAAGCAATGAATATTATACAAATATAACTATTTGTAACAAAAAACTTAAGAAAAATGATGTTATTTTTGTTACTAGTTAAATTAGTTGAAGTTCAAATCGATTTCAGCAACTCTTGTCCGCGTCGCCAGTCACATAAAACAAATTTGTCGTTAAGGAAGTTACTATGTTCTTATGTTTTTTTCAGTATTACCAAAATCTGAAAACGAAACAAACTTAAGAACAGAATCAACTGTTGGTATTTCAAAATTCATTACACGATGTTTAGTTTTTAAAATAAATATCTTTTCCCAAACCATTAAATCTATCGGGACATTTAATTGTTTTAATAATTTAACTTCAGGATTTATTTCATGGTTAAATGACCAAGAATGATCTGCTACGGACGATTTATACTAAATGTTAAGAAAATGTTCTTTCTTTCTGGTTTCCAAATTACGTTCCGTCCCACCAATGTAAACCTGATCACAATTTAAAAAATCAAACTGATAAATGCCATATGTTTTGTTATTAGGAATTTCATTTCTTTTAGAGAAATGAGGAACCAAAGTTATACCAAACTCTTTAAAAACTTTTTGAAATTGTTTATTAAATTCTGAATTCTAGTATTCTTAAAATTATATATCAAGGTGCTGCAGTGCCCCTAATTTTGCATGGTATATCTGCATTCCAGGATGTTCTTAATAAAACGTGGCATGTTAAAAAACTTGCACAAATTCAAAGGGGATTCCTCCTTCGCATAATTCGAGGATAAAGTACAATCTCCACTGATGCAGCTCAGATTGTAGCTAACATCGAACCTTTAGCTCTCACTGGTTTATCAACAGCAAATATTACGAGTTTAAGACATAAACGTGAATGTGCGTCTTATCTGTCTCACTTAAAACTACAAATCCCGGAGCATCCTACCACAGCAGGACACATCCTACCACACAATAAGTACTTCATGATGTTTATAAACTCAGTGTTTAAACGTCTAAAATAGTTTAAATTAGTATTCATCAGATTAAAACATATTTTCTTCCTTCTAGTATTTAAAATATTTTTGTTAAAATTGTATATTTTTATGTATCAACTATAACCGTAATATACCACTGTGTAAAATAGGATTCAATAAATCTGGATAAATAAAAAAACAATGTTTAATAAACCTAGGATGGTAAGTAAATTTTTTTAAAATTATAATCGTCTTTTATTTTTTTAAGGGTAGAAAGATCATTAACAGTTTAATTAATGGAAATTAATTATTCTTTCACACTGGCCGTGTGTAGGCTAAATTGTGGAAACGTAGAGTCAGACTGAAAAATTCAATGCCATAGCCGGGATTTGAACCACGGATCTTCAGGTTTCCGTCCAGCCGCACTACCATTGTGCTACTATGGCCAACGTGCCGATATGACATTAAATTCTCCAACTGACTCGTGTTTTTCCCGGTAAACCACTAGAAGTTCTCATAAACACATGAGACAACTACCTTAATGGCGACTTAATACATCCGTGAAGATCCGTGGTTCAAATCCCGGCTATGGCATTGAATTTTTCAGTCTGACTCTACGTTTCCACATTAACAGTTTTTTTATATTTAAATTTTTCAATCTACTTCTGTATAAAGTCTTTATTAAAACAATAATTAATTAAAGCTTAATTAATAATATGTATTCCTTATTAAATTTCTCTTTATTCAGGATTTAATATATACTATTAAAAAGATAAATTAAGAGCTGAAGCTTTCCTGGCGACGCTCACTTTCTTCTTGGGCAGTCAGCCAGGTGAAAAGATGATGAGATATCGACGTTTTGGGAGTGTGCATCTCTCCCATCATCAGGATATTTATAAAATGTTATAAAGACAAATGAAACACTGGATATAACACAATTATAAACAAAGACAAAACACTATCAAAATTCGCATTACTGAACAAAAGACTGTTTTCAGTAAATTAAATGCCAGGTCAGGAGATGGCGTGAGTATAGAAAATTGTGTTAAAGAAACGTAACTACTTAACTTGATTATCAAGCTGTATTGATCTTTGCTTCTTAAATCGACGGATTTCCATTTTAAGGCCAAGTTCCAATAGGAGGTGAACTGAAATCCAGCATCACGACTAAGCGTGCTCCTTTCAGAGGAAATGGCCAACGCCTTCTTAATTCTCCGCTCCCAGTAACTGTTGTATTTGCCAAGATGGTCGTCTCCCGAAAGTTGGCTTTATGGTCGCTATCAAAACTATGCTCTGCCTGTCCAGACTTCTCAGGTAGTATTACTCACGCCATCTCATAACGTGGCATTTAATTTACTGAAAACAGTCTTTTGTTCAGTAGTGCAAATTTTGTATTTGTTTATAGTTGTGTTATATCCAGTAATACATTTTATAAATATCCTGATGACAGGAGAGATGTACACTTCCAAAACGTCGATATCTAGTCATCTTTTCACCTGACTTGCTTCCTGAGAAGAAAGTGAGCATATTAAAAAGGTATATATTAATCTATAAATGTAACTATTAAAACATAAAATTTATCCGGAAAAGATTTAAAACTTTTGTTTTTTATGTAATTATCAATATGCATAGATTTCCTATAAATAAAAAAATCCAATATATTATTATTTCTTATATCTTCAAATCCCCAAAAGGAGCAAAACCCTCAATTTCAATTTCTAATGTGAATTTTATAGCTTTACCTTGTAAATTTAATAACTTTAAAACATCATTTATTTGTTTATCAGGAACAATAGCAAAAAGTATCATCACCGTATATATCAGGTTTTAAAAATCTAAGGAAATTCTTTAGTGACTTGCATTTCGAAAACACTCATAAAAGATCAGCAAGAAAAGGTGAAAGAGGATTACCCATTGCTAAGCCAGAACTTCGTTGAAAAAAATCACCATTAAAAGTGAAAACATTTTGACTCAAACAAAAATCAGTAAGATTAACAAAATCAACTATTAAGTCTTCTTGTAAATTTATTAAATTTGACCACATTTTTATATAAATCAAAAGTTTCTCTATAGGAATAATAGGAAATAAGGCAGTTACATCAAAAGAAACAAGTTCATCGGTCTTAGACAATACATCACTGTCAATCTTTTTAACTAGTTCAGAAGAATTTTAATACTTAAACTTCCAAATTTCTCAACATTACTAAAGCTGTTATGTAACCATTTAGCTAAATTATAAGTTGGTTAATTTATACAATTTACAACAGGCCTCATTTTATTTCCAGGTTTATGAATTTTAGGAAGGGCATAAATTCTAGGTAAAACAGGATAACTAACTTTTACAAAAAGTTTGTTTTATTTGTTATAACTTTCACTCACATTAAGTATTTTATTAAAATTTGAAATACAAGATTGTAACGGATATTTACTAATTTTTATGAAATCTTCGACTTGAAGTAGAAGATCATATTCTTAAGTTAAGTGAAACTTTTGATACAAATTGCTATATTTGTATAATATCAGAAATATTCCCAGTGACGGGTTTACGTTGTGTTTGTAGGTACAAACTCCGCTTAAAACGAAGCCATATCGTTTGTTAACACTGACGTAAATTGTATGCAAGGTTTCTTTTGCCTCGACGACATTAGTGTCGACCGCACCTTGACTCTATAATTTAGCGTCCATGGTGATCACCACTATAAATCAACTGATAACATATAATGGTGATTGCTGGTTACATAAATATCAATTAGTAGACCTTGTGGCAGATAAGCTACCCCATTACAATTTCAAACCCCCGTATTTAAACCTTCGCTGACATTTATGCCATATTTTGGGATGCATTTGCTGTTTCAGTGGCGACCCCTGCAGTGGTGGCACTTGCATTATTTTACAAAAATGAGTTATTGAATTTGCATGGCAAATATTTTGAAGCTGACCGTTTCCGTGGTGTGGCGGTAGTGTGTTTGTCTCGCGTTCAAGAATTCCTGGGTTCAGATGTCGGTCAGGGTGAGTTACTTTGATCAGGCTTTTCTCGATGTTTTTCTTATCCTAAAAGATGAATGAAAGTTCTAAGTATTCTGGACTCATTTAATCATCATTTCATTCATCGTCCGATATGACCTAACGTTAGAGATTTTTTCTTTATCCTTAAAAATGAATGTTTGGTAACTCTAAGCCCTATGTACCTTGTACTCATTTACACATCACTTCATTCATCGTTTGATATGACAACGTTGGAGATTTTCCTTTATCCTGAAAGATGGATGTCTGGTAACTCTAAGCTCTGTATACCCTGTACTCATTTGAACATCATTTCATTCATTGTCCGATATGACTTAACGTTTGAGGTTTTCCCTTATCCTGAAAGATGAATATCTGCTAACTCTAAGCTCTATGTACCCTGTACTCATTTGAACATCTTTTCATCCATCGTCCGATATGAATTAACGTTGGAGGTTTTCTCTTATACTGAAAGATGTATATCTGCTAAATCTAAGCTCCATGTATCCTTTACTCATTTGAACATCATTTCATTCGCCGTCCGATATGACTTAACGTTTGAGGTTTAACCTTATCCTAAAAGATAAATGCCTGGTAACTCTAAGCTCTATGTACCCTGTACTCATTTGAACATCATTTCATCCATCGTCCGATATGAATTAACGTTGGAGGTTTTACCTTTTCCTGAAAGATGAATGTCTGGTAACTCTAAGCTCTATGTACCTTGTACTCATTTACACATCACTTCATTCATCGTTTTATATGACAACGTTGGAGGTTTTCCTTTATCCTGGAAGATGAATGTCTGGCAACTCTAAGCTCTATATACTCTGTACTCATTTCAACATCATTTCATTCATCGTCCGATATGACTTAACGCTGGAGGATTTCCCTTATACAGAAATATGATTGTCTACTACCACTAAGCTCTATGTACCCTGTACTCATTTGAACATCATTTCATTCATTTTCCGATATGAGTTAACGTTTGAGGTTTTCCCTTATCCTGAAAGATAAATGTCTGGTAACTCTAAGCTCTATGTATCCTGTACTCATTTGAACATCAGTTCATGCATCGTCCGATATGACTTAAGGTTGAAAGAGACCACAAAATGAGAAATGGTGTGAAATAATGGTGGAATAGGAAATTCGAGCCATGTAATTAACCTAGCGACCCGGGAAAACCCCATGGATCAGGCAGGTCGGCCATAAGAATCGAATCCGGGCCTTCCGAATGCGGGCCAAAGAAAAACACACCTGAACCACCCCGCTCGGTTTACCTCAGGTTAGGATTATCTGAAACTGTAGGTACAACTATGTATTGTGCAACATTAAGTAAAGAAGAAATAAAAAATGAAATACGTGAATTCTATGTGCTGGTATGGACCCCATATGCCAGGACATAAGAAATGCATTTCTTTCCGGTTAGAAAATATATGAAGCTCTGGTGTAATCCAAAATGTTGTATGCAGTGGAGACCTGGAAGGGGGGGGGGAGCGTTGAGGTAAACAAAACGGTGGACCAAAACTACCGAAGGTATTGTAAAGATATACCAAGAACAGCACATAGGAAAGTAGCTTTAGTAGAATTACGAAAGACAAGAAGAAATGGAATAATAATGGAAAGAATAATCACATTCTGGTACAGGCTTTAGGCCAAAGAAGAAGAGGAAATTATAAAATTATTCGTTAGATAGCAAAACAGATTAGAGAACCAAATAGTTAATGGGAAGAGAAAGGAGGAATTATGGATAAAATAGGAACGGGTGATATATGGATATTAGAGGAAAGGAATACAAGCGATGTAGGTAAATTAGTTAAATGCACAATATAAGATATAGAAAGGCAGTAAAAATGGGGAAGTTTAGAAATTATGAAATCATTACAATGTTACAAGAAGATAAAAATAATTTGTGAACGAGAGGCATATGTAGATTACTGCAATAGGCAAGAGAGAGAAGGTTAGCTTGGATGAGAACAGGAACAATATTTCTAAGAGGGATAAGAGGTAGGGAAAAGGGAATTTGTGAATTGTCTGGGGGAAAACAAAGCATAGAACACTATGTAACATAATGCGAGGAGGTTGCAATGTGGAGATAAAAGTTTTGGGAGGAAAAGTGGAAGAAAGTACAGAAGAGGATAGTAGCTATAAAAATGTTAACGGGGAAAGGAGCTAAGAAGTATTGGTGAGTTATTGCAGAAAGTAAAAGGGAAATGGGCAACAAATATAAAGGAAGATGTTGGAAGAATGGGGCTAATTAAACAACAAGGAGGCTTGGAGGTTAAGAACTACCTGGCAGAGCAGAAGACCAGGGTGTCATGTAAGCCAAGGTAGTACCAAGGTAAAGACAAAAAAATGTAACCAAAAGGTTTAAATTATAAGGAATAAAAAGGGATCATAAGGGGGAAGAATGCGACTAATAAAGTAACAAGGAGGCATTGAGGTTAAGAGCTACCTGACAGAGCAGAAGACCAGGGTGTCAATGTAGCAACAAGGAGGTATGGAAGTTAAGAGCTACCTGGCAGAGCAGAAGACCACGATGTCATATAAGCTAAGGTAGTAACAAGGAGACATGGAGGTTAAGAGCTACCTGGCAGAGCAGAAGACCAGGGTGTCATGTAAGCCAAGGTAGTAACAGGGAGGCATTGAGTTTAAGAGATACCTGACAGTGCAGAAGACCAGGGTGTCATGTAACCCAAGGTAGTAACAAGGAGACATGGAGTTTAAGAGCTACCTGACAGAGCAGAAGACCAGAGTGTCATGTAAGCCAAGGTAGTAACATGGAGGTATGGAGTTTAAGAGCTACCTGACAGAGCAGAAGACCAGGGTGTCATGTAAGCCAAGGTAGTAACAAGGAGGTATGGATGTTAAGAGCTACCTGACAGAGCAGAAGACCAGGGTGTCATGTAAGCCAGGGTAGTAACATGGAGGTATGGAGTTTAAGAGATACCTGACAGAGCAGAAGACCAGGGTGTCATGTAACCCAAGGTAGTAACAAGGAGACATGGAGGTTAAGAGCTACCTGGCAGAGCAGAAGACCAGGGTGTCATGTAAGCCAAGGTAGTAACAGGGAGGCATTGAGTTTAAGAGATACCTGACAGTGCAGAAGACCAGGGTGTCATGTAACCCAAGGTAGTAACAAGGAGACATGGAGTTTAAGAGCTACCTGACAGAGCAGAAGACCAGAGTGTCATGTAAGCCAAGGTAGTAACATGGAGGTATGGAGTTTAAGAGCTACCTGACAGAGCAGAAGACCAGGGTGTCATGTAAGCCAAGGTAGTAACAAGGAGGTATGGATGTTAAGAGCTACCTGACAGAGCAGAAGACCAGGGTGTCATGTAAGCCAGGGTAGTAACATGGAGGTATGGAGTTTAAGAGATACCTGACAGAGCAGAAGACCAGGGTGTCATGTAACCCAAGGTAGTAACAAGGAGACATGGAGGTTAAGAGCTACCTGGCAGAGCAGAAGACCAGGGTGTCATGTAAGCCAAGGTAGTAACAGGGAGGCATTGAGTTTAAGAGATACCTGACAGTGCAGAAGACCAGGGTGTCATGTAACCCAAGGTAGTAACAAGGAGACATGGAGTTTAAGAGCTACCTGACAGAGCAGAAGACCAGAGTGTCATGTAAGCCAAGGTAGTAACATGGAGGTATGGAGTTTAAGAGCTACCTGACAGAGCAGAAGACCAGGGTGTCATGTAAGCCAAGGTAGTAACAAGGAGGTATGGATGTTAAGAGCTACCTGACAGAGCAGAAGACCAGGGTGTCATGTAAGCCAGGGTAGTAACATGGAGGTATGGAGTTTAAGAGATACCTGACAGAGCAGAAGACCAGGGTGTCATGTAACCCAAGGTAGTAACAAGGAGACATGGAGGTTAAGAGCTACCTGGCAGAGCAGAAGACCAGGGTGTCATGTAAGCCAAGGTAGTAACAGGGAGGCATTGAGTTTAAGAGATACCTGACAGTGCAGAAGACCAGGGTTTCATGTAACCCAAGATAGTAACAAGGAGACATGGAGGTTAAGGGCTACGTGACAAAGCAGAAAAAAAGATGAAAAAAGATGAAAGTACGTCTTCGCCGAGTTCGTCCGACAAATTCTTCTTTCGAATTACAATGCAGGACCACACACCAGCCGTTACACCACTGCAGAAATTGAGAAATGGGGATGGCAATTCTTACCTCACCACTCATACAGCCCTGACCTGGCACCATCAGTCTTCCATCTGTTCGGGCCACTAAAGGAAGCTCATCGTGGGATTGACTTTCAAGATGAGGGTGCTGTGGAAACTTCCTGTGCGTCAAAGGCTTAGAAAGCAGGACCGTGTGTTTTACCACACTGGAATACATACCCTAGTTAAAAGGTGAACCAAAACTGGGGAAATGGACGGAGATTATATTGAATAGTGACAAATTAATCGTCAAAGTTGTAGTTTTCAAGTTATGTAAATTGGATTCAATTTTCTTGGCAATTAAAAGAGAAAAAAGTAGGAGGCATTACTTTTTGACCCACTTTTGACAATATCTGCATTTTTAACCTGCTGTGGAGCCATTTATGAAATTTGGAATAAATGTAGAACTATTTCGCCAAGGGAACCGCAAAATAGTGTGCGTTTAGCGAATTAGTTGCGGCATCTGTTGCGATGGTTGTCAGTTCGTTATAGTGCATTTAAGGAGCCATTTTACTAAAATTGTGTATTTCTGTTTAGTTAGCAAATTTTTAGTGCCTATTTAAGTTCCTTTTGCCCGTTTTAGTGCCTCTTTGCCTGCCTATGTCACACATTTTTAGTGCCTATAAATGCGCTCCCTATCATAATTCATTCATTCATACTTAAGCGGTATGTTTAAGTTCGTTCTGTGTGCTGGCCACTCATAGCGCAGTTGGGCCGTAGACTATGTTAAACCTCGCAACCACTGGCATAAGTGATATGGCTAAACCATGAAAAAATAGAAGTCAGATTTAGCGACCGTGCACGTGCCGCCATCTCTATTGATACGTAATAGACAAAACATACTGATGTTATTGTTACATTCGCCAAACTCAGTATAACCAAATTCAACTACCAAAAACTGCATTCGTACGCTTCATTTGCATGAAAGTGGAAGCTGTCACAAAGTAAATCAACCAGCAAATTCCTTGCAGTCAAATATAGAGCTGAATGGTTCCTGAAAAGCGATTTTCATTTCTCCAAATACGAGCGAGGTTAAATGAATATCGCTGTGCAATTCGTTTGGGGTCCAAAACCACATGAAACTTTTATGTACACAAAACCCCCGGTTCATGAATAAAACATGCCTCTCTATATACATATCTTGTGTCAGTTTTTACATCTAGTTTTATGGCGCGTTGTAGTTTTCACAGTCGATAAATGGAACAAATGCCTCTCGCGCTGTACTCCGTCGGGAGAACACAAGAGTTCCATAACACCTTTCTCTCGCGGGAAACTTCAGTAATAACTCCTCTTACACCTGCATTTGAGTGGTCCATGCACCTCAGGGAGGCCCTGCCCTGTAGTTAACCCTATCATTGCCTTATTTTTACTGAGAGCAAAAATCTGCTGTGTGCAACCTCACCTGCATTTATCAAACTATTATGTGTTTTCTGTCACAAAGTAGATAAATAACGTATTCAAGTTTTATATATACCAAGATTCCACCAGAAATATGTACATATATTGTGACCCTTCAAGTGTTTTTAGAAATAAAAGAACCTTTGTGTATCTTTGTGTGGGAATTTTTCAAAAATTTTGATTTTCTAAAAAATGGGTTTAACATCTTGGTTAAATTTTATATGTTTAAGATATTTAATGATAAATTAAATGCAGAGACAGTCATTTTAATGAAACATAAATCCTTTTATTCCTTTTACTGGAAACAAACAGATCACTGCCTGCTTTCATTTTTTTAAAACAAAAATTACACCATGCAGTGTTTAGTAATAACTGACTATGAATGAAATGATCCTAAAATGAGTCTAGGAACATAGATCTAAGAGTTATCAAAACCTCAAACGTTCAGTCACATCTGACATTAATCAAAGGACGTTCAAATGAGTGCAGAGCTTAGAGTTATCAGACATTCATCTTTCAGGATAAGGAAAACCCTCCAACGTTAAGTCATATCCGACGAAGAATGAAATGATGTTAAAATGAGTACAGTGTACATAAAGCTTAGAGTTACCAGACGTTCATCTTTCAGGATTAGGGAAAAACTCCAACTTTAAGTCATATCGGACAATGAATGAAATCTTGTTCAAATAAGTACAGGTTACATAGAGCTTAGAGTTACCAGACATTCATCTTTCAGGATAGGGGAAAACGTCCAACTTAAGTCATATCGGACGATGAATGAAATGATGTTTAAATGAGTACAGAGTACACAGAGCATAGGGTTATCAGACATTCATCTTTCAGAATAAGGTAAAACCTCCAACGTTAAGTCATATCGCACGATGAATGAAATGTTGTTCAAATGAGTACACTTTACACAGAGTTTAGACTTACCAGACATGCATCTTTCAGGATAAGGTAAATCCTCCAAAGTTAAGTCCCATCTGATGATGAATGAAATGATGTTTAAATGAGTACACTGTACATAGAGCTTAGTGTTATCGTTCATGTTTCAGGATAAGGGAAAGCCTCTAACGTTAAGTCGTATCTGACATAAATGAAATGATGTTTAAATGATTACAGGGTACATAGAGCTTAGAGTTACCAGACATTCATCTTTCAGGATAAGGGAAAACCTCCAACGTTAAGTCAATCGGACGATGAATTAAATGATGTTCATATGAGTATAAGATACACAGAGCTTAGAGTTACCTGACGTTTGTCTTTCTGGATACGTTAATTCATATCAGACGATAAATTAAATGATGTTTAAATGACTACAGGTCCATAGGGTTACCAAATGATTATCTTTCAGGATAAGGGAGAACCCCGGGAGATATCCTTATCACCCTGACCGAGCTTCAAACTTGGAACCTTTTATCCATGAAGCAGACACGCTACGGAGGTGGGCTATAGGTGAAACACAATACCATCTGAATCTACTGTGTACCTGGTGGATAAATGAAGAAGTTTTGAGGAATCGCTTGTATTTGCAGTAATGAACGATTCGCTGTAGAGACTGTAGCACGTAGGTACGGTAAAGTGTGTAATGAGGTCTTTGCTTTAAAGGAAGACAGTTGCCTGTTGTGCTAATGTACCGCTCAGAAGGGAAAAAGCGAGCAGGGTACACATTAACGTTATAGAGGCAATGAAAGGAAACTTCTGTGAAATAGAACCTCGTAGGGAAATTCAAATAAGACCAGCTGGAAAAAAAAAAGTAAGTACTTGAAAGCCGGGATGAGATTTCGTTTGAAAAGGCAGTCGTAAAAGACAGTTTCAGCAGTCCGAAAATCAAGAGCAGGTACAGGATTCCACCTGCTAAGACATTGGCAAGTTAAACGGGAGGGTTACTATGGCAACCGTCGGAAATGATAACTCCTGGCAAGTAGAAACACTTCGGCCTTCTTTCCATGTATTAAAAGCTGTTGGGTGCCATATGACACCCTTTACTCACTCTTAAAGTAACTTCTATTACCTTGGTTAATATCACTGGGCAACAACAAAATAATGTTTGAATGTTTCAAGCACTTCACGAGGCAATTCCTACTAATTTTGGGTTCAGAAAAACAAATATGACAATGAAAAATTTTTATTAGCTCTAGTTTCTATGATATACACAATGTGGAAGTATTAAATATTAACGGATTGAGAGGAAAGGATACATTTTAATTACATACATACTAACAATGAAAGTGCATTTTATTTTTTAACTAGTAATTACATGCCAAGAGTTTTAAATTGCTGGAGAATTACTTTGCAGATAGGCGTGTCTGAAGAGAATCGTGTGGTAGGCTTTTGACTTCCTCGTCTTTTAGCCTGTCTCTTGTGATTTTTTTTTTTTTTTTTTTTTTTTTGTAATTTTAGGTCCTAAAACGTCAAGTCATATCGGACCATGAATGAAATGGGTGAAATGCTGCTCAAATGAGCCCAGGGTCCTTAGAGTTTAGAGTTACCTGACATTCGACTTTCAGGATAAGGTAAAACCCCGGAAGAAAACCTTATCCAGGTAACTCACCGTGACCGAGAATCGATCTCGGGACCTCTTGAACGTGAGGCAGACACTCTACCACCACGCTACCAAGGCGCGAAACCTCTTGTGATGGAGTTCCGCAGAATCCCTATACAAAGACCAACAGTAATCCGCAAGCATTACTTCATTCCAACGGCCCTGATATCTTTGTTCCATAACAGAAATGTCCTGATAAAATCTCTCCCCATGTTCATCACTAACAGCTCCACAACTAGGAGGGAAAAAGTCAAGGTGGGAGTGGAGAAAATGGATCTTAAGGGACATGTTGCATCCAAGGTTACGGTATTGTTGCAGGAGCACTGTCACCAAATGCGTGTAGTTGTCATCTACGGTATTTTGACAGGTTTACCAACTCCCCCTCAAAAATTCCCCAAATCTTCACTCTAAAAAAATAAAATGTCACTTTATCTTCAAAACAACAGCTAATCAATCATGTTTTTGGTGATTTTTTTAATTCAGCAGATGGAAATGCATTTAAATTCGCTATTTTTAAGCTCGAATCATTTTCATTGTTGCGCAGTGTAATTTGAGAGAGAAGTTTATATAAAATATATATTTTTAATGATTTTAACACATTGTTTCTTGTGGGTACAGGGCGACCGATCAAGATAGCTCAGGCTGTTTATCAATGACCCCCATTTGGGAGGTCCAGCTTCTTTCCCTTACTCTATATTATCTGTTCAGGATGTATATAAACGAATATCGAAGTTTTAAATCTTTATAATATTTATTACATTAAACTTACAACCATAAACGATGTGTCAAATGAAAAAGCAACTAACACAGTTTTGCTTGTTGTCACCAGTGCGCATGTGCGTGCAATGTTTCTGTCGCAGTCCGCTAGAGAGCGATAGTAGCAAAGATCGCGACTAGTAAACAGAAATCGTTTTGTGTTTTGCTGTTTGCAAAGACCGAATCTGTAGTTACTGTACAACGTGCGTTCCGTATTAAGAGGGTTGTTGAATAAAGAGTGATCACAATTTTTTACGGTCATAACTTTTCAAATTAAAATTCAACCTTATTATATATCTGTTAGCTTAATGTGAAACAAACACGCGGTAGTAATTTCATTGTTTTTACTCCTGGTTCCCGCCTATGAGAGCCAGGCAAGTTCAGACATGTTCAGTATCGCCTACCGGTGCAATGGAGGTAACATGCAGTTAAAGTTGATGTTAGAGGAAGATCCGGAGTCTCTTTCAAACGTAATCACTGCTGAGAGCAAACAGCAAAGCTCAGTGTGGAAATCTCCTTCATCACCAACTCCCCAAAAGAGCAAAAGTGGTTGCTTCTGCTGGAAAAGTTATGGTCGTCTCATTCTTTGATATTTATGGAATGGTTTATCAGCATGTTGTACCTGCACACACATCAGTAACTGGACAATACTACAGGGATGTCCTGAAAGCATTGCAAGTCCATATCAGGCACAAGAAACCACATTTCCGTAAAACAGGCTGAATGTGCGGCCGCATATTACCAATGTTGTTGCTGAACATCTTGCAAAAATCAACGTGAAGTGCATTCCTCACCCTCCCTATAGTCCGGATTTAGTCCCATGTGACTTTTTTCTATTCCCTAACTTGAAGAAACACCCTCGTAGGAAGCATTGTCCATCATCAGAAGCACTGGTGAAGGCTGCGGAGGCGATTTTGAAGCATCTCTCAAAAAATGGTTTCCAGCATTTCTTTGAAGACTGTCAGAAACGCTGGGACAACTACATGACATTCGGGGGAGACTATTTTGAGAAGGACCATCAAAATTATGAGGATGAGTAAAGGTATGTAGTCAAAAAATTGTCACCAGTTTGCCTTTGTAAAGTTAAGAGCAGGGGACGACCAAGAGTAAGTGAAGGGACCGAGCGAGTGAAAGTCGTTCATTTGTAGCCCGGAAGGCTAGTAGTGAATTACAAGTTCCTGTGTGGACTGTTTGGAAAGTTGTAAGAGAATGCTTACGGCTACGTCCTTATCGTTCACAGTTATTACAGGCTCTAAAGCCGACAGACCACGGATTACGTCCCAACTTCGCAAACGACATGTTGTTTCATGACGATGACGATTTTATGGATCGTGTTGTCTTCAGTGATGAAACGACCTTTCACCTTAGTAGACATGTTAACCCTCATAAGGTGCGCATCTGGGGCTCAGTATATCCTCACGAGATGGTACAAATGCAACGCGATTTCCCTAAAGTAAATGTTTTTTGTGCCGTATCCCGGCAAAAAGTTTATGGGTCTTTCTGTTTTGGTGAACCTACTGTAACTGACACTTCTTACCTTGATACACTAGAGCACTGGCCCTTCTCTCAGTTGGAAGAAAATGAGCCAAAGAGTTTCTTTTCCAGCAAGATGGTGCATAACGAAGTACGCGATTCGTTGAACGTCAGTGTGCCCGAGTGCTGGATAGGCCGCAAGGGCCCCAATGACAGGGCTTGCTATGCATGGCCTCCACGTTCTTCTGACTTAACACCATTCGATTTTTACCCTTGGAGCTTCATCAAGGATTGTGTGTACGTGCCTCCGCTACCAGCTGACCTCCCTGAATTAAGAAACCGGATTGAAGCAGCTGTTGCTACAATTACTGAATACAAACTTATCAACATTTGGGAAGAACTCGGCTATAGACTTAATGTGTGTCGTGTGACAAAGGGTAGTCATATTGAACATTTATAAGGTTCTTGGTAAGTTGCTTTTCCATTTAACATATCATTTATAACAAAGATTAGAGAACTCAAATAGTTGGTGGGCAGAGATAGGAGGAATGATGTAAAATATAGGAATGGGAGATATGTGGTAATTAGAGGAAAGGAATACATGCGATGTGGGTAAATTAGTAAACTGCAGAATAGAAGATATAGAAAGACAGAATATATGGGGAAGTCTATAAAATATGAAATCATTACAATTTTACAAGCAAATAAAAAGAAATTGGGGACGAGAAAAATATGTATTACCGCAATAGGCAAGAGAGAGAAGGATTAGCTTGGATGAGAACAGGAATAATATTTCTAAGAGGGATAAGAGGTAGGGAAAAGGGAATTTGTGAATTGTGTGGGGGAAAAGAAAGCGTAGAACACTATGTAACAGAATGCGAGGAGGTTGCAATATGGAGGGAAAAAAAAGGTTTGGAAAGAAAATGGGAGAAAGTAGAGAGGAGGATAGAGGTATAAAAATGTTAACGGGCAGGGAGGAAAAGAAGGTAAGAACTGTTGGTGAGTTCTTGTAGAAACTAAAAGAAAAATTGGCCAGAAATGTAAAAAATGTAAGAAAGGAAGATGAGGGGGGGGAGAAAGGGACTATTTAAGTAAGCAAGGAGGTATGGAGGTTAAGGGATACCTGGCAGAGCAAAGACCAGACGTAGCAACAAGGTAAAGACAAATAAATGTAGCCAAAAGTTGTAAATTGTAAAATTTTGGAATAAGCAGAATAAATATATCATATCATATCAATATAACTGTAAATTGAATGTAATAACTATTATAAAGAGTTAAAATCCCGTTATTTATTTATATACACCCTGTATTTCAGTTATCAAATTATTTATTGTTGCTATCGGTTTTCTTGTGAGCCAAATATACAAGAATTACAATCCGATGATTAAGGATCTAAAGGAATTAGCTCACCATACCAGTTGAGTCAGCCACGCCTTATTTTTTGGAAGGTAGGCCACCCATCAAACGGGATTTGTGCCTTAGGCCAGTTTTGCGCCTACTTAACTGTATTGTTTGACGTTCTTAGAGAGAGGAATGCGCAAAATTCAGAGGAATAATAGTGGTTTAAGGGACAAAACGTACTGCTCCCTAAAGTACACTTCAAAAACATACGACTCCTTTGCTGAGAGCGAATTCCGGTTTCCAGGAGATTTTACAAACTTTTTATTAGAGTACGCATGGCAAAGTAACTCAGTAAACGCCTCTGAAAAATTGGACCTCTCTTACGAGGTACGTCCATTAAGTAAGCTCTGTTTGATAATAAAATTAAATTGTGTACAGATACAGGAAAATCACTTATTTCACAAAATTCTACAACACTTAAACTACCTTTCCACATAATTGACGAAATTGTGCAGGCATTTGTCATAGCGAGGTACAAGTTTTTGTATACCTTCTTCATAGAAGTTTGCCGCCTGTGTCTTCAACCAGTTGGAAACATTTTCTTTCAGCTCTTCATCATTGTTGAAGTGTTGGCCGCCAAGGAAATATTTGAGATGCAAAAACAGATGAAAGTCGCTAGGAGCGAGTTCAGGGCTGTACGGGGGTTGGTCAAACACGTCCCAGTCAAATCCCTGTAGGACCTTTTTCGTCGCATTTCCAGTGTGTGATCGTGCGTTGTCGTGAAGAAGCACAACATCTTTTGACAGACGGTAAATTTCAATTGGTTTCACTTTCCTAACATTCAGAAAACGAATCAAAGATCTGATTTAACAAGCGGCAGGATTTTCAATCAACACCGACATTGTAAACAAGCACAACAAAGCGTACGTGGCTGACAGCGATCTCACAATGGCGCACGTTTCTTCTCCTTGATACAGAGCGTCTACCGCGTATGTTATTTCACTCATTTTTCATATTTTGTTTCCTGCTGATACACATATTTCATTACAATTTTTAGGTTTTTAATAAAAATGCAAGTTCATACATCTCTTATAATATTGTGACCTTGGGGGTTCGTAGAATTAAAAGTCCAAATTGCCGAAATTCTAAATATTCAATTCTCACGTAACATCATTGCGTCACATATCACAATCTCCAGCGCCAAGTTCGATGACAATAACAAAACAGCTCTCTACCCACACAGCTGACTATTGTTACAACAACACTCTGTTTTACTAAAACTGTCCTGCTGACGTGTCACAATCGCTTATATATCTCATTCATAATTCAACAGACTTCTCGAGCAAATAAGAAAAACAACTATTCTCTGTCAATCGAGATATCTCTAGAAACTTCCAAACATGAAATCCTATCTATGCCGGCAAGTCCTTTACCTCAGTTATCTTTGCTTGCCGGCGTTTGTTTACAATAGCCGCGCTATAATTAACTTCTTAGCAAGGCTCATTATTACCATGAAACTTTATCCGCCGACTGTTTTCGTATTTGTGCCGAAACTTTTATGCCTGTTGCCGTGACAATATAATTATATGACATTCATTTGGTTATTTGCATATTCTTTGAATATTCGGAAATGTTTGGTTACATATACATTTTACACATGTTATTACATATCCGTACATATACTCATTACTCCATATTTTATTACACGTTCGTACATATTTTCATACATATTTTATTACATGCCATATTCATTTGTAATGTTACGTCACAGTTGATACTGATATTAAAACATTTTCTTGAACCTCGGTCGCTCTTTCAGGTTGTGGGTAAGCATAACCTTAAGTTGTACATGAAAATAAACACAAAACTTAATTTTAATACGTGATAATTTTATTATTTGCGTGTTATTACATTTAATTTATTGATGTTTTACCTTTTACCACTCACAATAAAGAGAATTTGTCAATAAAGGTAACCAGTTCTTAAATGAAACATCTCTTTCACGAATTGCTAACACTTTTAATTCCAATTAGCAAATTTGTTTTATTTTTCGCTATTATGGTTTTAATTATTCAAATACCGAACTTCGGTGATATTATCTCTTTCTTTTGACTACTATTATTGTTTAAAGTGGAATTTGACATGTTGTCGACTTGTTAAATGACAGAAGGTTATCTGAACGTATCGGTTTCCGGCACTTGACAGACGTTTGTAAGAACGGCCCAAAGACAATTATTTTTTTAATGAAACTCCTGTAGGGTTTCTGAATTTTTCATGGTATTTGAAATATTTTAAAACATATCTGGAGGCCCAAATGACCTTGCTGTCGACGGGCCCTAAAACACCACACACTCACTCACCCCCATATCTGGATGCGAGTTGTTGATACGCTGTTGAGTGTGACAGAAAATCTACGTGTATAGCGGCATGGACAACATAAGCCTGAAAAAATAACGAATGAGTGTGTGGGGCCGGGGCGGGGGGTTAGTTAGGGTTGAGCCGACTCGAGCCGACTTCACCC
Source organism: Mantis religiosa (assembly GCA_030765055.1). Classification (NCBI taxonomy): domain Eukaryota; kingdom Metazoa; phylum Arthropoda; class Insecta; order Mantodea; family Mantidae; genus Mantis; species Mantis religiosa. Next base: position 4,074,269 of record CM060955.1, on the reverse strand, counting down.
GAATGGGCCGCGCCGTGGCCAGTGGTTAGACCGCTTGGCCCGAGTTCGATCCCAGACGACCACAAAGTGAGATTTGTGGTGTACAAAACGGCGCTGGGGCGGGTTTTCTCCGGGACCTCCGGTTTCCCCCGCCATCTCATTCCACCGGTGCTCCATCTTCATCTCATGTATCATCAGTGCCACCGCCTGCGGTGCCGTATGTAGTAAAAGCGGGCCTTAAACACTACACATTTCATTTAATTTCACCCGAATGAGCCTCATATTCCAGCGTGACGTCTCAGTTTAATTCACTACCCGCAAAAGGTGCTAAACGCGCCTAAACAATAGAAAGGTAGAATCAGACTGAACAATTCAATGCCATAGCCGGGATTTGAACCACGGATCTTCTGGTCTCCGTCCAACCGCTCTAACCATTGAGCTACTATGGCCAATGAGCCAACAAAACATTAAATTCTCCAACTGACTCGTGTTTTTCCCGGTAGACCACTCCGACTTACAACGGAGACCAGAAGCTCCGTGGTTCAAATCCCGGCTATGGCATTGAATTTTTCAGTCTGACTCTACCTTTCCATACTTAAGCCTCCACACGACTAGTGTGAAAAAAAAATGATTTCCATTAATTGACCTAAAAGTGGTCCGAATTATAAAGCCCGGGCCTTAAAGTACTTACAGCATAGTAAATCACCATTAAGGTAGTTGTCTCATGTGTTTATGAAAACTCCTAGTGGTTTACCGGGAAAAACACGAGTCAGTTGGAGAATTTAATGTCATATTGCCATGTTGGCCATAGTAACTCAATGGTTAGAGCGGCTGGACGGAGACTAGAGGGTCCGTGGATCAAATCCCTGCTATGGCATTTAATTTTTCAGTCTGACTCTACCTTTCCATGCTTTTGCCTACACACGGCCAGTGTGAAAGAACAATTTATTTCTAATAAGCGCCTCAAGAAGTTTCCATTTCAAAAATTCTGAAAAAAGAAAGACTTGTATCTTTATTAGGTCGTAAACTTTTCAGACCACCTATGTATAATCTTTAGAAAGTCATAATATGAAGTGTTTAAGTGTAGTAGACTTCATTTTTAGCTAACTGCAAAATCTTTATGGCATATCAAACAAAGTCCATGGGAATAACTCGCAAAGCAGGAGGAGATAGCTGTCAAATATAGTGTAACAACATGGCATTCTAGAAAAGTTCAGTTCTGTTCGTAAAATAGTGAACAGTGAAGATAATGTGAGTACATCAGATTTTATCTGGTGTAGAATGATAAATGGGTGGGAAAGGTGTGATGCCCCATTAAGCTGTCGAAACTTTATCACTATTTTTACAATAACTCTTCTTCCTTTTTAATGATGCACGTATTTTAACCGGAATGCGATATTCCTCTACGTGGGAGTTATTTCACTTCCCTGGTGGTTAATAAATTAGGCCCCAACGTGAAACTTTTGCCGACTGAAAGAACGTGTGCAGTAAATAAAAGTTGGGCCCCTTCCCCCTCCCCAGATAAAGGCGTCACGGTGACAAATGAACCTGTGACGAAGGACGGACAGACAGACGGATGGAAGGAAGGATTTGCGAAGGAGAGGCAGCACAAAGAAAAAGCAACAAAAGAAACCAGAGTCCTTAGATCTAGTGAAGAAAGGCTTGAGTTTCTCCAAGGTGTTCAGAATTTTAAACTTGTCTTGATGTGGTCGCACGCGTACATGACTGTCAGAAATTAAGTTACCCCATTTTTATAAAGGTTCCTTTTAAAAAGATGATGTACAAGGATATATAGATACAAGCTGTGGTAAAAATACCAAAAATTAAAGAATAAAAAATTATACGTAATTGCGGGCTTACGGTCTGATTTTTAAAAGAAGGTATGTGAAAGTCGTGAGTTAAGGGAAGCAAAGGGTAAAGAGGGTAAGGTCGTTGCTATGGTAACGTAAACAAAGGTTGCCAGATTGGATACACTGGTGAATGACATACTCCTCAGCTCAGTTATCGCTAGTTGTGTGCGGGAAACAGAGTTTGTCTAGTTGCGCTGTGTATTGTTAGCCCATTTTGTTAAAATACGTTTTTATGGAAGCAGGACGTAGTGGCGGTAGGATCAGAGGTGGGCCGAAGAATCATGGCCCAAGGCAAAGATCAGCTTACGGTCGTGTTGTTACATTGCACAGCCAAGCTAGAGAATTTGTCTGTTCACTTAGAGAATTCTTCCAACAGGAAGCAAGACGTAGTGGCGGTAGGATTAGAGGTGGACCAAGGAATCATGGCCCAAGACAAAGATCAGCTTACGGTCGTGTTGTTACATTACATAGCCAAGCTAGAGAATTTGTCTGTTCACTTAGAGAATTCTTCCAACAGGAAGCAAGACGTAGTGGCGGTAGGATTAGAGGTGGACCAAGGAATCATGGCCCAAGACAAAGATCAGCTTACGGCCGTGTTGTTACATTACATAGCCAAGCTAGAGAATTTGTCTGTTCACTTAGAGAATTCTTCCAACAGGAAGCAAGACGTAGTGGCGGTAGGATTAGAGGTGGACCAAGGAATCATGGCCCAAGACAAAGATCAGCTTACGGTCGTGGTGTTACATTGCACAGCCAAGCTAGAGAATTTGTCTGTTCACTTAGAGAATTCTTCCAACAGGAAGCAAGACGTAGTGGCGGTAGGATTAGAGGTGGACCGAGGAATCATGGCCCAAGACAAAGATCAGCTTACGGTCGTGGTGTTACATTGCACAGCCAAGCTAGAGAATTTGTCTGTTCTCTTATAGAATTCTTGCAACAGGAAGCAAGACGTAGTGGTGGTAGGATTAGAGGTGGACCGAGGAATCATGGCCCAAGACAAAGATCAGCTTACGGTCGTGTTGTTACATTGCACAGCCAAGCTAGAGAATTTGTCTGTTCTCTTAGAGAATTCTTCCAACAGGAAGCAAGACGTAGTGGTGGTAGGATTAGAGGTGGACCGAGGAATCATGGCCCAAGACAAAGATCATCTTACGGTCGGAGTGTTACATTACATAACCAAGCTAGAGAATTTGTCTGTTCTCTTAGAGAATTCTTCCAACAGGAAGCAAGACGTAGTGGCGGTAGGATTAGAGGTGGACCGAGGAATCATGGCCCAAGACAAAGATCAGCTTACGGTCGGGGTGTTACATTGCATAGTCAAGCTAGAGAGTTTGTCTGTTCTCTTAGAGAATTCTTCCAACAGGAAGACGAGAGTTTGCTCCTTATCAATGAACAGCTTATTCCTTTTATCCAAAAGCGACAGTCACATGTCAGTAGATATGCTTGCACGTAAAAGAGTTCCTGTAGGTCAAAATTCCGGCATATCGGTGGCGTTGATATGAACAAGTTAATTAACAAAGTCGTTAATAATAGTATATTGCGATATTAATGTATACGGAACGAGGAAAGGCTTGAAAAAACGAGGCACTTGCACCGAGGGTTTTTTTTTTTTTTTTTTTTTTTTTTTTTCAAATTCTCGAGATTCCATTATGTGCTTACTACATGTGTGTTTCACATTAGTTTTTGCACTATGTGTATTTATATCAATCTGAATTTCAATAGTTAAGATATTAGTTGAAATATTAATAAATATAATTGAAGATAAATGTTAGATTTTAGAGCGTACATCGCGTATATGTGTTTCTATGGAGAAATACTTACCGGACTAATATGGCAATGTCAACTTACGAACATAGCAACAATAACGGTAAATATGGAATATTAGTTAAATAGTACAAACAACTATTTAAAAGAACTCACATTTCTGTTTATAAAGTAGGCTAATACAGATTAACTGTGCATATTTTTGTTGAGGTGAGATAACTCGAACCCTTGTGTATGCTTCGAGTGCTGAGAGGATAAAGAAAGGGATCTGGTGGGCAATATTGCACTACCCACGTGGAGAAACAGATGACATTCACGTATCTTCTTTCTTAAAGTACACATTGTATGGTCCATATCCCGTTAAGTATTGGATACCTAATCTTGTTGGTACTATACCTTTTTATTTTAATCTTTCATTTATTTTGGGATATAAACTATAAGTTCTTCTTCCTTGAAGTGATGTATCCCATTCGTGTTTCCAATCTCTTAAAAGCTTCCTACTAATTTCTGCTTTATTCCTACAATATTCACCTATAACTTGTTCAATTTTTAAGAAATCTTTTCTTTTGAGCCAATAATTTGCTGATCTCTGTTTCCTTACTAAGTCTATAGGCCAAATTGCCAAACATACTAAAAGAGCTAAAGTCAGTGTTGTTGTTACGACTCTTAAACATCTTATTAAAGCTTGTCTTTCAACACATCTAATTATTTTAATATGTTTCTGATATTTTAATCTATTTTTCCATATTAACCTAACTTAACAGCTGAAGCAATAACGTTTATGGGTGCCACACAATTCCACGTTGGGACGCCAATTTGATACAATAATGTTTGGCAAGGGTTCCACGTTGATGCTACTTTGAAGCTATTATAATGTGTGGCTCAGGGTAAAACAATGAGGTTTCTCACAGGGTATGCGTGGATGTATGTGAGAAGGGTATTTAATGACACTGGAATGCCCATTTCCAACTTATTTATTTACTGCTTCTTTTTTTCTAGAACATCGAAATTGGAGTTGCCGACCAAGGGTTACCAATATCCCTGTTTAGAGTTACTGACGGCAAGATGTTTATTACTCGATAAACTTTATTCGTTCCTCACGTATATATGAACCGACAAATATCCAATATCCTAATCGCCCTCACGCCTCAGACTGATCTAATCGGCTTCACGCCAAAGACTCTTCTGAATGACCACAGGTGCGCGTGGGTGTATCACTTTCACTTTCTGAAAACTCCGTTTCAACCAAATATCCCTTTGTAGCTATTTTGTCGCCATTATGAATGGTTCAAAGAATACCCTATTCAATATGTCAAGTGAGCCCCTTTGGAAATCTGCTAAGGACACTGTTTCTTACATTGCTTTTGCTATAACAACTTTCCCCCAAACTGCTATTCGACTTAACTGGCCTTGTCACAAAGAACCAACGTTCCTTTGACATCCATCATGATTCTTTACTTATGGCAAACCTTAATTTCGGTATCACAGCACCCTTATTACTATGTACATTTTCTAATATAAAATTAAGTTACAATTTTAAACTGAATAATAAATTATACTAACTGAAGGCTGCTGACCTATTTCTAATATTTTGTGCCTGCAGCTGAAGTCTTCCCATCCTTGTTTCCTGAAGTCCATTAAATCTCGTTGAAACTCCATGTTGATTGGACATCCTATATTTACTTGACACTTGCAGGTATTTTGTTTAGTTGTTTCTTCTTACTTCATAGTCCTGGTTACCTTCGACGATGTTACAGTGCTTATTGATGTGTCCTTTGGTTTTCTTTTATTTCTCTGTAAATTAATTTTTACCTCCTTCTAATAATTATTAATGTTAAACGATGCCATCTCTTTATAAAAGTCCTGTGAATGTTGATCTTCTTCCAATATATGTTATAATCAGATTGGTTCACGTGTCGCAATTCACTGTTTTGACTGAGATTTACTTTCTGGAGAGCAGTAATGTATGCAAGTTTCATCCATGGTTATTAGCCGAATCAAAAATTCACTGGGTTTTGTACCATAGAGCTCAAAGTTCTTAACAGAAACAGTATTTCTTTTCAACTTTTGATCAAATATCAACAAACGCGGCACCCATCTTGCACAGACCTTATGAAAGCCCAAAACATTATTTAAAATGGTACCTGCACGTTTTTTTTGATATGTTTACAGCCTGTGCTATTTCAAACAACTTTAATCTATGGTCTTCGAGTACTAAAGGATGCATTTCTGCAATGATCTCTGGAGTTGTGACTTCCACAGGACGTCCAGAGCGAGGCTCATCACTAGTACTCGTACGTCCCATTTTAAACTCTACAACCAACCTTTTAATTATTGTATATGAAGGGACAGAGCGAGGTTCATCACTAGAACTCGTACGTCCCATTTTAAACTCTACAACTCACCTTTTAATCATTGTATATGAAGGTACAGAGTCTTTCAATTATCTCTGTAGTTGTGACTTTCACAGGACGTCCAGAGCGAGACTCATCACTAGTACTCGTACGTCCCATTTTAAACTCTACAACCAACCTTTTAATTATTGTATATGAAGGGACAGAGCGAGGTTCATCACTAGTACTCGTACGTCCCATTTTAAACTCTACAACTTACCTTTTAATTATTGTATATGAAGGGACAGAGCGAGCCTCATCACTAGTACTCGTACGTTCCATTTTAAACTCTACAACCAACCTTTTAATTGTTGTATATGAAGGGACAGAGCGAGGTTCATCACTAGTACTCGTACGTCCCATTTTAAACTCTACAACCAACCTTTTAATTATTGTATATGAAGGGACAGAGCGAGGCTCATCACTAGTACTCGTACGTCCCATTTTAAACTCTACAACCAACCTTTTAATTGTTGTATATGAAGGGACAGAGCGAGGTTCATCTCTAGTACTCGTACGTCCCATTTTAAACTCTACAACCAACCTTTTAATTACTGTATATGAAGGGACAGAGCGAGGTTCATCACTAGTACTCGTACGTCCCATTTTAAACTCTAAAACCAACCTTTTAATCATTGTATATGAAGGGACAGAGCGAGCCTCATCACTAGTACTCGTACGTCCCATTTTAAACTCTACAACCAGCCTTTTAATCATTGTATATGAAGGGACAGAGCGAGGTTCATCACTAGTACTCGTACGTTCCATTTTAAACTCTAAAACCAACCTTTTAATTATTGTATATGAAGGGACAGAGCGAGGCTCATCACTAGTACTCGTACGTCCCATTTTAAACTCTAAACCAGCCTTTTAATCATTGTATATGAAGGGACAGAGCGAGCCTCATCACTAGTACACGTACGTCCCATTTTAAACTCTACAACCAACCTTTTAATCATTGTATATGTAGGGACAGAGCGAGGCTTATCACTAGTAATCGTACGTCCCATTTTAAACTCTACAACCAACCTTTTAGTTATTGTATATGAAGGGACAGAGCGAGGCTCAGCACTGGTACTCGTACGCCCCATTTTAAACTCTACAACCAACCTTTTAATTATTGTATATGAAGGGGCAGAGTCTTTCAATGTACGGTCCTTTCTCTCCTTGATCTACGAGGTACGTCCAGAAAGTAAGTTCTGTTTGGTAATAAAATTAAATTGTGTACAACTACAGAACAATTATTTATTGCACAAAATTGTACAACTCTTAAACTACTTTTCCACATAACTGCCGAAATTTTGCAGGCATTTGTCATAGCGAGGCACCAGTTTTTGTATACCTTCTTCATGGAAGTTTGCCGCCTGTGTCTTCAATCAGTTGGAAACATTTTCTTTCAGCTCTTCGGTATTGTTGAAGTGTTGACCACCAAGGAAAGATTTGAGATGCAAAAACAGATGAAAGTAGCTACGAGCAAGGTCAGAGCTGTACGGAGGGTACTCAAACACGTCCCAGCCAAATCCCTGAAGGATGTTTTCCGTCGCATTTGCAGTGTGTAGTCCTGCGTTGTCGTGAAGAAACATAACACGATAAATTTCAATTGGGTTTCACTTTCCTAGCATTCAGAAAACGAATCACAGATCTGATTTCACAAGTGGCGGGATTTTCAATCTACACCGACATTGTAAACAAGCACAACAAAGCGTACGTGGCTGACAGCGATCTCACAATGGCGCACGTTTCTTCTCCTTGATACAGAGCGTCTACCGTGCATGTGCGGAACTGCGATCGCAGCGCTGCAGCGCAGATAAATTTAAACAGAACTTATTTTCTGGACACCCTTGTATTTAGACGTTAAGTCTTTCAAATGGAAGTATTTATTTACTGCTCGTTTTTCCAGATCCTCGATTTTCATGAAACCTCTACACTTTTCTTGTTTAAAATGCTGTCATTCAACAACTAAACGGGTTATTGACCTGTTACTATGGATACAAGCTAGTCTGGAGTTTAACTATATGATGTTATCCGTTAAACTGGTCCATTGGTGCCATCTCTATGGAAGACCGGGACTTACTAGTCGCTCTAGTATAAATACATTTCATAAAAGTGTCTTTAAAATTTAATGTTTATTTGAATAAAAATACTACTATTGAAAAAAAGTTAAGCATCATTTTCTATGTAAAGTGTGGTTTGGAGAGCGGTGTCCTTTTTATCTTCTTGTGGCATCTTTCAATCGACTGTTTAATTCGAAATTATACTTTTCACAAATACCATACAAATATTTTTCTAAAAATTTATTTCCTCTTTTGGGTTTTGTGGGCCAAAAAATACTTAATTATTTTGAAATCTTGAAATAAATTCTGGGTTGAATAAAACACTGTCCCTACAAATTGTAAGTACGTAGTAAAGAAAGTAAAAGTAGCTATTATTAAAATAGCATGTAGGAGATTTTCTGTGTGTAATTTACGTTCTCCAACGTTCAGTGATATCGGACGAGGAATGAAATGATGCTAAAATAAGCCCAGGGTCCATAGAGCTTAGAGTTAACCGACATTCGTCTTACAGGATAAGGGAAAACCTCGAAAAAAACCTTATCCAGGAAACTCACCCTGACCGAGCTTCGACCTCGGGACCTCTTGTACGTGAGGCAGACTCGCTACCATCTACGCTGCCGAGGCGGGCAGCATGTAGGTGGTGAAAGTAAATTGAAAGTGAAATGTCAATTTTTTAACCCATCTAAAGAGCTCTGGACTGAAATAACTTTTGTGGGTTTAATTCATAAATTCCTTTGGGGAGTAGAGAAACTCACATGGTTTTCGTTTTCATTCATTACTCGTACAGCGGTGCATACTTGTATAACGTTGTTAAGTTGGCAGCGAACATAAATAAATGTGTAACAGTTGGCAAGTTTTGAAAACAAGCTGTGCGAGGAGGCAACAAAGTGGAACAAGTAGATAAGGTTCGTTTGAATACGTAATGATCTTAGTGCGGGGAAGACGACTTAGATTAACGGTGCGCTCTGGTTATTGTTGTGTAATTGCACAAGGAGTAAGTGATCTAGTGTTTCCCATTGTTTCGTGTGTCACTTGTTTCTCTGATTCCTCCTCCTCCTTCTTCAGATAGAGTTACAGGAGGCCTTGACAAAATGCTGCAGTGAAATTAGCAGACAGAGCTGAGTTAAGGCCCACGTACACAAACAGCAACTGCTGCAAAAAGAAAGGCTTATCCACACTGCGTAGCATTCGGAGAGTCACGAATATACAGTAATGGGGAAAAGTATTCATGCCCTGTTGTTTATTTATTAGAACTAAAGATTATAACCAGAGAAGTTATTAAGTAGATTAGATTATTTATTGTCCATATTCCAAAATTTTACGCTTTGCAACTTTTGACTACATTATTTGTCTTTACCTTGTTACTACCTTGGTTTACATGACCCCCTGGTCTTCTGCTCTGTCAGGTAGTTCCTAACCTCCATGCCTCCTTGTTACTATCTTGGCTCGGATGACACCCTGGTCTTCTGCTCTGCCAGGTAGCTGTTAACCTCCATTCCTCCTTGTTCCTACCTTGGCTTACATGACACCCTGGTCTTCTGCTCTCTCAGGTAGTTCCTAACCTCCATGCCTCCTTGTTACTATCTTGGCTCGGATGACACCCTGGTCTTCTGCTCTGCCAGGTAGCTGTTAACTCCCATACCTCCTTGTTACTACCTTGGCTTACATGACACCCTGGTCTTCTGCTCTGCCACGTAGCTCTTAACTCCCATACCTCCTTGTTGCTACCTTGGCTTACATGACACCTGGCCTTCTGCTCTCTCAGGTAGTTCCTAACCTCCATTCCTCCTTGTTGCTACCTTGGCTTAAATGACACCATGGCTTTCTGATCTGCCAGGTAGCTGTTAACATTTATTCCTTCTTGTTACTACCTTGGCTTACATGACACCCTGGCCTTCTGCTCTGCCAGGTAGCTCTTAACCTCCATGCCTCCTTCTTACTACCTTGGCTTATATGACATCGAGATCTTCTACTCTGCCAGGTAGCTCTTAACCTCCATGTCTCCTTGTTACTAACTTGGCTTACATGACGCCCTGGTCTTCTGCTCTGTCAGATAGCTGTTAACCTCCATGCCTCCTTCTTGCTACCTTGGCTTACATGACACCCTCGTCTTCTGCTCTGTCAGGTAGCTCTTAACCTCCATGTCTCCTTGTTACTACCTTGGCTCACATGACACCCTCGTCTTCTGCTCTGCCAGGTAGCTGTTAACCTCCATTCCTCCTTGTTACTACCTTGGCTTAAATGACACCTTGGTCTTCTGCTCTGCCACATAGCTCTTAACCTCCATACCTCCTTGTTACTACCTTGACTTACATGACACACTAGTCTTCTGCTCTGCCAGGTAGCTCTTAACCTGCATGCCTCCTTGTTACTTAATTAGCCCCTTTCTCCCTCCCCCCAAACTTCCGTTCTTTTATTCTTTACATTTCTGGCCCATGTTCCTTTACTTTCTGTAGGAACTCACAAATACTTCTTACCTTTTTCTCCTCCTTTCCTGTTAACATTTTATGGCTACTATCCTCTTCTCTACTTTCTCCCATTTTTCCTCCCAAACGTTTTTTTCTCCACATTGCAAGCTATTTACATTCTGTTACATATTGTTCTATGCTTTCCTATCCCCTACACAATTCACAAATTCCCCTTTCGCTACCTCTTATCCCTCTTAGAAATGGCAAGCACCAACAGTATGGCTTTTTCGCCCATGTTTTGGTTAGGTAGAAGGATTAGCAAAATTAGTCTACATGCTATAAAGAGTAAAGAAAAAACATACCAGCTGGCTTCACACAGTTGTGGAAAGGTATTGACACATTCAAACAAATTATATAAATATATTAGCAATTTCAGGAAGTAAAGATTTGATTCGGATTGGCTGTTGACTCGGTTTAGTTTTTCAAAATCTGCTCGCTAGGTGACGATAGTGTATTGTTTTGTTGGAACGAAGAATTTAATTACCTGAGACAGTTGACGGTGTAATACGATTTTGTTTCTTCAGTCTAAGTGACAAATCGAACTTCTTTTCCGAAAATGAGGTATATCATTGCTTCATTTCTGGCATTTTGTTGTTTTTTTAAGTTCGTTTAAGATAGATTTATAACGAATGTGCATTGAAATTGATCCAGAAACTTGTACAATAAGAAAATACAGACTTTCTTACATCCATAATGCTTGTTATCACGGTTACTTAATCACTGCTACCAACGGACGAAAGTAAATAGCGCTTCAACAGCGGACGAAGCTGATGAACCGAAGGCGGGGGACTCTATTTTCATTTTTTGTTTTGCTTTCGTTCCGAACGTTAAATCGTATCGGTTTATGAATGAATTGATGCTCAAATGGATCCAGAAAAATAGAGAATGGTACCTCCAAATCTGTGTGGGCGCTGTGGGAAAGAAGCAATTTATATTGTCATGACCCTTTTAATTTACGAGGGCTGTTCAATAAAGAAAGATCATAATTTTTAAGCACATAATTTTTCGCACTAAAATTCAATCTTATTATATTCCGTTACCCTAATGTGAAACAAACACGCCGTAGTAGTTTCATCATTGGTACTCCTGGTTCCCGTCTGTGAGAACCAGGCAAGTTCAGACATGTTCAGTATCGCCTACCGCTGCAATGGAGGTAAAATGCAATTAAAGTTGATGTTAGAGGAAGATCCGGAGTTTCTTTCAAAAGTAATCACTGCTGATGAAACTTGGCTGCATCATTTTGATCCTGAGAGCAAACAGCAAAATTCAGTGTGGAAATCACCTTCGTCATCAACCCCCAAAAAAGCAAAAGTGGTTGCTTCTGCTGGGAAACATGGTCATCTCATTCTTTGATATTCATGGAATGGTTTATCAGAACGTTGTACCTGCACACACATCAGTAACTAGACAATACTACAGGGATGTCATGAAACATTGCCTGTCCATATCAGGCGCAAAAGACCAAATTTCCGTGAAGCAGGCTGGATGCTGCACTACGATATTGCGAGACCGCAATGCCAATATTGTTGCTGATATTACCAATGTTGTTGCTGAATATCTTACAAAAGTCAACGTGAAGTGCATCCCTCAGCCGCCCTATAGTCCGGATTTAGCCCCATGTGACTTTTTTCTATTCCCTAACTTGAAGAAACGCCTTCGTGGGAGGCATTATCCATCATCAGAAAGAGTGTTGAAGGCTGTGGAGGCGATTTAGAAGAATCTCTCAAATGATGGTTTCCAGTATGTCTGTGAAGACTGAAAGAAACTCTGGGACAAGTGCATCGTATTCAGGGAAGACTATTTTGAGAAGGACCATCAAAATTATGAGGATGAGTAAAGGTACGTTGTCTAAAAAAATGTGATTAAGCTTTATTGGACAGCACTCGTACCTCATTTTAGTATTTTGAATTACTTCAAGGACTACTCATACATGCGGGGCCGACGTTAAGCGACGCGAACTCGCTGGGCATGCATGGTTTTATTTTAAGAGGATCCGGGACTTTAGACGCTGTGAACGTGAGGGCTAATTACATCACGAATACAGAAATAACTAAATCATAAACACTAATTTATTAATAAACACAATAACAGAGTACCTTTGCATGCTTTTCTGGTGCCACAGCCTCGGGCCTTGGAGATGACACAAACAAGTCCTCGGTCGAACTCAAGTCAACTCCTGGCTTTGGCGACCCAAGCTAACCACTTGGCCAAGCCACTTCCCCTCTATCGCTCAACTTACCATTGGAAGCTTCTAGAACAATTTGAAAAGTGTTGACGCCGCTAACGGCGTAGAAAGGTGATTCCCCCTCGACACTTGTATTACCCAACTCACCAGCTCCGTATTACATCATCCATCCGAGATTCTATGAGTAGCCTATTTCCACATAGTCATCTTACACCCCTTGGCAGCAAACCGATACTTACGTCATTCTTTTACTTTGTTACCATCTAAGTTCCCTTCTGCATAATAAGGATAATTAAATTTTAATAAACCCATTTAATAATAACCCATTTGCTACAATATGTGGAAAATTTGTGTGAGATACATAAAGATATTAATATGCAAATGTAGAAATGTGTTATTTTGTTCTCGTGATTGCACTATGTACTGAAATTGAATGTTGCATTTCGATTCGTCCGCTATGCCAGTTCTATTCATCCTCCAAATGCGGGCGATTAGAATTAGTTTCCGCTCGGAATAAAAATAAAAACGGAAGTATACATCGAAATATTTAACATTTAACATAATCTGGAAAGTTCAGGCTTCAATATAAGGTAAAACCTTTCATATTTACGTGAAAAATACGGCTTTTGTAAAATATTTTCAAAACAGTTATCCAATTCACCCTTGCCTACACAACGTTGTAGGCATTCCGTTTCTATGAAACAAAAACGCAGAGTTTCCCCTCAATTTTTTTTTATTTCTACCAAAGTCGTTAGGTAACTGCTAACGCACAATCAGCCTTTCTTTTACACAAATACAAACCTCTCTAAAATGTTCGTTTAAGTCTCTGTGGGCACGTAGTCTTTGTGTGTACAAATAGGACCACCTCTAACACGGAGCCACACAGCACAACTCCGATATGCACACGTAAACTTCCTCGACAGCTCGGCGAGGTGCACAGTAACTATCGTTACTCAGCTGTTCACTACACTAACCTTGTTTCAAATAAGCTTGCCCCGTATCTCTTAACGGCCACGTGACCTAGTTCCCTCTCATTTGCTGCTGTTATGGCATAGACTGTTGGGCGGTAAAAATTAGTTCGTTATTTAACATGGTGATATATCTTTATATGTTGGAAGAGAATTGTCAAATTTATATTTTTGTAACTGTTTGAATTAAATATATTACGCAACAGAGTTGATATATCTGAAATGCATGTTAATTCTTAAACGAAGTAAAGAGGGAGTTCCTTTGCTCTGAAGCACATGACACGATAGCACGTGATTTAGCGGTAATGATGGCATATTTCTTTATATGACTTTTATTACTGACCTTGTTTTGAACTGGATTCGTCATATATCGCCATTTGAAGGTGTGTTGTGCCGAGTGCGAGAGCTAAATTATTTTATTGGTCGTTCATTGCGCGTGTACTTATTATATATATATAATGGCAGAGTGTACCGCCAGTTTTTTGCTGAAGTATCGCAAGGGAAAACCTTTACAACGCGGCGAAAATAGAAGTGGTGCATGCACAGAGAAGAATCCGTCTTTGTCAGTGAGAAAAGTCGGAACAGCTGTGCTGTGAACTTACAGGTGTGAGTGTTAGGTGCGTAAGAACATCGTGACATGAAATTGAGACAACAGGAAAACTTACCACTCCAGGGACGATATTGCTGTGTGGCGAAGACGTTATTTAAGGACAATCAGATTCTACCGAGTTACAAATCGACGAAACTTGGGTGAATGAAGGACACACGACAAATATGGCGTGACACGACTTTTAAGACTGAAAGACAAGCATGTTTGCAAGGTATGTGTGCTTGTTTTAAAAGATCCCAGTGGAAAAGGCCAAAGGCCTTTCATTATAAACTTGTTTCAGTTTCATTGCTCATTCATTCAGTTTCATCTTGCTCAGTTTCATTATAAACTTGTATTTTTGCATGACTTCATATTCTTATTTGTATAATTTTATCTATCTTCCTGGCAAATATTATAACATTTACTGCAGGTTTAAATGTGACGGGTAGGCGCCGCCTATGGCCTATGGCACGAAAGCATTAGCCAATTAGAGTGAGGGGGAGGGTAGTTGTACGCGGAGTGATACATGTCAGCGGGGCAAGGTTATATGAAACAGTGAGTCGGCCTCGATATGAATGCACTCGGCAAGAAGCGTTACTAAACAGTTACGTCACAAGTGGGCGGAGTACCTCAGGTACAGTGCGGATAACGCAAACATCAACAACACCGAGATACTTCCAATGTGACGCGCAGATTTAGTGCAGTTCAACACGGTGTTTCTTTGAACATTTTCTTGTGCGGTTAAAATTCTAATAGAATAGTGCAGCTGCAGTGCGTGTGCTTGTGGAGAGTTTAATTACGGAGGCATCTACAAAGTTAAAAACAAGAAAAGTATCCCATTCTGATGAAAAGCATAGACGATAAATAAACTTTTCGGGAGCACATCCAGGAGCAAGCTCATCGGTCGTGTGGTGCCGTGGCATCACTATACCCTGTGCTTCGGTCTGCAACGTCTGTTCCCCTAAAGTTGCGCCTCTTTATGGCTCTGGTCCTCCCTATCATGCTCTATGCGTGCGAAGTCTGGGGTATGGCCGCAGGCTCACACCTAGTTCTGCTCCAACGTGCACAGAATAAATGTCTTCGGATTATTTATTCTGTTTGCACAAGGTTCCCCGTGAGATTACTTCACGAGGCTTCATCCCTCCGATATGTGGAGGATGAAATTAGGCGCCGGGCGACAAAATTCTTCGAGGGTTTGCCCCAACATCAGAGCGCCCTCGTCAGATCCCTTGGAGATTATGTACCTCGTGAGCGTCGCTTAAAGCGATACCGGTTACCCCGCATGTCTTGCGGTCACTACCGGTAACCACATGATCTCTATTCCAGCCTAAATTAAATGTCAGTTAATCCAAAATTTTATTCTGGAATATTCAAAATTATACATACCTTCTTTCTAGTTTATTAACTAATCCACCAGCGGTGCACGCTGTCCGTGGCACCCGGTTCATCATTCCCTGAGGAGCAACAAGCTACCTCCCTACACTACCCCCACTTAAAATACACCCGTCATTCTGCAACATCCACATCCCGCCACTACGTGGTTAAGCTCTTCCCAGAGCAGGTACACGATTTGACCACCCTTCGGGCTGTTCCAAACAGCCCGCCAGCATGGAGTTGAGTAAGAAATAAATTAGAAAAGGTTACTCCTACTCCTTGAGAAAGCAACAGTTAGGGCAACAAAATTAGTGGGAAAGTTTGGGAGAGCCATCATGAACATAAAATGTTTCAACAACTGGAGTTAAGGTTAGAACTTCGAGGAAAAATCGAAAATCAGGCACAATCATATATCATGATGAGTTTGATAAGTGCGTTGTGAGTAGAAAATTTTCCTACTTTAAGGAAACTCCTGAACTTCGCTAAAGATTAAATATTCAGGGTGGCAAAGATACATTTAGAAAAATATTAAGAAAAATGGGATTTCAGTGTAAGAAATGCAAAAAAAAAAAAAAAAAAAAAAAAAAATCTGTGTCAAGGGAGACACCACAAATTGGTGCAAAACTTGCAGAGTACTTAAGGGCTATTAGTGAAAATGTAAAAGGCACACGTAAACCAGGAGTTTATACGAACGAGTCTTGGGTCCATACTCAGTATACCGTCAAGAAGTGCTGGCAGCATGAGGAAGTACCAGGTGTGTTGACTAATACTAGTGCTGGTCAAAGAGCAATTGTTGTACATGCTCGGGGGTCTATGAGATTTATTAACGGAGCAGAATTAATTTCCGATTCAAAATGCAATTCAGCGAATTACCATGATGCAATGAAAATTCAAAATAAAAAAGTGGGTAGAAGAGAAATTAATATAAAATATTGCACCTGAAATCAATGTTGTGCCATACCTTACAGGAAAATAAAGCCCCTAACACTTGATCTCGAAAAGCACAGGTTATTAATTGGCTAACACAAAAGAAAATTAAACATAATCCGCAAATGACAAAAAATGAGCTGGAGATAGTGAAAATTAATTTTAAAAGCGCCTGTTTATTTGATTGATAGAATAATGGAACAACGGGGCTTTACAGTCTTATGCTCTGTAGCAGTCTGACTTTAACCCTATAGAATTATGTGGAATTTAATTAAACAAAAGATGTATCATCGATTACTTTGAGTAATCTGAAGGCTATGACAAAAAGCTGCATAGCTCAAATTACACAAAAAGATTGGATTTAAGTGTGCTGACACGTGAAAGGAACTGAGCAAGATTTTAACCGCCGAGATGGGTTAATGGAGGAAACAATTTAAGATATAATTGTAAACGTGGTTCTAGAAAGCAACGATGATGACGATGAAGATTGCAATCGTAATGTATGTTATTTCGAGAATATGAATACTGAAGCAAAAGAACGCAGTGCCACTGATACAGCTGATAAAGGGGACAGTAATACGAATATAGCAGATGAAGAACCTGAAAGAAACATTCCCAGACTTGCTCCTTCCGAGAACTAACGTGAAGACGTCAGCAGGCGTGGACTATTTTAATTGTGTGACTGTACATTCCCAGTATCGCCTTTCTCCTCGCTTACCTCGCTCCGCGCTGTTCCCTAAGCTTCAAGTAGTTAAAAGAAACAGTGGCGCCCTCCTTCAAGTACATTCATATCTTAGCCGACTATGATAGCGATGTTCCGCCACTGGAACGCGGTAACCACAGGTAAACGTGCGATTCTATCCCAGCGGTTGGAAAGAGGTGACTTCAACCTCCCATTTCCTGCTTTAATTGAGCACCCCAGGTATATCACCATGCTAGATAAGAAAGTTTCAGTCTTGATAACAAATGATAAACGTTATTTCACAAAATATAGGTGAAACATCTTTGAAGCCTTTGGCAAGAAGTGGAATATCTTTCTACTTTGCAATGCTTTTGTTTGTTGAAAATAAATGAAAATGTATGTGTTCTGTAAAATTTTATGTGTGTAATTTTATATTACCTTTGTAATCCGGTGCATTATCACTTGAGGTTTTCTTTCGTTGCCTTTTATACCTTCCTTGGACTTAAACAAATATTTAAAAACCAAAATTAGGCAAATCAGTTCAGCCGCTTCCGAGTGTTTGCGAGACTATATACTGGGAATTGCCAAGAGGTCTTCTGTCTGGAATGACGTTGTCATAACTAGTAAACTGTAAGAGGTTGTCAATATTGTGAAAACAGATTGTCAAATATATAAAATAAAATTGAATGTGTCCTTAATATTTCGAGGCATTCTTAATGATTAGTTTGAACACAGATCTTTCTACAAATCTCTTTATATCTACAATGAAATGTGGACTGAAACTGTTTCTTTAAATCTTTGTTTACAATTGCAGAAAGTAAAATAAGCTTATTTAGGAATAATTTGTATAAGATATAAGAGTGAACGATATTGTAAACATTTCCCAAATTTATTCTGGCAGCTGTAAAATACCAACTGTTGTGTTTCAGAGGCAAGGCTGTATCCACGGGGAGGAACTGCCCTATATTTTCGGGGCACCACTTGTCGGGGGACTCTCACACTTCCCACGCAACTACACCAAGAGTGAGATACCTCTGTCAGAAGCGACAATGATTTACTGGAGCAACTTTGCCAGAACAGGGTAAGTTAGTACCACTTGTTGGAATGTTTATTGCCTGCGTTTAATACAATAACAGAATTAAAACAAAAACCTTGAGTAAGAAAAAAAATATATTTATTTTTGAAACAAGGATACTGAAGGGGCCTAACGCCCTTGAGAGCTCAGCTATTTTGGGAGCTAAAATTCAACTACACGAGGAGGTGCCGTAAAGTTTTAATAACCACCCGGTAGTTTTTGACAATTTTTCAGTGACATCATTGATTCCTCGGGATATAATGTTGGTGGTTTCAGTGATTTCAGTCCGGTTGGTTTTTTTACAGTGAGTGCCAGAAGTGACTGAGGTGTAAGATTGAGAAAATTGAGGCTCGAAGTGTGATCAAGTTTCTGTAATTGAAATGTAAAACTGCCCGGGAAATCCATTTTTTTTTTTTTTTTTTTTTTTTTGTAATTTATGTCCTCCAACGTTAAGTCATGTAGGACGATGAATGGAATGGGTTAAATAATGCTCAAATGAGCCCAGGGTCAATAGAGCTTAGAGTTACCTGACATTTGTCTTTCAGGATAAGGGAAAACCCCAGCAAAAACCGTATCCATGTAACTCACCCTGACCGAGATTCGAACTCGGGACCTCTTGAACGTGAGACAGACACGCTACCAACACGCTACCGAGGCGGGCGCGCGAAATCCATGAAGAGATGACGGATGTTTATAGAAATGATTGTCCATCGTATGACACTATTGTGAGGTGGAAAAGGAATTTTCAAACTGGTCACATGTCCCTGACAGATGAGCCAAGAGCTGGTAGACCGTCAGCTGTCACAGTGAATAAAGTGGAATGTTTAATACCCAAAGAAAGACGAGCACACATCCAAATGATCAAGAATGAGACACATCTTAGTTATGGTAATGTGTGGAAAATTATTCATGGAGAACTGCACATGTCTAAGGTGTCTGCACGGTGGGTTCCACGTTTGCTAACCCCTTTCCAAAAGCAAACACGGCGTGACCTTTCAAGACAGATGTTGACGCTGTTGGAACATGATGAAGATGTGTTTTTGATCGTCTGGTAACCATGGATGAATCCCGGATCTATCCGTGAAATACAGAGACAAAAACCATGAGTATGGAATAGAAACTTGCCAATTCCCCCCTCCCAAAAAGGCAAAGGTGCAAAAGTCAGCTGGGACGGTTATGTCGTGCATTCATACTTACAGATTACCCTGCCAATGGTCAAACCATCACTGCAGATACTACTGTAATCTTCTGGACAAGTTACGAGCAGCTCTGATTAAGAAACGACGTGGTATGCTCTCCAAAGTTGTTCGTCTTCTGTCTGACAATGCACCAGCTCATTCATCTCAAGTTACAGTTGACAAAACAAGTGAATGTGGCTTTGAGACCTTACAACATCCGCCTTATTCGCCCGATCTCGCACCAAGCTACCTTTTCTTGTTCCCGGAAATGAATCCGTTGCGTAGTCGTCGATTTGACAACAAAAATGTCGTCATTAATGAAGTGGAAGAGTAGTTTAAAGCGAATTCTGCAGACTTCTACAATCAAGGTATTTGGAAGGTCAAGAAACGCTGGGAAAAATGTGTACATCTGGATACTGACGACGTACAAAAGAACTAACAAGCACATATCAACACAAACTCTCTATCACATTTTTTAAAGGGTGTTAGTTAAAACTTTACTACATCCCCTTGTATAGCTGCTTTCTAAGCTACTGGAAGAAGCAGTGAAGATCAAAATGGCAACATATTTGCAAGTTTTAGATGATATAATTATAGTTGATAAATTACCCATTTTTCTAATCCACTGAGACAGTAGTGGTTCATCCAAATAGCTGTCAGTGTCAAATATCAAGAGTCATTTCGTCATTGTCACTGCCTTCACCGTTTGACTCTTCAAGTTTATGATGATAGACTCACAAACTTGTTACATATTATCCCTTTCGAAAAGTTCTCTTGTTTTTCTGCGTGTCACACGCAGTTTTCCCAGTATTGTGTTAACTTGTCAAGTTTTCGTGAATAAGTCGTTCAACGTCAATCAGTTGAAAAGTATTATTTATTGAATGAATTATTTATTCTGCATATTCCAAAATTTTACAATATACAACTTTTGGATACATTTATTTGTCTTTACCTTGTTGCTATCTTGGCTGTCTACTGTTCTGCCAGGTAACTCTTAACCTCCATGCCTCCTTGTTACTTAATTAGTCCCATTCTTCCACCTCATGTTCCTTTTTTATATTATTTATATTTCTTGTCCATTTTTATCTTATTTTCTGTAAGAGCTCAGCAATATTTCTTACCTTCTTTTCCTCCTTTCCTATAAAATTTTTATAGCTCCTATAACTCTTCTTCACTTGCTCCCATTTTTCCTACCAAACCCTTTTTATCCACATTGTTAACTCCTTGCATTCTGTTACATAGTGTGCTATGGTTTATTTTCCACCATACTCTTCAGTAATTCTCATTTCCCAACCTCTTATTCCTCTTAAAATATTCTTCCTGTTATCATCCAAGCCAGCCCACCTCTTTCTTGCCTATTGCAGTAATCCATACGCTTTTCGTCCCCAATTTCTTTTTATTTGCTTGTAATATTGTAATGATTTCATATTTTCTAGACTTCCCCATATTTTCTGTCTTTCTATATCTTCTATTCTGCATTTTACTAATTTACCCACATCGCTTGTATTCCTTTCCTCTAATCTCCATATAAATCCCATTTCTATTTTTTTTTTTTCCATAATTCCTTTTATATCTGCCCACCAACTATTTGAGTTCTCTAGGCTTTTCTGTCTCATGCATAATTTCATAATTTTCCCTTCTCCATTTCTTCTTGTCTTTCCTAATTCTACTAAAGCTACTTCCCTAGGTGCTGATCCTTGTAAGTCTAGTAGCTCTTTACAAAACCTGCTGTAGTTTTGGTCCACCGTTTTGTTTACCTCTGCGCCCCCAGATATCCACTGCATGCAACATTTTGGATTCAAATAGTGCTTCATATATTCTTTCTAACCACTTGGTTGTCATTTGTAGTTTATATTTGCACGTTCTTATCCCATTCATTGCCGTCCATCCTTTTGCTTCAATTTTTCTCCTGTGTGCTACCCACTTTCCATTGTTATTCAACCTTACTCCTAAGTGAGGTCATTGACCACTTCTACCTTTTTGCCATTGAGTAACCACTTTTCATCTTTTTTTTTAGTTTAACTCCCTTCTTGAATACCATAACTTTCGACTTATTTATGTTTATTTTTATTCCCCACACTTCTCTGATTGCAGCCTCTCCCCTTTTTATTTGAGCCTACACTAATTCAGTTGGATTGTATTGGCAGTGGTAAAGAAGCGTGGATTACCTCATGTCTCATTTCAATTAGAATTTGATCCAACTGATGCATTGCAGGTCTCCGATTGGTTGTTGGCCTGGTGACCTTCAAGGGCAGAAATGTATCCCATTTGAAGTACACAGTAGTTCGTTATCATCTTGCAATGATACGAAATTTAGTTTTTAATTTAGCGTTTTCAGAGGATTCTTGCAATAATAAGTTCAGGACACCTTATAATTATGACGAGACACAGTGTACTGTTATTTTTCCAGGAATCCAAACGAGCCCCAGGAACCTGACCTGGTACATGGAATACGACAGGAAAGAAACCGTTTCAGGAACATCGAATGGACAGCCTACGAAGCAGTTCACAAGAGATATCTGAACATCGGTGAGTAAACACCTCGTGAAAACAGTTGAAAGAGTTTGTTGTAGCTTAGTTTGCCTTGTGCAACAAGTATTGCATGCCACGCCTCTTTTTCTATCCATTCTATAACAAAATATTCATACGAAACCTTATTTGACTATACTACTATGTTAAGAAAGTTCCGGAAATTGTTGAATGAAACACAAAATATGCATTATTCATCCCATTTTATTTTATGGCCTTCAAAGTAGGCCCCTTCCGAAGTTATATCTTCTAAGCACTCAGCGAAAGAATTTACCACTTTTAATACAGTCGAGAACTTTTACTATCAGCTGTTTGAAACTGTAATTCGCAAAAATTGCATGCCTCAAGAAGTTCTATATTTTTGTATAGTAAGATTATTTCTATCTATTACAGCTTACCACTTCAGAATTATAAAGATTTCAGAGTTATTCCCAGAAATTCCCAATAAGTTTAGCTTGAGTTGATCATTTTGTGAAAAAGCTTTGTCTCTCAACCTTGGAAGATGTTTCACTTACATACTCTTTGTTATTTAAGCAACCTTTCGTTTTTCAGTTGTACTCTTCACACATATGGACCCTTTTTCAATAAATAAATTCTTTATCCCCTTTTCTGAGAGAAAAGATTCTCAAAACATCTCCTCCTTAACATCAAAACCATTGTTTTGATTTTCCCACCCTACCTATACGTGAATGAAGTCTACATAACACTTAATTCTTATACATTCCAAAGAGTAACTGTTTTTCAGTGAAGCGTCTATCAGTGTATGTACGACAGGACTGTTTTATACGATACTATCAGAGAAGGCCACGCTAATTGAATGCATTATCGACTTGGGAATAAACAAAAACATCGCTACAGCTTCGGGAAGAGACAAACTCGTCGTGGAAGAAAATTGTTTTACGTGCGAAAGAAAAAAGGAAAGAAGCGTTATGAACATGTCTCAAAGGGTTTACTGTTGCCAACATAGACACTTTATCACCAGAGGGGAAATAACATGTCTACAAGCTCTTTATAGCAGTAGGGAAACAGACACAGCACTTTTCCTGCACCCTCTTCTTACAAAATCTTATTGCTTTCTCTACTACTTACAGTAAATAGAACAAATATTGTATTTATACCAAGATTTACCCAGAAATGTATGTTTTGAGATCCCTGAACACATATATCGTGTGGAAATAATCATTTTTTCCACGCTAACCGTATATAGGCTAAGGTTTCAATAAGCAGAGCCAGACTGAGTAGAGCCATAGCTGGGATTTGAACCACGGATCTTCCGATCTCCATGCGGTTGTTCTAAACCACTGAGATATTCTGGCCAACATGACACTAAATTCTCCAACTGACCCTTATGTTTCCTGGTAGACAACTAGGGGTTCTCATATGCTACGAGACACACACATTTATCGTGTGTATATGTGATTGGGAGAGAGAGATAGAGCTGAACACAAGCAGAGATACAGATACTGTCTCATGACTAACGTAGTGTTTTTTAATGAAAAACAATTGTTTGAGACAGGCAATTAACTAATTTTCAATGTATAGTCCATTAGATTCTATGGTCTTGAGCCATCGTTCAGCGAGGAATCCCACGATGGTACAGATGTATTTTTCTTATCTTGAAAAGTGCAGAGTGATGCTCAGTGGTATCTGGACGAGTCCATCTCAGAACGGTTGCAACTGGCGGGGAGGGCAGGTCAGTTGCGTACCAGTTGCGAGCAACTAAATACGTGCAGAGCTACTCGGTAACACTACAGCTTGTTTCAAAATGTGCTTGTCTCCTGGTTCCAAGAGGGCATTTATAAGTGGCGCCTCCTAGCGGCACACTAGGAAATAAAGTGCTACATTTAAAAACACGAGAAGTAATAACCAATATCCATAGATTTATAAAAAAGGAACAAAGGTCTGGGTCAGCTATAAAAATCTGGGGAATGGTATCTCAGGCTACAGTTGTGTCTGAAAGGACTTTAGGTGAGTTATTAAGGAAAGAAAAGCCATTGGTGCTAGTGCAACAACGTCCATCTCTATGCCCTGTAAACAAACATGCACAAAATCTAATTTGGATGTTTTAATTCAGAAGTATATGGCGAACTATGAATAATTTTTAAAGCTCAGAAAAACAAAGACCAACTCTGAAGAAAGTGCTTATGAAGCTAAAAATTCTACTGACTTCCAAGGCAGTGTCTGAACATTAAGAAGAGTTCTTTTGAAGCTAGGATTATTTGAAGAAAAAAAACACTAAGCGTGACAGACAAATTTTAATCGAACATCGCACCATACGTGCAAAAAGGCTTAAGAATTTACGAAATATTCGGAGATATCGAAGTGAAGTTTATATAGTTTATATGGATGAAACTTATATAAATACAGCACATACTGGACCATATGCCTGGAGTGAAATACGTTACAGGGACTCTGCAGCGATATTGAAAGGCCGACAGTTGTTTATCATGCCTGCTGGAGGAGCACAGGCAATTTGTTCCAAATGCCTATGTACTATTTACGATCCAACAAAAGCGTGGAGATTACTACCATAGTAAGAATTACAACTTAGTTTATAAGAGCTGCAAAACTGGCTTCGAGAATGAAATTTGTTTTTAGACACCTTATGCACCACCCTCCCCTATCGTAATCTAACGCGTGTGACGTAATGTAGCGATAGGTGCACTATCCCCACCACAGTTGCTACTCATCCCTACCGCGCAGGATTCCTGTCAAGATAAAATAATACATCTATACAATCTCTGGTTTTTGATGTTAAGAATTCGTTGACACCCACTTGCACTGCTTCATTGCTTCCAACATTTCTTCCACGCAATAAGCAGGATCGAAAAATATAATAATCTGGTGATGCGAGATCAGGGCTGTATGCTGGCTGTGGTAGTTCGATTTCTGCCAATTCCTGAAACTTTTCTCTGTATGTTCGTGCAGTATGGGATGTTACATTATCCTTTTCCAATAGAACTCTTATTTTGGTTAACTAATGCTGGGTATCTCCGTCTCAAAATTTTATGAACTCGTTCCAAATGTTGAGAATAATGATCGTATCAAACGTACGCTCGTTTGGAACAAACTCCCAGTGAATGAAACTTCAAAATTCCAACAGACACAAATTACTTTGGGACCGAATAGATATCTTTTAACGATGTCTTTGGCAAGTTGGTGGGGGTCAAGCCACTCTTTTGTGGTAATATACCCACTTTTCATCATAAGTGACAATACTCCTGACAAATCTATCCTAAATAGGACTACGGATAAGCTGACGACAGATATCCACTCCACGTTCAGCCTTTTAATGTGTCAGTTTATGAGGTACAGATCTACAGCTTCTTTATGATTTTCCAAGTGTCTTAATGTGCGATGTATGGTATGTCTTGATGCACTAAGATCTTCTGAAAGCCTACGGGTACTTTTTGCGGGTTTTCTTGCAAACTTTGCCGTTTATCCTCTGTATCCCATACTTAAGGTCTTCCAGAATGTGGTAAATCTGTAGTGTGCGCTGTCCATTCCTTAAATCTTTTGTCTCCATTGTTGATGCACTAAGTTCTTCAGAAAGCTTGTGACTACTTTTTTTTTACAGGTTTTCTTGCAAAATTTGGCGTGTATCCTCAATATCCCATACTTAAGGTAAATGTGGTCTTTTGCGCCTGATATGGACTTGCACTGTTTTCAGGACATCCCTCTAGTATTGTCCAGTTACTGATGGGTGTGCAGGTACAACATGCCGATGAACCATTCCATGAATATCAAAGAATGAGATAACCACAACTTTCCCAGCAGAAGTAACCAATTTTGCTTTTTGGGGGTTGGTGATGGAGGAGATTTCCACACTGAGCTTTGCTGTTTGCTCTCAGGATCAAAATGATGTAGCCAAGTTTCATCAGCAGTGATTACGTTTGAAAGAAACTCCGGATCATCCTCTAACATCAGGGGCCCAAATGACCTTGTTGTCGACGGGCCCTTAAACAGCACACACTCACTCACTCACTCCTCTAACATCAACTTTAACTGCATGCAGAACTACATGCGAATGTCCTTTTGTTCGGGAATCAACAGTCTTGGAAACCATCACGAACAAACACGTCGCGTGTGTAATGTTTCTGTCACCAACGTGTGGGTGGCACCCAATGAAATGTTCAGTACTTCAGAAAGTGATCTTAAGGTAATTCGTCCATCCTCTCTCACAATGGCAGCAGCAGTGTTGATGTTTTCTTCCGTAAGAGCAGTAACTGGAGCACCGGGTCCACCTTACTTTGAAATTGATTGCCTCCCCTCGGTAAATATTTTAAACCACCTTCGAGCTGTGCTATAGGGAAGAACAGACCCTCCATAGGTCTCCTGTAACAATGTATAGGCCTCAACAGAAGATATTTGAGACGAAAGCAGAATTTCAAAGCTGCACATTGTTCCTCGCGTGTTACCTCCATTGTAGCGGTAGGCGATATTGAACATGTCTGAACTTGTCTGGTTCTCACAGGCGGGAACCAGGAATACCAACAATGAAATTACTACGGCGTGTTTGTTTCACATTAAGCTAATATAATATACTAAGATTGAATTTTAGTACGAAAAATTATGACCGTAAAAATTATGACCATTCTTTATTGAACAGTCTTCGTATGTGTTAGTTATCTTGTTATTTACTTTATCTTTTCTTACCTCTAATTTAAATGTGTTCTTAATTGTTATCTGTTTGTTTATATTATAAATTTATCACCTATTGTATACGATAGACAGTAATTTCTCAGTTGTTGATTTGTATGTAGTACTTATGTAATTTATCAATGGCTTGTATAGCAATACTGCTGATCAGCCAAATAATAAATTAAAAGAAAAAAGGAACTGAAATTACAATATCGTATTAGAAGCTAGTTGTGGGATATTAGAGTCATTAGCTAAGGGGGGAAGGTTTTAAAAACTGAAGCTGGGTAACGTTGTGAGCATAATCTGGAACACTATTGGTAGGATCGCCAGTGAAACAAGACGCAGCTGGTCATTCTTTCCTCAATGTTAGAACTGTACGTCATCCGACACCGAACAATACTTAGTACGTTGTACAGGGCAGCACATTGGTCACTTTTAACAAAGATTCTATGTCCGGAAACGCACGATTTGGACGTTGTAGAACGTTAGAGCGTCAAAGTTACATAGCTGTTGTCCTAAGTTAATCCTTGAGCAGACTAAAACCCACGAGCATAGATCTTTCGAAGTGACCAACACACGTTTAGTACCAACCTATGGGCTGGAATAATTGCTGACCATATCACTGGTCCGTATCTGCTCCCAAACAGACTAACATGACCGATCTATCTCGCATTTCTTGGAGATATTCTTCATATCTTATTGAGGATATCTCACTACACTTTCGGCAGGTAATGTGGCTGCAACACGACGGAGCTTCGGCACACTTTGAGAAAAATGTACGGAATCACCTCAACGTTGGATTGGTAGATGGGGACCAGTTCCGTGGCCAGCACTATCACCAGATCTGACAACACTGGACTATTTTCTGTGGGATAGTGTGAAAACCTACGCTACTCCTGTAACGTCAGAGGAGGACCTCAATGCACAAGTACATGGAGCGATTACCATTCTTTCAGGTCAACTACACTTAATGGAGCTTGTACGCCCAACTGATGTAGGCTCTGCATTGACATAAGAGGTACCAGTTTGAACCCAGTTTGTAAAGTTAAAGTGCGTTATACTGCATACCGTATGTTCGTTGTATCGACGACGTGTGGAATGGACACTTCAATGGTTTACTGCGCCTAAACCATGCATTTCCGGACAAGGGCTGCTGCTTGGAAAATGATCCGTTTGCTGTCCTGCACAACATACTGAGCTTTGTTGGAGTATTTTTACTCTCCCTGTATGTATATAGTAGATCCTATTGGTCGGAAACTTCTCTGTTAACGCGAATACTGTTATTAAACGTTTCAAAGTCAGATTCCGGTGTCATCCTTTTTTTCAGTATACACCCACACAGATGTCTCTGGAAGAGCATCACCGAGGCAGACGCAGTCCGTTACAAATTAGAGCAGCATCGTGAGGCAGAGCTGTACTGATTCAATGTAAATCAAACCTTGTATTGAAGTTCTGCATGTTTTACAAATCTCTTCTGATACGTTCACCAAACTTTCTGCAGCAAAATCAAATTCACATATATACCATTCAGTTCTACTGTACTCGCTCCATTACTCACGATATATTTGCACCTGATAGGCAATTGTTTCAGATCAGTAAAGAAGGTGTGAACAACATTCAACTTTTTATTCGGAGCAACAGAAGGAATCGCGTATTTTCAAGAATATCTGTGCCCGAAACTTCAAAAAACTTCAAAATTGGTACATTTATGAAACGGCTAATGCTGCGAAAAGATAATTATGACACACTTTGTATATTTCCATGACATAGTAAATATTTTCAGTCAGAACATTGCGTAAATGTTTACACAAATGTCAGCAAACAATGAGGGCCTTACAAATAATTTAGCCTTATGTCAATATTTCACACTTGATATGGCGGAATTTTTCTGCTTACCATTTCTACGTCCTTAAGTGAACGCCTGGGTTCAGGTCCCTGTTAACCAGAACAATTCTGGATCACAGAAGGAGAGCTAAAATTCATACTAAGCTTACTCTATAAATACATTTTTTGGTTCAGAGGACATCAAAGGGTGCATTTTCGTGAAAACTCATATTGAAATTTTAACTGAAATATATATATTCTATACTTATACATTTACTATAAGTAGATGGAAAATAGTGAAAGTCTGAAACTTAATATAAATTTAAGCCTTCCTCCAAATTTGACATCGAACGATGAATAAAATTATGTTCAGACGAGTCCAGAATACATAGAGCTTAGAGTTACCAGACCTTTATCTTTTATTATAAGGAAAAACCTCCAACGATGAGTCATATCGTCCGATGAATTAAATAATGCTCAAATGAGTACAGGGTACATAGAGCTTAGAGTTAGCAAACATTCATCTTTCAGGATAAGGTAAAACCTCCAAAGTTAAGTCATATCGGACGATGAATTAAATGATGTTTAAATGAGTACAGGGTACATAGAGCTTATAGTTGCCAGACATTCATCTTTCAGGATAAGGGAAAACCTCCGATTTTAACTCATATCTGCCCATAAATGAAATTATATTCAAATAAGTAAAGGGTACATAGAGCTTAGGGTTACCAGACATTCATCTTTCAGGATAAGGGAAAACCTCCAACGTTAAATAATATCGGACGATAAATGAAATTATGTTCAAATGAATACAGGGTACCTAGAGCTTAGAGTTACCAGACAATCATCTTTAAGTATAATAGAAAACTTCCAACGTTAAGTCATATCGGACGATGAATGAAATGATGTTCAAATGAGTACAGAGTACATAGAGCTTAGAGTTACCAGACATTCATCTTTCAGGATAAGTGAAAACCTCCAACGTTAAGTCATATCGGACGATGAATGAAATGATGTTCAAATGAGTACAGGGTACCTAGAGCTTAGAGTTACCAGACAATCATCTTTAAGTATAATAGAAAACTTCCTACGTTAAGTCATATCGGACGATGAATGAAATGATGTTCAAATGAGTACAGAGTACATAGAGCTTAGAGTTACCAACCATCTTTAAGTATAATAGAAAACCTCCAACGTTAAGTCATATCGGACGATGAATGAAATGATGTTCAAATGAGTACAGGGTACCTAGAGCTTAGAGTTACCAGACAATCATCTTTAAGTATAATAGAAAACTTCCTACGTTAAGTCATATCGGACGATGAATGAAATGATGTTCAAATGAGTACAGGGTACATAGAGCTTAGAGTTACCAGACATTTATCTTTCAAGATAAGGGAAAACCTCCAACGTTAAGTAATATCGGACGATGAATGTAATGATGTTCAAATAAGTACAGGGAACATAGAGCTTAGAGTTAGCAGACATTTACCTTCCAGGAAAAGTAGAACCTCCAACGTTAAGTCATATCAGACGATGAATGAAATGATGTTCAAATGAGTACAGGATACATAGAGCTTAGAGTAATTGGACATTCATCTTTGAGGATAAGGGAAAACTTTCAGCTATAAGTCATATCGGATAATGAATAAAGTAATGTTCAAATTAGTGTAGGGTACATAGAGCTTAGAGTAACCAGACATTTATATTTCAGGATAAGGATACACCTCGAAAAAGTACTTATCACTCTGATGGGGTTTCGAGATCAGGATCTCTTGAACGTGAGGAAGACGTTCTACCAGCACACCACAGAGGTGGTTTTTCTGCTGCAGAATTCCTTCAGAAGTAAAAGAAGAAACAGTGGCCAGTATCTAGACAGACACACACGAATCTGGTCTAGATGCTGTTCCTCTTAGCGGAGATAGAGAAGTGTCATTAAAGAGCAGGTTTCCCATCAGAGGACATTTGATTCCAATTTCTTTGGCTCGCCCTCCGGGACCTGATTACGGATTATGAAGGAGTAACGAGAAAACTCGAGGGAGCGCGAGAGATCGATCATTTCATTATCGGCTATTACGTAATGAAAATCTGACAAGCGAAGTCCGCCCGGCCGCCCGCTCGCTCTCTTCGACAGGTGAAATGAACGATGAGTTTGTCCGGCCATTTTGTTGCCGCAATCTGATCAGATTATGGGACTGGTTCTGACAGACCTCTCCAGGGACTTGCGGGGCCCTAATACTGCACTTCATCAAACAGATAATGCTTCACGTACGTTTCAAAAGCCAGATTTAGAAAAAGGAGGAAATTATTTCCGACTTCAAAAGAGGGTAAAATTATTTGTAATCTGATTATTTGACAACTATTAGCAGATTCTGTTGACCACCGGGAATGCTATTTGGTACATACACTATTAGCTTGGAAACGAAAATAGAGAATTACCTCAAGTCACTTTGGAAACAATGTAGCAGTACAGTTCTTTTTTCTACTTACATTACCAACACTGATATAATATTTATTTTATATTTATTTGTACAATTTCCATTACAATTACAATACAATAAATTTAACATTGAACATGCGCTATTATACCTCCTTTACAAATACATGAAATTGCTGACCTAAGATTTACTCGCTGACTCAGGTACCCTAGCTATTAACCTTTGGTTTTCCTGAGCAACTTGGTGGCATTTCTTCTTGACCCCCCCCCCCTTTTTTTACCACAATTCTCTTTTCTCTTAACATATATAAGAATTCTCCGATACATCTATTTTTATTTTCACCCATCCCTGTTAACAGTGGAGCGGTTCCCCTCCTTGTGGGTTGGATTTATATCACACGATGCGGTGACATATCTGAAGTAGGATTCGCCCCGTCGTGAGGTCTACGCCCCACACACGCAAAAGTTTCACGCTCCCTCGGTGTGGCGACGCGTGTAGAAGCCAAACCTTACCTTGATATAGAAGCGATGAACCTTTCGTCTAAAAGCCGTGAAGATGATGTTTTCGAAGATTTCTATAAATCCTCTCTCCGGCAGCTGCGGCGAGTGATGAGATGTGAAACTTCTCAGGCGTGGTTTCGATACGAAAGGGATTTCACTTTTGGGCAACTATGGAATAAAATAGTTTTACTTGGAATTATATTTCTCGACATCATTTTCTTCTTTACATGCGACTTTTTCCAATGATGTATATACCCTTTTACTATATTTTAATTTTCTCCTTTTATTTATAAATGATGCAACGGTTTTTTACTTAAATTATTTGCGTTTCGATGTATATTTTAAACATTTACTAAACGTTCATAAATGATGAACTCCAATAACTTCTCGTAGTTACAAGAAGTCTTTTACCGTAACACGTCTACCCTCTTCGAGAGTTAAAGCCAGAAGAAAAAATTTAAGAATAAAATAATTGGTTCTTTTTTCTGCTTTTGTTGCTAAGCCACCGTAATCCTTAATTCTGATTGGTCCTACGTCACAATTTGGGATTTCAATAAACCTAAGCATTTGTTGCATCATCTATATGCCCTACTTGGTTATTAACTTAAGTTGAATTACAGTTGGCCATGTTTACTTAATATGTCCATGTATGCAATATCAGCTTCAACATGCGTAACGTCAATATCTCTTTACTCACATTGTCCCATTTTTTATCCCATATTTTTCTCCTGCAATTTTTAAGTCCTTACATTCTATCAAGTAAAGAACAGAGCTCTCTTTGAATCCACAAAATTCACATATCCTTGCCTCATTACTGTTCAACCAATTTAAGTTATATAATTTCCTGTATATTAGGAATGTAAGATGATGAAACAATATTTACTGTTTCAATAATAACCAGGTCGAAAATCTCACACACATTTTTCACATATAAATTGCCATTTTCCCCACAGCGACCACACAAATTTCGTGGTACTGTTCTCTAATTTTCTGGGCTCATTTGAGTACAATTTCACCTATCTTATCCATCATCGGATACGAAATAACATTGGAGGACGTAAAAAAATTGGAATCATCTTTCATACCTTAACCTTTAGCTCGCTTTTATAGCGGTATTTATGTTTGCCCTTTGGCAGCACTGATTAAGTAACTATCATAACAACAAGGAGGATTCTGGGTGTAAGAAAGTCTGTATTTTCTTACTATGCATCTGGAGCAATTTCAATGCACATTCGTCATAAATTTATCTTAAGTTAAAATATCACAAAGTTACAGAAATGGAGCAATGACATACCTAGTTTCCGTAAAAGAAGCTCAATTTGTCACTTAGACTGACGAAACACAATCGTATTACACAGTCAACTGCCTCAGGTACAGTGTGATCCAAATAAACCCGAACCAATTCAATAGGCTATAACTTTCGAACCAATAATAGGACACATGTGTGACTTTGGGATAATGTAAAACACAATTTGGAGATTATTTTACACTATTTACATCTCAGAGAAAATGTTGGAAGTGTCCTCCAGCATCATCTAAGGATCTGTAGACATTGAAGTTTATATGGGTATCTTCAAGACATTTGTGGAGCAGCTGGATGATATTGTCGTGAACTGATTGTTGCGATAGCGCGGCTGACGTACACAACGGGACAGATAAAGATTGCGCGGAGGTAAAAGGCTTGGCGAAACAGATAAAGTTAGATAACTAGAAGATTGTAGTGTCGTCTTGTTAATTCTAGAAATATCAGTAGAGGTATATATAACAAATCCCGACAAGCCAGCGGACAGTCGAAATGTACAAGGGCTGTTCAATAAAGAATGATCACATTTTTTTTTCTTTTTCGAACGTGCCTTTACCCATCCTCATAATTTTGATGATCCTTCTCAAAGTAGTCTCCCCTGAATGCGATGCACTTGTCCCAGCGTTTCTGCCAGTCCTCAAAGACATGCTGGAAACCATTTTTTGAGATATCCTTCAAAATCACCTCCGCAGCCTTCACCACTACATCTGATGATGGATAATGCCTCCCTCGAAGGCGTTTCTTCAAGTAAGGGAATAGAAAAAAGTCACATAGGGCTATATCCGGACTATAGGAAGGGTGAGGAATGCACTTCACGTTGATTTTTGCAAGATATTCAGCAACAACATTGGCAATATGCGGCCGCGCATTATCATGGTGCAGCATTCAGCCTGCTTCAAGGAAATGTGGTCTTTTGCGCCTGATATGGACTTGCAATGTTTTCAGGACATCCCTGTAGTATTGTCCAGTTACTGATGTGTGTGTGCAGGTACAACATGCTGATAAACCATTCCATGAATATCAAAGAAAGAGATGACCATAACTTTCCCAGCAGAAGCAACCACTTTTGCTTTTTTGGGGGGTTGGTGATGAAGGCGATTCCCACATTGAGCTTTGTTGTTTGCTCTCAGGATCAAAATGATGTAGACAAGTTTCATCAGCAGTGATTACGTTTGAAAGAAACTCCGGATCTTCCTCTAACATCAACTTTAACTGTATGTTACCTCCGTTGCAGCGGTAGGCGATACTGACGATGTCTGAACTTTCCTGATTCTCATAGGCGGGAACCAGGAGTAGCAACAATGAAACTACTACGGCGTGTTTGTTTCACATTAGGCTAACAGAATATAATAAGATTGAATTTTAGAACGCAAAATTATGATCATTTGTTATTGAACTGTTCTCGTAAATTGCTAATCGAGCGCGTGTGGCTGTGTTTTGAAAGTGAACTCTTTTTTTGTAATTTACGTCCTCCAACGTTAAGTCATATCGGACGATGCATGAAATTGGTGAAATGATGCTCAAATGCGTCCGGGGTCCATGGAGCTTAGAGCTACCCGACATTCGTCTTTCAGGATAAGGGAAAACCCCGGAAAAAAGTTATCCAATAGCTCACCCTAACCGAGATTTGAACTTGGGACCTCTTGAACGTGAGGCAGACACGCTACCATCTACGCTACCGAGGCGGGGACTCTTTGTTTTGGTCAGCGACCTTGGAAGTTTGTATTTGTGTATGTTACGTAATTCTGTTACTTTACGGGTTGACCAAAGTGTGTTTCTACGGAAATAAAGAACATTTTGAATTTCTGCGAATTGGACTTTTAATTCTAGAACTCATAAAGTCACAATATCGAATTGAGAGAAGGTTATTTCCAGTAGACAAGATACATTAAATAAAATCACCTTTTCATATTTATATATTATAATTCTAAGTTCCTTGGAGCAATGTGCCATAAATTCAATGACATAAGTTTTAACCAGTGTCTTTCATAATTGAATAATCTCAAAAGGTCTGTGGTCGCCCAGATCTCCTGACCTATCCTCACCGCATTTTTTTTCTTTTGGGGTTATCTATAAAATAGAGTGTACAAGAACAGGCCACGGACAATTGTTGTTCTGAAGGAATTCATTCAAACCGAATTAAGGAACATTGGAGAGGATATTCTCCGTAAAACTTCAGAGAATATGGTGAGACGAGTACAAACATATATAGATGCTGGTGGAGGACACCTCCAACATTTTCTCTGAGATGTAAATAGTGTAATGTAATCTTCCAATTGTGTATTAATTTCCCCCCAAAGTTTCACGTGTATCCTGTTATTTTTTCAAATTTTATGTCCTATTGAAATGGTTCAGGTTTATATGGATCATTAAGTTCTTCGTTCCAATACAATACACTGCCGTCTTCTAGGAAACAGATTTTTAAAAACTATTCCGAGTCACCCGCCAAACCATATCACCCGCATTTGCCTTAGAAACAGCCCCGACGAATCTTTGATAACAGAAGGACGCCACACAATAGCTGTTCTTCAGGCAAGAAATCCGCCGTTAGCAACAGTCACTGGCTAAAAATTTGTTCTCTACTTGCTCTGTATATGTATGTGGAAGAGAAGTTCATGTAAAGCTCAGATTTTTAAAGCGAAATTAGAAGTACGTTTAATGGGAGTCACTTAATACCTTGTTTACCTTACCACAAGTTACGCCCATGTAATTCTGGCAATTTTAATGAATGTTTCAAGCGTTTTCGTTCTTCAGAGTACGTGATTTAAACCTTCATGCCCGATTTCACCAACAGAGATTAAAATCGACATTTATGTCTTGCATTTCACCAAATTGTTTTCTGTAAATGTTAACAAACACGTGTTACCTCCAAGAGACTCTTAAATATTACAGCTATAGAAGGCTACGGATGGGTCGTATTATTTTTTGAACGTACTGCGATGCACTTTTGCAGTTTCGTCTGCACACAGCTGAAAAAATGGCGGGTGAACAAAATCGTAAACAAAAGTCGTTAGACAAATTTCTCATCGATGGAGAAACAATTGTTAATTGAATTGTGAACAACTGTTAGGATATCGTGGCAAATAAGAGGACGAATGCGGTGAATCTAAAAGAAAAAGATGTCACGTGGGAAATAATTGGAAACGAATTTAATTCAAATGCATGTGTCACTACTACAAGCATGAAACAACTTCGTCAGTATTACGTGAATTTAAAACGAGGTGCGAAGGACAAGTGACTTGAACGTTTCAAGACGGGAGGTGGACATTGTATTATCCACATAATTCAGTGAATTATAAAATTGCAAAATATTAATACTTGAAGCAAAGGCGAGATCGGCATATTCCTTTCGATGCATGTTCTAACTCAGTATTACGTAACTTTAAAACGAAGAGCGAAGTACAAGTGACGAGTGACTTGAACGTTTCAAGATGGGAGGTGCAGAGTGCATTATTCACATAATTGAATGAATTATAAACTCGCAAATTTATTAATACTTGAAGCAAACGCGATATCGGCATATTCCTTTCGATGATTGTTCTAACTAGTATTACGTAAATTTAAAACAAGCAGCGAAGGACAAGTGAGAGTGACTTGAACGTTTCAATACGGGAGGTGGACAGTGTATTATCCACATAATTCAGTGAATTATAAAATCGCAAAGTTATTAATACTTGAAGCAGAGGTGAGATCGGCATATTCCTTTCGATGCATGTTCTAACTCAGTATTACGTAAATTTAAAACGAGAGGCGAAGGACAAGTGACTTGAACGTTTCAAGACGGGAGGTGGACAGTGTATTATCCACATAATTCAGTGAATTATAAAATCGCAAAGTTATTAATACTTGAAGCAGAGGTGAGATCGGCATATTCCTTTCGATACATGTTCTAACTCAGTATTACGTAAATTTAAAACGAGAGGCGAAGGACAAGTGACTTGAACGTTTCAAGACGGGGGATGGACTGTGTATTATCCACATAATTCAGTGAGCTATATAATCGCAAAGCTACTAATACTTGAAGCAATGGCGAGATCAGCATATTCCTTTCGATATATATTATTACTCAGTATTACGTAAATTTAGAACGAGATGTGAAGAAGAACAAGTGACTTGAATGTTTCAAGACCGGCGGTGGGCAATGTATTATCCGCATAATTTAGTGAATTATAGAATCGCAAAATATTAATACTTGAAGCAAAGGCGAGATCGGCATATTCCTTTCGA
Organism: Mantis religiosa; assembly: GCA_030765055.1. Taxonomy (NCBI): domain Eukaryota; kingdom Metazoa; phylum Arthropoda; class Insecta; order Mantodea; family Mantidae; genus Mantis; species Mantis religiosa. The sequence continues at coordinate 4,037,321 of CM060955.1, read as the reverse complement.
TGTATGTTCTAACTCAGTATTACGTAAATTTAAAACGAGAGGCGAAGAAGTGCAAGTGACGAGTGACTTGAACGTTTAGAGACAGGAGGTATACAGTGTATTATCCACATAGTTCAGTGAATTATAAAATCGCAAAGTTATTAATACTTGAAGCAATGGCCAGATCGGCATATTCCTTTCGATGCATATTCTAACCTCTCTTGTACTTCTGCAGTAACCTTCATAGCAACATGTTTCGATAGTCTACACCTCTGTAGAAAATTTTCTTCTGATAGCTCCTCAAAATCATTTCTCCTCATAGGCCGTACTCTATTACAAATGTCATTTAGACGGTCTTAAATATAGCAAATCGACCTCAACAGCTGAGGTCATGCTCGCCATCTTGATTATTTAGAATTGTTAAGAACTTAACAACAGAAATTTAGCTTGTTAATTTAACAAGAGATTTAACACGAGTGTTGAGCTAACACTTGTTGATGAACTGCAGTTGTTATAACTATTGCTAAGCTCGTGTTAAGTCTTAACATATGTTGGTGAAATCGGGCATCAGAATAGTTATTTGTCTGAGTGAAGTTCAATTTATGGTGTAAGTTAGCGATTAATAAGGGGGCTAGTAAATTCCACAGTGCTGCCAATAGCACCTTGCATTACTTCCTTCCTGGGGTTTGTGATTTACCTCCGTCACGAGATTTATACTCCAGCTGCGTCCAGATAACGTTTCGGCAGGAAATGAGTCATTACCTGGCCGTTCTATACAGCTCGGCTTTTTGTGATTCTCCGACTCCATCACTCCAACTGAAAGTTCAACACAAAAATGTCAACGGAACGCGCTTTGAAGATACTGAATAAAAAACATGTTTAGAAAAGCTTCCGTGTCTGACTGTAAGGAAACTAACTCATAAACGAAAAGCCATAAAGATTCAGAACTTTGTACAGAGTTATTCAGGAAGAAAGAACAGATTTCAAACATTTATCTCTTCTAAACTGCTAAAGATAAGAAAACATGATTGCAACGTTCATGGAGAGAGAAAAGTTTACAATAGAAGTTCCAATTACGGCCACATTGGCTCTGTTGTTTGTGGTTATAAGTTAAGAGAAATCATATTGTGTGCTGCAGTTACCAATTGTTACCATTGTTGCAGCTCAACGAGCTCAAAATAGCCATTTGAACTTGCAAATATTAGACAAGAAGTTTTTAAAGAAATATCTCATCCAAAACTGTTTCTTAAATAGAAACCATTCGGAATATTTTTATTTTGCGCAATGTTATTATTTTGTATTGAGGATTTTTTTGACACTTATTTGGAATAACTTTTATATAAATGAATATACGTACAAGGGGGGCACAAAAGAAACCGGAATGTTGTCATTAAAACTTTATTGATGAAGCTTTTTACAAAATTACTTCAGTCACCTTCAAAATACTCTCCATTACATGCGATGCACTTGTCAAGTCCCTTTTCCCACTGTTGGAAGCATGTTTGGAACTCTTCAAGTTTGATATTGTCCAGTGTCCTTTGCGAAGCTGTTTTTACCGCCTCCACATAGTCATAACGCTCCTATTTTAGCGTTATTTTCATTCGTAAAAATAGAAAAAAGTCGCACGGGGCTAGGTTCGGCGAATACGGAGCGTGGGGAATGATAGACCACCCCTGAGATGCCAAATAGTGCGTCACTCGTAAGGCCGTGTGTGCTGGAGCGTTGTCGTGATGAAAAAACCACTCACCTGATCGCCAAAGTTCGGGCGTTTCCTCCTCACATCCTCTCGCAGACGCCTTAAAACATTCAAGTGAAAGTGTTGGTTAACAGTCTGGCCAAGGGGTGCCAATTCCCGATGCAGAATTCCACGAATATCAAAAAAGACAATGATCATTGTCTTCACATTTGACCTCACTTGCCTTGCATTTTTTGGTCTGGGAGAATTGGGAGTCTTCCACTGGCTTGACGGTTGCTTGGTTTCTGGGTCATACCCGTAACACCATCTCTCATCCCCTGTAATGACTTTGTTCAAGAAGTTTGGATCACGTGCAGTCTCTGTTTTCAAGTCCTGACACACATTCATGCGGATGGTTTTGTGCTCCTGTGTGAGAAGGCGCGGAACAAATTTAGCAGCAACACGTCACATGTGCAAATCCTCCCCCACGAGCTCCAACTGATTCCTGTCGCTGCTGAAATTTTGTAGATCGTTTAGCGACGATCCTCGTTGATCTTTTGGCGTACATTTTCAAAGTTCTCCTCATTTCGCGATGTTGAAGGGCGTCCAGAACGAGCTTGGTCTTCAACACATATCTTACCACGTTTAAAGCGCCCAATCCACTCTGAAACCAGTGTGCGGTTCATAGCGTCCTCCTGAAAAGCTTCCTGAAGCATTTGGTGTGTCTCCGTTGCAGTTTTTTAAGCAGGAAACAAAATTTCACACACACACACTTTGTTCTTTTAAAGTTGCCATAACGACTTCGCAGAGGTAATCCGCCAACAGTCAGCGAAACACAATACCACACTTGCACGTTCAGCTCTACACTGACCCCCCCCCCAGGGGCCTATTTCGGTAGGTACGGGTTTGGCGCAACAGGGGTCCCGAGCCAACAGTCTCCCTCGTGTGGGTTCCTCTTCGTGGTTGAGGGAGACGGTAAATAGGCCCACCCACGAGTAGGCCGTGCGTGGAGACGATTAGATTCTTAGTAGATTCTTTTCTAGTTTGGATTTTGGGATGTGGTGAACGAGGTGTTTTAGTAGGGTTTGATTGATTTTGTTTATGTGCATGTATCTTTGATAGGTTTTGTTACACTTGTATAGTTTTTGAACGGTTTTATATCTGGCTCTTACCATGATTGGTTTTTTAAAGGGCGCTGATGACCGCCGTAGTTGAGCGCCCTTATATATATATATATATATATATATATATATAAGGGCGCTCAACTATATATATATATAATCTACACTGACGCCGTCTGCACAGCTATTTCATGAAGGTCTCTACTAACTCCATCTAGCGCGAGAACCCCGCACTACGTCAACGAGTAGCAGCGCCCTCGGAGTCTGGTTTCTTTTGCCCCCTCGTATACTCCTGTGGGATGTCTCAGGTGGTAGAGTCTGTGATTCAATCCCCGTATTCTGGTTTCCTGTCACTTAGACGAATCCCATAAGCTGAAGAGTTCAGTGATATGGTTAGGAAGAGTGTGTGAAGCGGTCGTCAAATGCAGAACAATGTATGCAGTATAGGTTTGGGGCACATCAGAGATAGGAACACAATTAGACCAGATGTATGGATTGTTTTGCAAATAAGTACTGGGACTGCCAAAATCGGCTTCAAGAGAAGTGGCATTACTAGAGTTGGTAATACAAAACGGAGGGGAGTAATAATAGAGACAATAACGAAATTCTGGTATAAGTGTATTAAAGGGCAGAAAGGAGAGTTATTGAATCTATGCATAAAACAACAGAAAAGCATTAAGAACACAAACAGTTGATGGTCGGAATTGGAAAGAACGGTATCGAAGATAGGCATGGGAGATCTATGGAGAACAGAGGAGACAAACTATAGCGGTCTTTTAGAAGTGAGAACTAGAGTACAAGACTAGATAGGCAAGAGATATGGGAAAGCATAGAAGAAAAGAAAAATTTGAAATTTTAGAAGCAATTAACGACAGAATGGGGTGGTGAAAGATATATAGATCAATGCGACAAAACTGAAACAGAAGGCATAGCATGGATGAGAGTAGGAATAATACATGACGGATGTTCAATAAAGAATGGTCATAATTTTTACGGTCATAATTTTTCGCACCAAAATTCAATCTTATTATATTCTGTTAGCTTAATGTGAAGCAAACACGCCGTAATAGATTCATTGTTGGTACTCCTGGTTCCCACCTGTGACAACCAGGCAAGTTCAGACATGTTCAGTATCGCTTACCGCTGTAATGGAGGTAACACGCGAGGAACAATATGCGGCTTTGAAATTCTGCTTTCGTCTCAACAAATCTTCAGTTGAGGCATATACAGTGTTACAGGAGGCCTATGGAGGGTCTTTTCGTCCCTACAGCACAGCTCGAAGGTGATTTAAAATGTTTAAAGAGGGGAGAGAATATATTTCAAAGGAAGGTGGACCCGGTACTCCAGTTACTGCTCTTACGCAAGAAAACATCAACACTGCTGCTGTCATAGTGAGAGAGGATTGACGAATTACCTTAATATCACTTTCTGAATTACTGAACATTTCATTGGCTGCCATCCACACGTTGGTGACAGAAACATTACACATGAGACGTGTTTGTGCGAGATGGGTTCCAAGACTGTTGATTCCCGAACAAAAGGACATTTGCATTAAAGTTGATGTTAGAGGAAGATGCGGAGTTTCTTTCATACGTAATCACTGCTGATGAAACTTGGCTACATCTTTTTGATCCTGAGAGCAAACAGCAAAGCTCAGTATGGAAATCTCCTTCATCACCAACCCCCCAAAAAGGCAAAGGTGGTTACTTCTGCTTGGAAAGTTGTGGTCATCTCATTCTTTGATATTCATGGAATGGTTTATCAGCATGTTGTAGCTGCACACACATCAGTAACTGGACAATACTATAGGGATGTCCTGAAAATATTGCAAATCCATATCAGGTGCAAAAGAAGCAGGCTGGATGCTGCACCACGATAATGCACGGCCGTATATTGCCAATATTGTTGCTGAATATCTTGCAAAAATCAACGTGAAGTGCATACCTCACCCTCCCTATAGTCCGGATTTAGCCCCATGTGACTTTTTTCTATTCCCTAACTTGAAGAAACGCCTTCGTGGGAGGCATTATCCATTATGAGAATTTTGTGGAGATGAAGAGAGCACTGTTCATTACCTGGTAGAATGTAAGGAGTTAAATTGCAGGAAAAATATGGGACAGTGTGAGCAAAGAAGTGGTGGCGTTACACACGTTAACGGAAATGAGTTAAAAGAAAAATAGATGTATAAGTGAATTCTAATATAAATTAAGGGAAAAGTGGATTAGCATAAAACAAGCGAAGGTCAAGAAGAAATGACACCAAGCTGTAGTGAAATTGTAATGGAAGCTGTACATAAAAATATACAAATATAGACGAATCCTGGACCTATTTTCGTATTATACCACTTTATTGCACTGGCCCATTTTCCTGACTTATTTTCATGAAATATCATTCACCTTTATTCCATTGACCCATTTTGCTAAGTACTTTTTTGTACATGGTGCAAAAGTAGTCATAATTTTAGAGATGCCCTTGAAACTGATTTTATCGTGACTAGTGAGAGTGAAATCACGAAAATATCTACTCAGTTTGGTCGACCTATGGATTTGAAAGTGAGACCTCCAGAATGCTGGTCACGTAGAGTTACTGCAAAACGTATTCGTCTTATGCATGAGTTTATGTTTAAGGATGTATGGATAGTTGAAAATCATCAGAATAAAGTACAGCAGGGACATTGCCTTATTTATTAATTAGTGAAAAAAGAATACAATAAAGAAACATATAGTATCTATTCATATAAACATAGTTAAACATTAAAAGGTAAAGGTATGCAGTATAGGTTGCAAAATAAGTATTCGTCTGCATATTGAAAATGGTGTAGAATGTTACGTTAGTACTTAGTAGGCCCTCCACTCCTCTTTATAATCTCTTGTGTTCTCCTTGACATGGATTTCATCAAAGGTTGTGTTGTTTGTACTATAATTTTGCGCCATTCATCTAGTAGAAAGTTCCTTAGATCCTTTATATTAAATATCTGATGTTTCCTTATATTTTGTCCAGTATACTCCACAAATTCTCTATTGGATTCATGTCTGGGGATTGCGGTGTTGTCGCCATCCATAGTGGAGTATTATACAACAACCATAGCCTTGCAACTAGAGCTGTGTGTTTTGGATCATTAACTTGTGTGAAAATATAATCCTTAGAAACACCCATATTATTCACACTCCTGGACAGATGTGTTTTTAGGATGCTTATAAGAAGACATGCCGGGAAAAACAGGCTAATCCTCAAAATAAAACATTTTGCGATAAGTGCTGCCCTCTGTTACTGCAACAGAGATCTACCTTTTGTTGTATTGGCCTATCCTCCAGCAACCATATAACGCTAAATAGAAAGAGGTGAAGTTCTTGCGTTTCATGATATCCTTTTCATATAATGTCAAAAACGGGTTAACCTGTTCATGCTCTGTGCCTGTCATCTAGTGGCACTCGTGGTAACTAACATATAAACAGGATAACCAACAGAGCTACCACTATATTTTATGAAACCAGGATAGTTTTGGTTATAAGAATAAAGCGATACATGGAAAACAGACAAGTATTTAGCCCACTTCATACGTAATAACTACCACAAACCGTATTGCTTCAACAGTGCGTTATGTTGGTAAACTCTACTGTGAATGTAAACAAACAATGGCGGAACTAGTACCCGATCATACATTTTTGCCTTGTGATCGTGACTTCGGCGTTATAGAGAAAAAGAAGAGGCAAGCAGCTTACAGTTCCAGATCAGTGGATGGAGCTAGTGAGAAAAACCATTGTAAACAATCCTTTTCATGCTTTCAAAATGACAATTAACATGTTCGTCTCTGCAAACCCTCTTTTTGACAAAGTACAGAAAAGAACAGCTTTAGAATCAGAGCAAAAGTTACTCTTGAGCAAGGTGACGTGCATGAAAGTATTTAAAGACCACCCCTTTAAGTTATATTTTAAACACACTTACGGAGGCATAAGACACCTTGGACATTCGAAGGAAAATAATATCTGGCAAACCATCCCTTATTTATGTGCCATTTCCTCCAAAATACAATGTTCCAAGACCTATAAATGCTGAAACATTAAAGGACTTAGAGGATCTGATGAATTATATCCCAGCAATTTATCATGAGTGCTATAAAACTCTTAAATCTGAGACCACAGCTTCTGAGAATATTACTGATGAAGCATTTTTGACTACAGCTAAAAAGCTTGTACCTAGTCTCCAAAAGGATATGCTTATTGAAAAGTGGAATAATTCAAAGTGTACCATGTATAAATATGCCTATTGGTTTCACCTAAACTTGTAAAATGTCTATAGAATAACACTCAAATAAAAGCTGACAAAGGTTTTCACATTATTTTCATTATTTTATTTTTATTGTTATTAGATCAGTCATGTTTTGGGTTCTATTAAGGATAACCCTGATAATATATACTGTATTCTTGAGACTCATATTCTCAGAAATGAAATAAAATAATGTTAACAATTTCTTTCAGCCTCATTCACAAAACACCTGTTTTCTCCATTTTTAAAAAATGTGGGATAACCCGTTTTTCTGGGTATGTCTTCAAATAAACGTTATGGTTCATAATTCCATCAATAAAACACAAATCCCACCCACCATTTGCACTCATGCAGCCCCAGACAAGTACTGAACCGCCTTCATGTTTAACTGAAGCTGTTATATTTTTCTCCTCAAACTCACAGTTCTTTTTTCTGCACACTATTACTCGCCCTTTTGACTTAAAGTGCTAAGATTGTCTCTCTTCAGTAAATACATCCTTCTTCCAGGTATCAAACACATCGTATTTATGTTGTTTTTCAAAAGCAACTCACTTCTTTTTGTTGATGTTACTGATGTATGGTTTTCTACGGGTTGTTCGGCCTCCAGCTCAGCTTCATAAAGCACGTTTCTTATAGTTTATGCTGAAAAGGACTTTGCTGTGTGTGTTTGAACTGCAATAGCAAGTTTTAGAGTACCTAGTTTAGGATTTTTCTTGACTTCTCTAAGTAACTGTTGTTTCTCCATCTCGGATAGAACTGCAGGACGACCGCTTCTTGATTTATTTTCTTAAGTTTTGTTCTGATCAAACTTGTATATAACAGTGTTCACTGTGCTGGTAGGGCTTCCAATGTTATCTCCAATTTCTTGAATAGATTTTCCTTTTTTTTAAATAACCTGATGCAAATTTCTCTCTCATCTTTTGTAGTTTCACGACGTTTTCGACCCATATTACTTAAATAGCAGTCAATGACTTTGAAAACAGAGATGGAACTGTCAACGACAGTGGATGAAACACAACTGCATAAGAAAAGGCAATGAGTGTGTGTCAGAAAGGCACCATATCTGGGATTTTGTTTATTAGACCAATACTTCTTTGACATCAAATGCGACATGATTTTAAATAACGTAGAACTGTTCACCAATTAAGCAATATATAAATACAAATTGTGTTTTCTTTTTAAATCTAGAAACAACAGAGTTCAGGAAATAGTTATTGTTCGTTTGTTATCTATATTTTTCTGATTGTTATTGTTATACTCTATGTGCTATGAATAGACGAATCCTTTTTGGAGTATCTCTACAGCTCGGTGTATTACAGTTGTAAGGTTTTACATTACAATGTAAAATAATCAGACATTTAATTTTCATTAAGGGACTTTTATTAAGTCCTGCAACAATCCTCCTCTTACATTTCCCTAAAGACGCTCAAGATCCCACTAACGCTGTCGTGTTTTGTTTTGCAGATACGAAGCCCAGGATAAAGTCGCACTACCGAGCACACAGACTGTCCTTCTGGCTGAACCTTGTGCCAGATCTGCATCGACCTGGTGGTGACGACGTCCCGATGTCGCACCACATGCTGGAAGACGAGGACGGTACCGAGCTGGGTCCCGTGAGTGGTGGGGGAGCCACATTCGACGGCCGCATACGTCCCCCAGGTCTGAACGAGCCACACTATCATCCTGCAGGTGCAGCCGACAAGAAAGCGATATCCGGAGGCGATTCCTCTAGCTCGGCGACGGCAGTGCACGGCGCCATGGCGTCCAATGCGTCCAACATCGTGACTAGTCAGTCCTCACTACTTCCTGTAGCTCCAAGTCACGACGGCGATGTCTCCTCTGCAGCGGCGGCCGCCTCAGCGTCTCCTCCCGGCAACCAGCAGCAACCCGAAGATGGTTTTGCTGCCTACTCCACGGCGTTGTCCGTTACCATCGCCATCGGGTGCTCTCTCCTCATCCTCAATGTACTCATCTTCGCGGGGGTGTACTACCAGCGCGATAAGACGCGCATGCATCAGGAAGGGGGTCAGGGCGGCTCTGGCCAAGGTGGGGGTCTCGCCGGAAAGAAGCGCGCAGAGAACGGTCAGATGCCCAACTCCATTTGTGGCGACTTGCTCGTCGTAGACGGCGGTGGTAGTCAGACGAACATCAAGGGGGCGGATCCAGGAGGGGGAGGCGGTGGTGGTGGCGGGGGAGGTTTGCATCACCACCATCATCACCATCACCACCACCAACTGCCGCCCCCAGAGTTCGCTGACATGCCGCCCCCGGCGAGCAACAACAACTCTTCCGGTGGGACCCTCCCGAGGCCGCCGCCGCCTCCTAAGACTCCCAAGCCACCCATCCCGACACTGTCCAACCCCGCATCATCCGCAGCGGCTGCTACTCAGTTACAGGTGCCAGAATCCCAACCCTTACTCCCTTCGCACAACATGACCCTACTGGCACCCAACGCAACGGGAACCCTCACCAAGAAACAGCAGCACAACAACAAAATGGAGGAACTGCGAGTGTGACAACAGCCTAGTCCTGGACACACGGTAATGACGGACGTATAAGGGCAGCCACTGAACGTGTAAGGTTTGTTCATGGAGTACAGTTCACCACTGAACGAGGAATAGCTTGTGCAGCACTGCAGCCAGTTCACCACTGGACATGAAGTTTTGTTCACACGGGGTGTGTAATGCAGCCATTTCAGCACTGAAAAATCTGTCAAATTTAAGGTGTGTTCACACGGAGTGCGATAACACTAGTCCCTCTCTCAACCTACTTTTGCAATTTAGGAATAAAGATCATTGTAGTCAGAACGTCACTGTACAGATGCTGTGAGATACATTTTCATGGCGTGTGCTAATGCAGACAGTTTGCTCCTGAAAATACCCCCTTTAGATTGCTCTGAAGGAACAAAGTATTGTAGATGGCTGGGCTGATCACGGAATATGGAAATACATATAAGGTTTATTCACGTAGGGGAATTCAACCATTTCGCCACGGAACCAATGCTGCGAATAACCAGTGCACCACTGAACACAATCATATAAGGCGCGTTTACACAACTGGTATTGCAATTACTTTATTTCTTATTGCGGCAGCAGAAATTGTTTAATACTCCACTCCACTAGGTGCTGGCTGGCTGTATAAAGCCAGAAGGTTTTTGCTGCGTACCCACCCGTTAAGGGTTTTACCGCAGGTAAGATTTAGATTTGGAATTTGTAGTATGAAGGTGGTGTAGGTTTTGAGGTTGCGATTAATTTACAGGTTACAGAATGTACCTTCGGTTTGAAGGGGAGGATGCAGTACTTTGCACCCAATTGTTTTTGTTATGACTTTAGTTGGGGGTAAATTGTGATGCCAAACAGCTTAGGAGAATCATGAGGAGCTCAGCTTTTGCTGCTGATAGGATTAGCTCCTGTGTTATCTAGGGTGCCCGCATGCCATACGGGGGACCCGGTGCAGTCTAGATCGGCGTCTAGTGGGTTCATAATCTCCCATTGATCTAGCAAGGGCGCTTCTGTGAGATGGTAAACTTGCGTATAATTTTGAAGCCCGGCGCCTAATTTCATCCTCCACGTATGGAAGACCCGATGCTTCGTGGAGTAACCTGGTAGGGAAATAACGCCCCACCGAATAGATAGACCGTAGTCCTCTATTCTGTGCACGTTGAAACAATGCTAGCCAGCTGTCTGCTGCCATGCCCCAGATGTCGCAGGCATATAGCATCACGGGGATCACCAGCGCACCGAAGAGAAATAACTTCATGCCAACCGGCATCGAGGTCGACCCCAGCATTGGGTACAGGAAAGAGATTGCTCCCTGTACCTTCGCCGAAAGGCCCCTGATGTGTTGGCGAAAGGTTAGGCATCAATCCAATGTTACTCCAAGGTATCGGACAGAGTCCACTCTATCCTTCGACCTCGGAAGCTGAAGTTGGGGCAGTCTGCGGGGGTGTGGCGCTTTGTGAAAAGTATTGCGTGGCTTTTGTCCGGATTTACGGACATCCGCCAACGCCGGCACCACTGCTGTGTGAGACGGAGGTGTCTCTGTATGGGGTTGAAGGCTCTGAGTATGTGTCTCTCTTTGCAGAACAGAAGCACGTCGTCAGCGTATGGCGCCATTACGACTCGTGGTTCTGTGGGGAAATCTGCTACAAAGACACTGAATAAGGGGGGAGATAGTACAGAGCCTTCGGGGACTCCACCTCTCACTGGTCTAAATAACTAGTGCACCACTGAACACAGTCATATAAGGCGCGTTTACACGACTGGTATTGCAATTACTTCCTTTCAATACTTGTACACGGTGTTCATTTTTATTCGTTATTTCCCGCCCTTCGATTGAGTAAGAATGACGTCATAGTTGACTGGTGAGTGTATGTTGAAATCACAGCGCCCTCTACGGAGAAGAAGCGTTAATTGTTGCGGAACAGTAACTGATTACAGCGCTCTCAGTGTGATTGTGTTAACTAATACAGCCGGCCTTGCCTTTCACCCCTCTTTACGGTAAGCATGATTATCACAGTACACACAGAGACTGCCATAAATAATTGGACAAAGCAGAGTATTAAGTTTTTAAAGTGAAAATCAACATATGATGTGCCATTTTATTCAAATTAATGATAATCGACTGTTACATAGTTCGTTCTTGTAAGAAAATAAATGTTATTTCACATAAAAGTTATATAATGCATGCTTTTTTAAAAATTAAAGAGAAATATGGCATTTTTGGCCTCAAAAGTAATCGGACATAACTTGAGTGTGATACAAAATATGGCTTAGTGTTTTGTGACTCTCCCGCTTCTTTTCACTACTTCTCCCAACCTATTTGGCATGCTGTGAACCAGGTTTTTCGGAAAGAAAGTTTGCTCTATTCCTCTTGCAACCTCTCCTTCCAGTGTTCATTGGAGGTGATGGGGTCTTCCGCACGGCCTTCTCCAGTTTATGCCATACTGATTCTATGGGATTAAGATCCGGGGACTGACAGTACATGAGGTCAGTTGTAAAGTAACCATAGCTGTACAATGTGGGACGTATGCTTCGGATCATTATCCTGATAAAATGAGAAGCTGTCCAAAATATCCATTATTTCTGAACTTTGTTTCAAATTTTGATGCAATAGTCTAAGATAGAATTCCTTGTTCATGGTTGTATCTATGAACACCAGCTTTTCCACTCCCATAGAGGAAATACATACCATTACACTCCCTCCGCCGTGTTTTACTTGTAAATTGCGCTCTTCCAGCTCCGTGTTGGGTTACCTCCACACAACCACCCTGCCATCGTAACCTGCAAGGTTGTGCTTGCTTTCGTTACAAAAAATAACTTTTTCCCATCAATCGGTTGTATTGTTAACAAAGTCTTTTGGCAAATTATAATTGCTTCCTTTTATTCTTTCTGGAAATTTATGCCTCTTTTCTGGCTACGCGGACATTAAAATCTTTTTTTCGCATGACCCTTCTGACCGTTTCAGGGTTAACTGTCAGTCCCAGTTCTTCCTGAATCTCAGCACAAATCACCGTAGCACTTATACGCGGATTCCGTTTTACCTTCCGCATAATATAAGACTCCTGCTTATCGGTAAGAAGTTTTGGTCGCCTTGACTTTGCCGCAGATTCAATTCTGTCTTCATAGTTATACTGGTGAATTGTCACTTAACTGTACTTTTCACTGCTATTTCTCGGTATGTTTTGTTCTTTTCATAGTGACAAATCACTAAATCTCTGTTCAAAGGTACTCAAGGGGCCCAATACTATGCTCTTGCCTTCATCTTGGTGCACAGGTGTCGTACTTCTTCTACGTTGCTGTTTTGTCTACTGACAGACTTCATCTACTCGTTTGTATTGCATTTCATTTGTTCTGTCCGACTCTTTTTGTGTCGTAAACTTGTGATGTAAACAAGATTGAATGGGAAGCTGTTAGTTTAACCACATTTTCAACCTCTAAAATGGATATCCATAGCGAATGATTTTTGCTTAACACAAGGAATACCTTGAGATTGATACACATAATCTATCCTGCTTAATAGAGTACTTCATAGTGGAATGCAAAGTCTGTGCGATTATTTATTGGAGTCAGTCTACGTAAAGTAGCACGTTTATATTTTAAAGGTGGATATGTAGACAGAGCACCACGTCTGCAAGATTCAATGTTACTTTCGTACCGGCATTAAAATTGGTGCGACATATAAATATAATTTAAATCGCTATATAGAGGAGTTTATGCAGCGCTATCCGGCATTCAGACAAGTCCCTCGGAGCGTGGGGCTTTCCATAGGGCAACAGACATCTGGTCCTGTGGACTCAAGACGGGATGGAAATGGAAACGCCAGAGACGCGCGTCAACCCCAAAAGGGGAGGCTACCGATATAATCTCGGTAGGGCCGCCTGGTGATCTAGCACACCTTCTACTAGCTATGCTGGCTAGTACGTGGGAATATATGGCTTCCCTCAACCCTGTCCGGAGACGTACCCGATCTCCCACGGGTATCGGGAACTACTGCCCCTTCAAGTCCAACCCAGTCCGAACAACTCCCAATCAGGTTCGGCCCAAGGTTCCTCTAGTAATGTCAGAGGTATCACGAGTGCTAGGGGTCCACAGCGCCCGCACCACGGCAGCTAAAGGGGACGGTACCTCTCCCCTACTCGATATAAATATATAATATAAATAATCTTTTTTTCTTTTGTAAGTTACGTCCTCCAACGTTAGGTCATATCGGACGGTGAATGAATTGGGTGAAAATGATGCTCAAATGAGTCCAGGGTCCATGGAGCTTACAGTTACCCTACATTCATCTTGAAGAATAAGGGAAACCCCCGAAAATACCCTTATCCAAGTAACTCACCCTGACCGAGATTCGAACTCGGTACCTCTTGAACCTGAGTTAGACACGCTACCACCTACGCTACCGAGGCGGGCAGAATAATCTGTTCCTTGCCCGCCTCCGTGGTGTAAAGTAGCGTGTGCACCTCACACTCAAGAGGTCGCGAGTTCAAATCTCGCTGAGGATGAGTTACATGGATAAGGTTTTTCTAGGGTTTTCCCTTATCCTACGAAGACGAATGTCGGGTAACTCTGAGCTGTAGGGACCCTGGACTCGTTTGAGTATCATATCATCCGTTTCATTCATTCACTCATTCATTTATTCATTCATTGTTCGATACGACGTGCACTGTTGAAAGGACAAAAAAAAATTTGCTTCTTTATTAAATGTTTTGAACTAATACTGTTATTAATATGATATTCCTTTATTAAATTATATTAAGTTATATACCTTCACAGAGCAACACCAAATTGCAAGATATTGTTTGCATTTATCCGTTAGTTTACATTCAGTAAAACAAACTACAAGTTATCGTATCCACGTGCCAGGCGAAATTACGTACCTTTATATTACACCATTCAAATAGTATAATTACCTGCTGGTAGAGGGAGACCACAAAGTTACTGTAAGCAGATCAAGTACGATCGCAAGCCGCTAGGGGAATCGTACATAAACTCGCTCCATCAGCTAATGATGACGTGAACTTTTGCGCGGTAAAATCACAGATAAAAATGAACACCGTGTACATCCTGAGAGCAGTGATGCTACAACAGTGACGAGTAGTTAAGGCTCACTCACACGGACATCGCTATAGCAGCTGGCTAACCACTGTGCAAGCAGACATTGTTGATGTTAATGGCGCGTTCACTAAACTCAGGATACCGGGCGGGATTTCTTAGGCTGTTTCGTCAGTGGCTCGCTTCAGAAAGCCCGGATTCAATTCTCGTGGACTGCCATCATGACCCACGGGGTTTTGGGGGTTTTCGTGTGTCACCAGGTGATTGTTGGGTAGGTTACAGATAGACTGCAAACAAAGTGCGGCCGGTGTGCGCATGCTCGAGCACTTACATGACTGCCTCCCATCCGTACGTTGACCAGTGCAGTGCAGTTTACGCACTGATGGAGATGTTGGCGTGAGGTATAACCGAAATCCCGAAGACTCCGGCCTCTATCAACCCGGGAGCGATAGAAAATTCGCGAGCCCTTTCCTTGGGGCCATACTTTGAGCCTAAAAAGCCCCCCCCCCCCATCAACAACAACGTTAGAATGGGTGGAAGTGGATAAGCCACTTATATGGGCCAACCCCGCAAGGAAGACTACCGAATAACCTCGGTAAGGCCACCTGGTGATATAGCACACCTTCTACTAGCTCTGCAGACTAGTACGCGGGACATGTTAGGCAACCCGCTGCCCCCTCCGGGCGGTCGAAGCCTGGCTGAAGGTACCCGATCTCCCGAGGGTGTTGGGAACACTACCCCCTGAGTCCAACCCAATCTGTACTACTCTCATTCGGCAGGGGCTCGAATGTTCGGCCCGAGGTTCCCCTAGTAGCGTCAGAGGTACTACGAGTGCTAAGGGTCCGCAGCACCCACACCACGGCAGCTGAAGGGCATAGATCCCCTCCCCTACGAGAGCTTTGGGGGAGAAGTAGAGGCGAGGGTATCTACCTTACCTTTGCTAGTAGCGCTGTGTGGTATAGTCATGCCTGACCGCTCTTACACTGCTCAAGGTAATCGGTATGAACTTCCTAGCTCTGTGTCATGCAGTTCCACCTGTTTTGTAGTAATGAGTTGTATTCTACGATGAACCTTGCCCTTGCTAGTAGCGCTGTGTTGTATAGCCATGCCTGACAGCTCTTACACTACTCAAGGAAATCGGTACGAACTTCCTAGGCCTGTATCATGTAGTCACACCTGTTTTGTAGTAATGAGTTGTATTCTACGATAAACCTTGCCCTTGCTAGTAGCGCTGCGTGGTATAGCCATGCCTGACCGCTCTTACACTGCTCAAGGAAATCGGTACGAATTTCTTAGCTCTGTGTCATGCAGTTACACCTGTTTTACAGTAATGCGTTGCATTCTACGATGAACCTTGTCCTTGCTAGTAGCGCTGCGTGGTATAGCCATGCCTGGCCGCTCTTACACTGCTCAAGGAAATCGGTACGAATTTCCTAGCTCTGTGTCACACTGTTACACCTGTTTTACAGTAATGCGTTGCATTCTACGATGAACCTTGTCCTTGCTAGTAGCGCTGCGTGGTATAGCCATGCCTGACCGCTCTTACACTGCTCAAGGAAATCGGTACGAATTTCTTAGCTCTGTGTCACACTGTTACACCTGTTTTACAGTAATGCGTTGCATTCTACGATAAACCTTGCCCTTGCTAGTAGCGCTGCGTGGTATAGCCATGCCTGACCGCTCTTACACTGCTCAAGGAAATCGGTACGAATTTCTTAGCTCTGTGTCACACTGTTACACCTGTTTTACAGTAATGCGTTGCATTCTACGATGAACCTTGTCCTTGCTAGTAGCGCTGCGTGGTATAGCCATGCCTGGCCGCTCTTACACTGCTCAAGGAAATCGGTACGAATTTCCTAGCTCTGTGTCATACAGTTACACCTGTTTTACAGTAATGCGTTGCATTCTACGATGAACCTTGTCCTTGCTAGTAGCGCTGCGTGGTATAGCCATGCCTGGCCGCTCTTACACTGCTCAAGGAAATCGGTACGAACTTCCTAGCTCTGTGTCATGCAGTTACACCTGTTTTACAGTAATGCGTTGCATTCTACGATGAACCTTGTCCTTGCTAGTAGCGCTGCGTGGTATAGCCATGCCTGGCCGCTCTTACACTGCTCAAGGAAATCGGTACGAATTTCCTAGCTCTGTGTCATACAGTTACACCTGTTTTACAGTAATGCGTTGCATTCTACGATGAACCTTGTCCTTGCTAGTAGGGATGAGTGGTATAGCCATGCCTGGCCGCTCTTACACTGCTCAAGGAAATCGGTACGAATTTCTTAGCTCTGTGTCACACTGTTACACCTGTTTTACAGTAATGCGTTGCATTCTACGATGAACCTTGTCCTTGCTAGTAGCGCTGCGTGGTATAGCCATGCCTGGCCGCTCTTACACTGCTCAAGGAAATCGGTACGAATTTCCTAGCTCTGTGTCATACAGTTACACCTGTTTTACAGTAATGCGTTGCATTCTACGATGAACCTTGTCCTTGCTAGTAGCGCTGCGTGGTATAGCCATGCCTGGCCGCTCTTACACTGCTCAAGGAAATCGGTACGAACTTCCTAGCTCTGTGTCATGCAGTTACACCTGTTTTACAGTAATGCGTTGCATTCTACGATGAACCTTGTCCTTGCTAGTAGCGCTGCGTGGTATAGCCATGCCTGGCCGCTCTTACACTGCTCAAGGAAATCGGTACGAATTTCCTAGCTCTGTGTCATACAGTTACACCTGTTTTACAGTAATGCGTTGCATTCTACGATGAACCTTGTCCTTGCTAGTAGGGATGAGTGGTATAGCCATGCCTGGCCGCTCTTACACTGCTCAAGGAAATCGGTACGAATTTCCTAGCTCTGTGTCATACAGTTACACCTGTTTTACAGTAATGCGTTGCATTCTACGATGAACCTTGTCCTTGCTAGTAGCGCTGCGTGGTATAGCCATGCCTGGCCGCTCTTACACTGCTCAAGGAAATCGGTACGAATTTCCTAGCTCTGTGTCATACAGTTACACCTGTTTTACAGTAATGCGTTGCATTCTACGATGAACCTTGTCCTTGCTAGTAGGGATGAGTGGTATAGCCATGCCTGGCCGCTCTTACACTGCTCAAGGAAATCGGTACGAACTTACTAGCTCTGGTTAGTATATATTTAAACGGAGCGTAAATTTGAAGAAGTTGTAATGTTTGTACTCATGGAGCTGTACAGCCGCCAGTTTATCACTGAGCATGTAGGAGCAGCTGAATTGAAAGCTTTTTCTCCACAGAAGCACAACCAGTAACAGCTGATCTATAAGGCTTTTTCACCACAAACTGTAAGGTCAAGCTCATTGTAAGGCAGACCTGGAATATATAGTTATCCAGATTTATGCATTTTTCACAGCGTTTCTTGACCTTCCAAATACGTTGACTGTATAAGTCTGCAGAGTTCGCTTTAAACTAAATTAAGATGAATGAGCTGGTGCATTGTCAGCCAGAAGACGAACTACTTTGGAGAGCATACCGCGTCGTTTCTTAATCAGAGCTGCTCGTCACTTGTCCAGAAGATTGCAGTAGTATCTGCCAAAGATAGTTTTGCCCTTGGTAAGATAATCTGTAAGGATGAGTCCACGACAGTCCCAGAAACTGAAAGCATGACCTTCCCAGCTGACATTTGCACCTTTGGCGTTTTGGGAGGGGGAATCGCCATGTTTCCATTCCATGCTCATGGTTTTTCTCTCTGGATCATACTGATAGATCCAGGATTCATCCATGATTACCAAACGATCAAAAAGTCATCGTCATCCTGTTCCAACAGCATCAACATCTGTCTTGAAAGGTCACGCCGTGTTTACTTTTGGAAAGGGGTTACCAAACGCGGAAGAAACCTTGCAGACACCTTAGACATGTGCAGTTGGTCATTAATAATTTTCCACAGACTACCATAACTATCATAACTATCTCGTTCATGATCATTTGGATGGTTGCTCGTCTGTCTTCCAGCATTAAACACTCCACTTTCTTCACTGTGACAGCTGACGGTCTATCAGCTCTTGGCTCATCTGTCAGGAACATGTGACTAGTTTGAAAATTTCTTTTCCACCACAAGGTAATAACATATGATGGGCAATCATTTCCATAAACAGCCGTCATTTCATCATGAATTTTCCGGGCAGTTTTGCCCTTCAAATGCAGGAACTTGATCACGCTACGAGCCTCAATTTTGTCCATCTTACACCTCAGTCACCTATGGCCATCACTGTACAAAAAAGGGACTCGAATCACTGAAACTACCAACATTATGTCCCGAGGGGTCAATGATGACAATGAAACATTTTCATCACTCTAGCATAAAAACTGCATTTTACGACACCCCGTCGTACATCCCCTAATTTTTTATCCTTCCATTTCACTTTCATCTTACATCCTAGTTGGCTGGTTCATGGTTCTAAGGTCGGTGTTGCATGGCAAGTAATTTTCCTCCGTAAATATCTGGGTACTGAGCCCAGAGGGAGGGGCGCCGGTAGTACCAGCTTTCGACAGGTGTTTCAATATATATATATATATATATATATATATATATAATTTTTATTGATCGATCAGCAGCACAGTGGTTTACAAATCAAAGTGAAAAGAAGGTAAAAGTACAATAACAACAATAAAACTCAGGGGTAGGCTAACAGGCCGCCCCCTAACTACATTAAGTTAGAACTCCAATAATACTCTCTGAGAAATTATGTCAATATTGAAGATGTAAGACAGACATCAAGCACTAGAATCACTCGACTCAGAGATATCACTTAGAAGCAGGTCCTGTGGTAGTCTCCTCTTCAAGCGTGAGGGCTGGCGCGTGCGGACGCCGATGTTATAATGCACAGCTCCTGGAACTTCTTGTAGTGTGGAAAAGAAACGACGAGCGATCCTGCGAATGTAGTCGTGAAGAGGTAACAGTCCTAGTTCGTGATGGTGTTTCAATCTGTAGCTGTTAGAAGGACCCATACCCTCTGCGGTCATGTCCCCTAGACATAGCCAGCCTGTTTGCTCTTACGTCACTCTCCCTTCGGAATGTATCCTTCAGGAGCATAGTCACAATCTACTGCAGGTCCTACTCCCTCTGTATTTGATAATGTACCGCCTTTCTAGAACATCAAGTACCACTACCATTTGTTACTACTTGTATATCGTGACTTAGTGATCACAATGTCAGAGGTAGATTTCCTGCGAGACGAAATTCCGGTGCTGAAATAACTTTGGCAGTCATTAACAAACAAAATATATATTTTCACACATAGGAGTCAGCACTGTACCTGCTTGGAGCAATACCAACCTTTGTACCCAACGTATTAAGCTGCCAATAACGCCACAATCCAGAATTCAAGAAACTGAATCCATTTTAGACGAAGTTTACAAGTTTCAGTCATAACTCTCCGCTTACTTTCCAGAAATTCCCCAAAAGTCAGCAAAATTTGTGTGCAGTAAATCTCGCTCCGTGTGAGAACACCTTAACGTCGACCAGTGGTGATTGAAATGGTCTTTTTTAGGTTTTATGGGATATAGAAAAGCACTGAAATGTCTGACATGTAAACTCATCTGAAAGAGTGAATATCAACAAATTTAGTTTTACTGCTGCTCTCAGTCTTACTGCTAATGCTGTCAGAAGTTCGAGAGTAGCCACACAGGACACTTGCTCTTTCATTTGTTTCTTGCAATGGCCTCTGGGGCAAAGAATATTTTTTAAACAAAAAGGTGGCACGTGTATTTCTAAAGATTTGCTCAAGATTGGGGAATAGAACAAAAAACAACCAAAACAAACAATTCCACTGTAATTTAAAAGTAAGTAAATGTTAAAGGAGGCCTATGAGAACGTGTGCTGTTCGTGTTTTAACCTCAAAAAAATCCAACTGTTGCACACTTTCATGTCAACATATCCCATCAAGCATTCTACTTCTGTCTGAACGATTAAGTGTTCAGAAAAATGTTAAGTGTTCAACAAAAGACTACTACTACTACACCTGAGCAAGTTAATGTTGGTAGGACTGTTATAATTTCTGAGTTTTGTTTTACTTTTGAAAAGGTGCGAGATCTGGGAATTTGTTTAGTGAACAAAAGATGTACTACGTAGGGTTACCCTTGCAGTGCATTCATTTTACACGATTTTGATGTAAACGTCCTTCCCAGATGTATCGAAGTAATAACTACCTGTTGCTCATTCAGAACACAGAAAAGAAAAACAAGTGAATATTGAACCTGAGTTATTTTTTTCTCATGGAGAAACTCGATCCGGATGAAGAACTATCTAGAACTAAAACCTGTGAGAATGCGTGTGAATGGTGGAAAATGATGTTATAATAATAAGGTACTCGGTTAAAATAAAAAACCTGAATTGAATTTTAATAATGTTGTTTTCTTTACAGTTAAATTCCAACATGTACTGCTGTCGGTTACAACGAATATACGATGGTGAGTCAAATGTAAACTATAAATATTTGTAAAATATTATTTATTGTGCAAAAGTGGTACAAAACTGTATCACTTTTCAACATAAACTCCCCCATGCTCAATGCAAGTCCTCCAGCGCTTACAAAGTGCATAAATGCTTTTAGAAAAAAATTATTTTGGTAGTCCACACAACCACTCATGCCCCGCGTGGCCGCGCCGTGGCTCAGTGGTTAGACCGCTTGACTCTCTCTAAGGCGGCCCGGGTTCGATCCCAGGCGAGCGCAAAGTGAGATTTGTCGTGGACAACACAGCGCTGGGGCGGGTTTTCTCCGGCATCTCCGGTTTCGCCCGCCATCTAATTCCACCGGTGCTCCATCTTCGTCTCATGTATCATCAGTGTTATCGCCTGCGGTGCCGTATGTAGTAAAAGCGGGCGTTAAACACTACACATTCATTCATTCATGCCCCGCGTGGCGTACCTCTTCATCGGAACGGAACTTCTTTCCTCCCATTGCGTCTTTGAGTGGTCCAAACATATGGAAATCACTTGGGGCTAGGTCTGGTGAGTATGATGGATGAGGAAGGCACCCAAAATGCAGGACTGTGATTGTTGCAACTGTTGCACGGGCACCCATCTTGCAGACATTTTGTGAAACTGGAGTACTTCATGCACAATGTAGTGTACTGACCCATGACTAATCTGTGAGCATGCTGCAATGTCATTCAGTGTCACTCGGCGGTTTTCCTTCACTATGGCTTCAGCTGCTGTAATGTTCTGTGGAGCCACAACTCGTTGTACCTGACCCGGACGTGGAGCACCTTCCACTGAAGTGACACTATTTGTGAATTTCCTATTCCATTCATAGACTTGCTGTGACAAACATGCTTCAACATCTTTATACCGATACTGCGAAGATATGTGTGCTGCCCCGTACAGCCATTCTGCACGCTGTTTGTAGCACGCTTACCAACTTTCAGGATACCGGCGTGAAATTTCGATTTGTTATTACAAATTTAAGGTTTATATTTGACTCATCCTCCTACATTCTGGCTGTATCATTGCTGCAAACTTGTGTTAAGTTGTAACTGATAGCAATAACCATTACGTGCTATTGCCAACTGCAACAGTTAGAAAACAGTTACCAAACGCCTTTCCATTCTCTCTACCTTGTCTGTTTGTTTATTCGTACAAATTTTGAATTGACATTAAATTAACCTTGGGATGAGTTGAACATAACTCACAAGGGAACTATCACTGTACTCACACCGCTACGTACCTGAAAATTTGATGGTATAATGTCTGCTGTATATAAACCATGTGTACCAAACATCTGCTGTGGAGTAGAACCACAACGTCCAAATTTAACAAGGGAACTATCACTGTACTCACACCACTACGTACCTGAAAATTTAATGGTATAAAGTCTGCTGTATATAAAACATGTGTACCAAAAATCTGCTGTGGTGTAGAACTACAACGTCCAAATCTAGCAAGGGAACTATCACTGTAGTCACACCGATACGTACCTGAAAATGTGATGGTATAATGTCTGCTGTATATAAACCATATGTACCAAAAATCTGCTGCGGAGTAGAAACGCAACGTTTAAGTCTGAAATCTGGAATGCACTGAATGCTACCACCTCTAACGTTAAGTCATATCGGACGATAAATGAAATGATGTTCAAATGAGTACAGGGTACATAGAGCTTAGAGTTACTAGACATTCATCTTTCAGGACAAGGGTAAACCTCCAACGTTAAGTCATATGGTACGATGAATGAAATTATGTTCAAATGAGTACAGGGTACATAGAGCTTAGAGTTACCAGACATTCATCTTTCAGGACAAGGGTAAACCTCCAACGTTAAGTCATATCGGACGATGAATGAAATGATGTTCAAATGAGTACAGGGTACATAGAGCTTAGAGTTACCAGACAATCATCTTTCAGGAGAAGGGAAAACCTCCAACGTTAAGTCATATGGTACGATGAATGAAATGATGTTCAAATGAGTACAGGGTACATAGAGCTTAGAGTTACCAGACAATCATCTTTCAGGATAAGGGAAAACCTCCAACGTTAAGTTATATGGCACGATGGATGAATGATGTTCAAATGAGTACAGGGTACATAGAGCTGAGAGTTACCAGACATTCATCTCTCAGGATAAGAGAAAACCTCCTACGTTAAGTCATATCGGACGATGAATGAAATGATGTTCTTATGAGTACAGGATACATAGAGCTTAGAGTTATCAGACATTCATCTTTTATGATAACAGAAAAGCTCCAACGTTAGGTCATATCGGACGATGAATGAAATATTCAATTGAGTACAGGGTACATAGAGCTTAGAGTTACCAGACATTCACTTTTCAGGATAAGGGAAAACTGCGGGAAAAGTGCTTATTCAGATATGGATAGGTAAAATCAGAATGCAAAATTAGATGCCATAGCCGGACTTTGACCCATGGATTTTCCGGTACCCGTCAGTTGACTCTTAACGACATTAAATTCTTTAACCAAGTTGTATTTTTTTCTTTTTCTCTTAGTAACTCACCACAAAAGGTGCATATCGCATTTTATATGACACCTCCTATTGTTTAATCGGGAAATATACGAGTCATTTGAAAAATTTATCGCCAGGCTGGAATGTTGCCGTGGTAACTGAATTGTTAAGAGCAATCGGACGGAGACCGGGAAATACGTGGTTAAAATCCTGACTATGACATTAGACTTCTCAGTCTGACTTTATCTATCTAAATCTTGTCGTAAACGAGGCTAGTGAGGAAGAATTATTAATTTTCAACTTATCCAGTTAACTCATTTTAACCTTGATTCATACTCGGCGATTGTGATTAAAATTCGATAAGTTTGAGATGCTTTTATAATAAATAAACTTACATTCTTGAATTTTCTGACATAGTCCCTGAATGCTTTGCAACTTTATAAACTGTATAAAAGAGAAGCAAACAAACAGACAAGGTTCTTTTTTTAGTTTTAACTGTTTAAATATTTTTAAATTTTCATATATCACGTTTTTAAAACCGATAGAATCATTTCTCATGCATTTATGACCCCATACAGATTTTACTGAAGCTAAATAGAGAGTGTAAAGAACCCAGGAAAATTTACAGAAAAAATCACGTCATTTAGAGTAGAATAAAGGTATTAGTAACTTTTCAAAACAATTGCTTGTCTATTGCATGTGATCCACTCTATCACTTAGAATATATATGGGGCAAAGAGTAATTATTTTACGCTGTTTAGATCGTTTTAAAAACTTGATACATTAAAATTTAAAAAGAAAGAAGTTACATAAATTTTTCGTCAGTGTTTCTGACTGTTTCAGTTCTAAATAACTTCCAAAGTAACACTTGAGACAGTCACTCTCTTCACAGGTTCTGGAAGTATGATAAAGTAATCAACGTGCCTGTTTGGAGGTCTTCTGGATGAGGATTCTTGCAGCAGACGTCTCCTATGTGCAGTTAATTTATACCTTAAAAGGTTTAAGTCAGACAAAACATATGTTTTGGATTTTATATACTCAAGCCATAGTCGGAGATATTTTGGGTTTGAACCACTTATAAAACAAAAGAAGTTTTAATTAAATAACCAGACTGGGGTTCCTGACAACTTTTCCTCTGTACTTTCGGAGAACCTCAAACTTACAGCATTTTACATCAGATTTGGGGAAGAGTACTCCGAAGGTATGAACAACCAGCCCCTTCCCTGCTTACCCGTTGTAACTACGAGCGCTGTTCAATAAAGAATGATCATAATTTTTACGGACATAATTTTGCGCACTAAAATTCAATGTTATTATATTATGTTAGCTTAATGTGAAACAAACACGCCGTAGTAGTATCATTGTTGGTACTCCTGCTTCCCGCCTGTGAGAACTAGGCAAGTTCAGACATGTTCAGTATCGCCTACCGCTGCAATGGAGGTAACATGCAGTTAAAGTTGATGTTAGAGGAAGATCCGGAGTTTCTTTCAAACGTAATCACTGCTGATGAAACTTGGCTACATCATTTTGGTCCTGAGAGCAAACAGCAAAGCTGAGTGTGGAAATCTCCTTCATCACCAATCCCCCAAAAAAGCAAAAGTGGTTGCTTCTGCTGGGAAAGTTATGGTCATCTCATTCTTTGATGTTCATGGAATAGTTTATCAGCATGTTGTACCTGCACACACATCAGTAAGTGGGCAATACTACAGGGATGTCCTGAAAATATTGCAAGTCCATATCAGGCGCAAGAGACCCTATTTCCGTGAGCAGGCTGGATGCTGCACCACGATAATGCGCGGCCGCATATTGCCAATGTTGTTGCTGAATATCTTGCAAAAATCCACGTGAAGTGCCTAAAGTCCCATGAGACGTTTTTCTATTCCCTAACTTGAAGAAACGTCTTCGTGGGAGTCATTATCCATCATCAGAAGCAGTGGTGAAGGCTGCGGAGGCGATTTTGAAGGATCTCTCAAAAAATGGTTTCCAGCATGTCTTTGAAGACTGGCAGAAATGCTGGGACAAGTATATCGTATTCAGGGGTGACTAATTTGAGAAGTACCATCAAAATTATGAGGATGAGTAACGGTACGTTGTCAAAAAAATTCGTGGTCGTTCTTTATTGAACAGCCCTCATGCTAATACGCACACATATACCGATATTTTCTCAGCGACATTTATCTTTTGTAGCTCAGTTGGTTAGGCGCTGGTTTACTGATCATTAGGTGGTGGGTTCAAAGCCAATCCAGGGCGATGGTGTTTAAGGTGAGTCGAAACGATGAAATCAGTGGCCTTTTCCCAAATTAGTGTTTTATTTGCTTATGAATACTTCACATCTTCCTTTCATTTTGCCAAAACTTTCGTACAAATACACGATTTTAAAAATGCTTTAAAATTGTTATTGGAAATTACTCTTTTGTATATTTTTAAAGGTTTCTTATCTGCAATAAATGCAACTTCTGAGGAGCAAATTATCTTCTATAAAAATTTCCTAATCTTTCTCAAAATTATTGGTTTAAATTTTGGATATGTTACCACCTATTTACAGCTAAGTAAAATATATTTTATGATACCCCATTTTAAGTATCTTGCATAGTTATTTTTAATTTTAAAACCCATTGTGTTTTAATAAAACTTCAGGTATTATATGAAAGGACCATACCTTTTCTTCTTATGAACAAAAATATGTTTTAATTTGAAAGTTAAAAACGATAGTCAGTACAGTTACTGTAAAAAATTCTTGTGGAGGAAATTCCGGTAAACTGGTGGTATAATACGAGGATCAGTAAAATAACTGTAGTTGTTACGCATCACGGAGTAAGCAGTTCTGAATGTGAGGGTGGAGTGGAGGTCAAAGGTCAGTCCATTAGGAAGCGGGAACTAGCTTGGTTAGCTACTGATTCCCAGGACAAGAAGGTAAGCTAGAGGAATGTGGAACGTAATCACTTTTGCTGGGCGCACGGTGTATATGCTCCCCTTTCGAGTAAGACAAGGATGGAAGATTCGTTTAAAATACACAAGTGTTGTCACGTAACTCACCGATACATAATACCTATCGCTGCATTTACTGCACCAAACATTAGATCTGGCAGCATGGGTGACTCATGTGTACTCTCATACACTCATTTCATAGTAAACAGATCCACTACCAGAGCAGATAAACAGTTCAAGCCCCTCTCCCTCTTCATGCCCTGCTTACCTTCTTGTGGTGGGTAGACAGTACATAATACCTATCACTGCAGTTACTGGCAGCATGGCTGACTCATATGTACTCTCACTGCAGTCTGTAAGAATAAAGAAGGCAAGATATGCATTTGGGCTGCTAAAACCAATATGGAAGAGTCCTGCTTATTCAAAGAACACCAAATTGAGAATTTTTAACTCTAATGTTAAATACGTACTCTTATATGGGTGCGAAACCTAGAGAATAACTAAACCAATCGTAAATAAACTGCAAGTTTTCATTAATAGATGTTTACGAAACATATTAAGAGTATTCTGGCCGGTCCAGATAACTAATGAAAACTAATGGACAAAAACAAACCAAAAAGCAGTTGAATTAGAAATTCGGCATAGGAAGTGGGGATGGCTGGGACATACACTTCGCCGACCTCAAGATGAACCCGCTAGAAAGGCATTGGATTGGAACCCTTAGGGCAGCAGAGGAATTGGCAGACCCAAGATAACTTGAAAGCGAACTTTTCTCGCAGAAGCCAAGAAGATGGGGAAGACCTAGAGTGAGATCAGGGAGCTAACCAGGAATAGAGTCAGATGGAGAAGTTTCCTGAGAGCCCTATGTTCCACTTAGGAATAATGGGAAATTTGTTTGATCGATCACTGCAGTTACTGCAACAAGCATTAGATCTGGCAGCATGGTTGACCCATACGTACTCTCATACACTCATTTCCTAATAAATAGACCCAGTACCAGAGTAAATAAACAGTTGAAATCCTTCTCCCTCTTCATGCCCTGCTTGTCTTCTTGTGGTGGGTAGAGAGTACATAATACCTAGCACTGTAGTTACTGCAACAACCATTAGATCTGACAGTATGGGTAACTCATGTGTACTCTGATACACTCATTTCCTAGTAAACAGATCCACTATCAGAGCAGATACACAGTTCAAGCACCTCTCTCTCCCTCTTCATGCCCTGCTAGCCTTCTTGTGTTGGTAGACAGTACATAATACCTATCACTGCAGTTACTGAATCGAGCATTAGATCTGGCAGCATGGGTGACTCATATGTACTCTCACACACTCATTTCATAGTAAACAGATCCACTACTGGAGCAGATTAACAGTTCAAGCTCCTCTGCCTTCGGCCCCCCTCTAGCCTTCTTGACGTGGGCATACAGTAAACAGTTCTGAATGGAAGGGTGGAGTTGGGAGGGGGTCGAAGGTCTGTTTGTTACGAAGAGAGAACTAGTTTGGTTAGCTACTCCACTAGATTCTGATGTCAGTACAGCCATGTGTGATCAGGAAGTTTCTTCGTCTGTTGGCAACTATAATAAAGTTTTTAACCAATGAAGAGGTTAAACCTTCGTAAATTTCAACTGGTTTAAGGGCACAGTTTGGGGACACGGCGTAGTCTCAGAATCAAGTGTTTACTTGTGGTAAATGATAGTCATGCTGCACGCTGAAAGTCAAGTGTCACAAGTGACAACATCCGCGCCAAACAACTTGCAAAAATTAAAGGTATGTGAACGCTGGCCAGTGCTGAAGCGGAGCGCTGTTGCCAAACGTAGTACTTGTACCGGCAGAGGTTATGTACATAAGAGCAGTTTTACCTGCCAGCAAAGGTGCTATCTATATTTCCCGTAATTAAACAACACCTAAAATATTAAGATCTTTTCTTGACACACGTCACAGCAGTGGTACAACAAGCACGGCTTCCAATCCAGTAAGTCGCTTTCCAACTTTGTGGGTCTTTCCCGGAGATTGAAACACAGGTACGCTCCCTTTTTATAAGGATGAAGCTGCGTCACTGCAAATTCGTGGCACTACGTGTACACTACCTATACTACAAGCTTCCACAGTTAATTGCTGGGTTCTTTAAAAATCTACATTTGCCCTATATTCTGGGTTGGAGAGGTTTTGTAAAAACTTGTTCACATTAAATATAATTTATCTACCCTGAGAATGAATCACTTTACATTTGTTGATCAAAAAACCACTTGTCCCAGGTTTGAGGGACATGTTCATTCATACAGATCACAAACACTGGAGAAAGTATATGTGTATATTAATAATTTCATGTAATATTAACAATATTTCAGCCTGAATTCAACACATGTCCTAACAGTGCTGTTCACTTTAACAGAATAAGACACCTCTACTCTGGAAACGAACTGAACATTAACTCAGTCTGTTTCAAACTGCTTTGCAGTAGGACACTGTTTATTTATGCTTGAGTTCAGTGTTGTTAGGAAGGAATGGTGTTGTTTTTCAAGCTGGATGTTGGGTAACTATAACCATGTGAAGATAAAACGTGCACCGCTCGCGTTCTAAGTATCGTATAGACAGGATTTTTGTACAGTCATGATCAGAAAATACCTTTCCTTCTTATTATAAGATTGGCGTATCATTTTCAAGCATTTATCCGAGTGTAATGAATGAAGATAATGTTCTCAGTTCTGGCGCGTGAGATGAGTGTACCATTTTTGGTAGCGCTGGTAGGAGAGGCAAGCTTAGGTTTGGCTGGAGTCTGCAGTACGGCCCGCCTCACATGCCTTTAACTTTTCCGAAGATTATAGTGCTTATACCATTATTAGAAAAATTACTGCTCGATGGGTTCGAAAGTTGTCAAACACAAAAACAGGTCAAGTTGGAGATCTGTGAGAGACTTCTGGATCGTTTCTGACAAGAAGGGAAAAAGTTTTTGTGGCGAATCTTTGCATGTGATGAGAAATGGGTTCATTATTACACCGGAATCCAAAATGGTGTCGAAGGCTTAAAGCCCGCCCTGTGAAGGCCAAAAGTGCCGCTCAGCCGGGAAAGTCCTATGCGCTGCGCAACGGACGAAGGAACCTCCTGCTCATTCATGGTTGTACTGACCTCAGAACCTATTATGTGTTTCAAATGGGAAGGCGCTTGTCCTTGACCGCTATTAGGTGAGCAACCAATCGGAGTTCTGCGGTGTTGTACTGCATTCCCGCTAATTGGTGTGTGACCAGCGCCAACCTAACCAATCTGTATGAAATATTGTTCGCGCTAAGACAAAAATTCAGATTTTGCCAAAACTGATCCATGTGGAAGGTAGAGAGTAATGAATCTAACATAACCATGAAAACCCCATATTTTTAGCTCAACTAGCTTTCCTAATACAAATAAATAAACCACTATTACCTGTATTATAACAATATATCGCGACGTAAGCACTGTATGAATTTGACATGTATGCGTCAACGTATATTTGTAATTACTCAGAACTGAAGGGTAAATGTTTGACATGATGTGATAAAAGAATTACTTTGAATAAGCCAATTCGAGCGAGAGGGAACAATAAGTTTCCTGCTGCCCTGGCAGAACGTGTCTGGTCACATTATATCTTTGTTTATGAATGGTTCGTAATCTCTATTTACTCTAGAGAGTTCAAAGTAGTTGGTGTGTATGTATGTACATATACTTTTAGTTACTCAGAAATAAAATTTAATCTACTGACATTACGTGATAAAAGAATTACTGTGAATAAGTCAAGTTGTTAAATTTGAAAAAGAGGAAACACTTCATTTCCTGTTAGCCTGTGGAATGCTGTATGCTTATGTTTATGAATGAATGCTGGATAAGAAGTGTTTATTTACTGTGGAGAGTTCAGATCAATATCATTCTGTTGTTCTTTACACAACAGTAGAATAAGAGTTAAATAGTGCAATGGCTTCTTGCGGTGAATTTAGTGGCGAGTCAAAAAGGCAGGTATAGCGAAGGCAGGCTCGAAGTATTATTTTTAAGGTGTACAGGTTCTTCAAAATGTTTTCGGAAACAGAAACTAAAAATTAGTTATTGCAAAGAGTACTTCCTTTTAAAAACACGGACAAATTGTATCAGCTGAATCAACTTGCAATTGAAACGAGACAAGAGGTAATACACCTCCCACCTTACCACTGTCAATATAGTCCAATTGTGTTAGTGTGGGCTCAAATAAAAAGGGGGGTTCCAAACAGAAATAATAATTTTAAACTGACGGGCGTTAAACGACTTGTTAACGAAGAAATTGACAAGGTAACACAACAGGACTGGGAAAACTACGTAAAGGCTTGCAGAAAACCTTCAAGAAGATGAATTTAAGAAACAAATAGCACGTGATGAGATTTTGGAACCTATAATCGTAAATTTGCAACACTCAGACGATGAAGACAGTGACAGTGACAAATTGTCTCTTAACGGAAGTGACATTGACAGCGTTATGGAAGAGCAACTGGCAGTTCCATTGGATTATAAAAACAGGTAATTCATAAACTATGATTATATTTATAGTATTTAAAATGTACATAATTTGCGAAAATGCTTTTTCCCATTTTGATTTTGGCAACTGCATCATTGTAAACGTTTGTAAAATATAATTTGCTTACCCTTACGTCTGCGCCAAGCAGACGTGCATGTTGTATGAGTGTGCGAGAGATAGGGAAATATAAAACGAGTAGGGTAACAAGCTGGCAACGCTGAGTGTGATACGGCATCTGATTAGCTGGACTCTAGAACCCTTCCTCTATGAAACACATAATAGCGGAGTAGCTAACCAAGCTCGTTGCCCCTTTCTAACACACAGACATTTAATCCTACGCCATCATACTTAAATTGCTTACTCCGTGATGCACAGTACAATTTTTTAACGTTTTTCATCATTATCCTCGTGAAGAGTGAAGATCAAAGGACAGCTCCACTCCTGCAACTATGGTCATCATGTCATCTTGGGCAAGTTTTGTATAACATTCTTTCACTTTCAGCGCTACACATAACAAGAAAGGTAAGTAGTCAATTTATCTACAAATTTCAAGTCTAGATGTCCCATAAGATACAGACTTTAAAGCCCCCTGAACTAAAACCAAATGCATTTAGAAATATCATAACTATTTGGCTCTAAATAACACACAAATGTAGAATAAACATCAGACTTATGCCCGATTTCACCAACACATGTAAATATCAACTTAAGAAAACGTAACGTAATAATTGTAAGAGATTTGTAAATATTACAGGTACAGTAGGCCCTGGTTGAAGCGTATTATTTTCTGAACGTACTGCGATTCGCTTTTGTTTTTAGTTTCCTTTACATACAGCTGAGAACATGGCGGGTAGACAAAATCAGAACAGAAGGTATAAAGCAAGTTTCTCATCAATGAAGAAATAATTGATAGTTGAATTAGTAAATAAATATAAGGATATTGTGGATGATAAGAGAACGAATGCGATAAATGTGAAAAGAAATATGTAACCTGTGAAAAATTTGGTAATAAGTCTAATTCGAATGCAAATATCACAACCAGAAGTACAATGCAACTTTGTCAGTATTACGTAAATTGAAACGAGATGCGAACTGACAGAGACTTGAATGTTTCAAGACGGGAGGTGGACAGTGTATTATCTACATAATTCAGTGATTTATAAAATAGCAAAGTTATTAATACTTGAAGCAAAAGTGAGATCGGCGTATTTCTTTCGATGTATCTTCTAACCTCTCTTGCAGGAGCGGTTCCTTCATAAGGTTGCAGGTTTGCGCTACACCCACTGATTTTGAATGTACAACAGTTGCATTTTGCACATTAAAGCTGTACTTGTTTGCATTGTTTTATATACAAACATGTTTCAATTATCGTCTGTAGCTGTCCATGAACACAGAAGTCGAAATAAACAGAGGTTAGCTGTAGGAGCCGCCAGGTTTACAGCGAAGTGTTAACCTAAGATTTCGCCCAATTGATGGCTCTCTGAGGGGGTTGCGGGAAGGTGAAGAGATGGGAGGGGCTTCTTATACATTGCTTAAATGGAGGTTTATAAACCTAGCTCCTCCTACTCTTAGCAACGGCTATAGCGTGACATTCAGGCTTAGCTTCTGTGTGTCTGCTTGCTCTGTAGTGTGGTTTCATGCTTTTAGAGCTTTGAGGAAGCTTTGTTTAAGGTTAAACTGAGTATTCTAACATTTTATTTATAGTGCTTATTGTGAGGTGTTGTTTTTGTACGTTTTTAAGATTCTGATAGAATGAATACCGTGCAATCTTTACTGGAAAAGCCCTTTTCGCATCAGAGTGCTGAAGAAAAATCTAAAGTGAATCGAATAGTTAGGCCCACGCCAAACATTTCTATGACTCAAATGGAAGTTCAACCCTGACATGTACAAGAAGCACGACTGGTTATGTGGATGTGAAGTTAATAACTATTTATACTGTTTCCCATGCCTGCTCTTTGGAGGAGATGATTCCTGGGTGAAGCAAGGAATGAAAGACATACAACACATGCACGACCGTGTTAAAAAGCATGAGTCCTCTTTGTCATATAAAAATGCATTAAGTTTAGCAATGTATGGCAATATTAATATTGCTGCACAAATGGACAGTGCATACAGAAGGAACATACAGCTGCATAACGATAAAGTTACGCAGAATGGATATGTCCTAAATATCATAATAAACTGTATACCTACGGTGTTGCGGCTCATTTGAGCTGGCTTTGAGAGGTCATGATTAATCTGACATATCACAAAACCCTGGTATCTTTCGAGGCCTAATAGATTTCAGCGCTGATCTCGATAGTGTCCTGATGGGACATATGGAAAAAGCAACTGTTCTTAAGGGCACTTCAAAAACTATACAAAACGAAATTATTCAGTGTATGTTAGTGGTATGCCAAGAGGAAATAATGAGGGAGATTAAGGATGCAGAATTCCTTGCTGCCAGAGCAGATGAAACCACTGATGTTTCCTTAGTGTTTCAGATGGTTATTATTTACAGATACCTTGTGAATGACAAACCTGTAGAACGATTTTGGAGTTTTGTTCGACCTGCTGGTCATGATGCAGACTCTCTTGCCACAGTCATTAAATCTGAACTTGATCTGAAACTGTCAGGGTACACGAATAAACTTATAGCACAGACCTATGATGGTGCAACCGTCATGGGAGGTAGGAAACACGGTGTTCAGGCAATTGTGAAAGAGAAGTACTCTTGTGCCTCTTATATACACTGCCATGCACATAAACTTAATTTAATAATGCTGAATGTAGCCTCAGTAAACACCAGTGTGAGGATATTTTTTGCCAATTTACAAGGAATATGCACATTTTTTTTTCAAATTCTCCTCAAATAACAGCTGTGCTTGATGAAGTTGTGCAGAAACGATTGCCACGTTCTGTTCCGACACGATGGAATTTTCATTCACGAATCGTCAATACCATTTTCAAACACAGGGAGAATTTAATTAAATGAATGGAGGTCATTCAGAAGAAAGCTCTGTTAAACAACAACGCCACACTTGTTCAGGCTCTGGGTTTATGGCCACTTTGAAAGATTATAATTTTGTATTCTGGCTGACTTTCTTCCACAAGATCAAGCCCCATGTGGACATTTTGTATAATCAGCTGCAGAAACGAGACTGCAATGCAACATTTGCCCTCGCCTAGCTAAACGTATTTCAAAGGGAAGTGCAAATCGTAAGAAATATCGTGGATATTGAGGAACACGAAGAAACTGCAATGAAGAGAAGAATATAATTTCATGATGTGAAAAGAATAGAAGCTCTTGAAGTCTGTGAAATTATTCTTAGAGAAGCAAAGGGCAGATTTAGCTTCACGGGGCATCTGGTAGCCTCGACTTTGTTTCATCAAGAAAATATCTCCGACTATGATAAGACATTTCCAGAAGATTTCCTTAGAAAAACAATAAGGTTCTATCCTTTTATCATTGGAACAAAAATTCTTACAGAACTGACTGTAATTTACAGTCCAGAAGAGTTTCGTGGAATGTCCGGCGCTTTATGCTTGATGGACTTCATTAAGGAGAACAATTTATGTGCTACATTCAGCGAATGTGTCAAACTCCTTGGAGTGTTTTTAACTATGCCAATGTCTACCGCTGAATCAGAATGCTGTTTCTCAACTTTAAGAAGAGTAAAATCTTTCCTTAGGAACACAATGTCACAGGACCGATTGTCAGCATTAGCAATGCTTTCAATTGAGAGGGAGTTTATTATGAAGATCAGCGACTTCAACGCAAAAGTCATCGATAGATTCGCCAGGTCTACGGAGAGGAGAGCAGAGTTTCTGTATAAATAGGTGAGTCACTACTACTCTGTATTTTATTTTTCATTTGTGCACCACCAATAATTTAATCCACCAGGCGCCACTGCTCTCTTGTACTTCCTCAGTAACCTTCATAATAGCTTGTTTCGACAGTCTATACCTACGTCTGATAGCTCCTCAAAATGATTATTATCCACATAATTCAGTGAGTAATAAAATAGCAAAGATATTAATACTTGAAGCAAAGCCGAGATTGGCATATTCCTTTCGATGCATGTTCTAACTGAGTACTACGTATATTTAAAACGAGGTGCGAAGGACAAGTGAAGAGTGACTTGAACGCTTCCTCTTGTACTTCCTCAGTAACCTTCATAACAACTTGTTTCGACAGTCTATACCTACGTCTGATAGCTCCTTAAAATGATATCTCCTCATAGGCCGTACTCTATTACGAATGTCATTCAGACGGTCTAAATATAGCAAATAGAAATCAACAGCTGCGTTCACGCCTGCCACCTTGAGTATTTACAATTCTTAAGGATTCAAAAGCAGAAATATGACTTGTCCGTTTTAACAAGAGATTTAACACTTGTGTTAAGCTGACATAACTTGGTGTAATGCAATATTTGTTATAACAATGGCTAAATACACTAACAGCCGCACTAAGTCTCATCATCTTTTGATGAACCTGGGAATTAGTATTCAGAATCTATAATATAACAAATAAGAGCACTATCTGATGATGGGGCCACTGTTCTATGACAGAAAAGCCATTAAACCTGCTCAGGCGTGCGGCGACCATCTGGCCTCGCGCCGTGGTAACATTATCTTCCAAGAATGCCAAAAGAAAATCCTCTAACACCAAACTCCGGCTGAAAATGACCAGGTTCTAGAGGGTGTATGCCTTCCCGGAAACTCTAGACCTTATGAAACCTGGACTTTTTGAATATCATTTCATTCATCGCCCGACATGACTTAACGTTGGAGGTTTTCCCTTATCCTAAAAGAAGAATCTCTGGTAACTCTGAGCTTTATGTACCCCGTACTCATTTGAACATCATTTCATGCATCGTCCGATATGATTTAACGTTGGAGGTTTTCCCTTATCCTGAAATATGAACATCTGGTAACTCTAAGCTCTATGTACCCTGTATTCATCTGAACATCATTTCACTCTTTGTCCGATATGACTTAACTTTTCAGGTTTTCTCTTATGCTGAAAGATGAATGTCTGGTAACTCTAAGCTCTATGTACCCTGTACTCATTTGAACGTCATTGCATTCACGTCCGATAGGACTTTAGGTTGGAGGACGTAAACTTAAAAACCAAAAAGTTTTTTTTTTTTTTTTTTTTTTTTTTGTAAGCTGTTTTATTTTTTGAATTCAGTGGAATAACAAATATGTATTTTTATTTAAGTATTACTGTACAATTTTTGTAGAGAAAGGAATGAATGATGTGCTGTATTTAAGATTAAAAGTTTAATATGTGATTGTAAGGAACTGCATATTGAAAATCCTTTACATATTATCGTAATTTTTTAAGTATTAAAGATTTCAGCAAGAGACATCCATAAGTTACGCTTAAAATTGGTTCAGTGGTTTCAAAGTCACACAGAGACCTCATTTCTTGAAGTCACTAAGCACTGATAAGATATCAACTGTGAAGTGTTTGACTCTAAAACACTTACTGTATGCAAAACAAACATTCTAAGTTCATTGCACTAAGTTATTTGATAGTGAGGTTTACACTAAATGCACTCGGCGGCGAGCACTAAATTTGTGAGCACTTTCTCGTCATTAGAAATTTAGTAACACTTGTAAGGTCGTGAACATACGTTAAGTGGTTCGAGAGTTATGAGGTGCGTGCTAGCCGACGGAGCACCAGCCATTAAAAGCTTCGGCCAGCCACTAAAAAAGACCAATTACACTAATGGATTGTGACGTCATCTTTCTGTGTTTCGCTTTTTGTTCGGCCTACCTTCCACCTGTTGTGAACGTAATCATTCATAGAGGACGACACCAGCGCCATTAAGAACAGCGCGGCGGCTCACCGCAAGAATCTTCTCATTATAATTAATTGCAGACATATTTCAAGTTCCCTTCAAGTTATTCCACCCTCACGGTATCCTTTAAGTAAAAGGAAAATTACGGCAAGAAAATGCGCCCGCTTCAGGTGAGGCACTTGAGAAAAATGATATTTAATTAATTTACCTCAAGAACTGTCGAGCTACGTCATTTTACAGCGAGGAAACGGAAAAAAATGTAACTTTTATACTATCTGGTTGCCATGGTTACAGGCTGCTTCGTGGCAGAAAATTGTTTTTAAGGCATATTTTATGAGAAGTAGCCCACTTAAATTCAAATTTTTAAGGAAAGACTATATGATAGCATTTTAAAACGGAGAACTTCACTGTTTCCCTAGTGACCAAAGTGAGACTTACCACATATTTTCTACGCGATTATTTTGGTAAGAGTATAGAGGTGGCCATATTATTAGACTAAGCTGAATTTCAGTCATGAAAATGAACTTATTTCAGCCTAAGTTTGAATTAATGACATCATTGAATGTAAAAACGATTGAATGATACTTAAGAATCATTCAGGGATATTTTATGACGATTTCTGGGATGTTTTGTAAGCATACGCTGGTGTAACTGCTAAGTTGACTGACTGCTGCCACTTTTTTTTTCCGAGCTCAGCCGTCACACCGACAACATGGGAGCGAAGTAAAAGAGGCAGCAAACGCCGACCGCAGCATCGCCTGCCGAAGCAGCAGAAAACGCCGACACAGTTCCTCCTATGGAACCTGTGTGAGAGCAATCTGCACCGCCGACACCGAGCTCGATCGAGCCCAGCACAGCCGCCGCCATTGCTCGCCCGCCGCAGCAGACAGCAGAAGAAGAAGAACCCGTGCCAACGCCGCTGCCCAGCTCGACATCTCCGCCAAGCTTCAGCGCAGTGGCACGGGGAGTGCACAGGCAACTGCCTGAGGCACTCATTCTTAACACTGCCCTACTCCGCTGGCCTTTCCTGGTGGGATCCCGTATCACCACTCACAAGGGACCTTCACCCCTAGTGAACTCGAGTTCTTGAACGAAGCGGACTACCATGCTGCGCTGAGAGACGAGCTCCCTGCCGTCGGGCAGGTGCTCCCAATTGAAGCCTGCTAGGGAGTCCGCACCACTCCATGCTGCCGATACGGACACACCACCGTCACCTGCAGTGAGGAGCCTCGTTGCCACTACTGTGGAGCAGCGTGCCTTACTGCAGTCTGCAAGGGACACGACCTGTCGCGCCGTCCCCTCTATTGTGCCACCTGCAACACCGCAGGCCACTTCAAAGGACAAGCTTCGTGCCCCCTAAATCCCAAACAACGTCGAACCTCTAACCGCCAACACTTGCCTCACCAACAGCCTCCTCAACACCAGTCTCACCCTCATACTCCACTTCCTCCTCAACACTAGCCTCACCCTCATACTCCACTTCCTCCTCAACACCAGCCTCACCCTCATACTCCACTTCCTCCTCAACACCAGCCTCACTCTTATACTCCACCTCCTCCTCAACACCAGCCTCACCCTCATACGTCACGCCACATCCCGCAGCATATAATACAATGCCGCACATGCGCACAAATCACCATGCAGCACCAGGAGACGCAGACCAGCACCGAGCACCGAGAAATTCTGCACACTATCACCGCCACACTCACAGACCTGCAGGCGTCCATTGAGAAGCTGACGGCGCGGGTAGCTACATGGGAGGAAGCCCTGCGTCAGACGTTGGATGATGTCAGGGAAGCCGCTCAAGCCCCACAAATCGCTTCTCAGGAAGAGGCCAGCGCCACCTCTGA
Organism: Mantis religiosa; assembly: GCA_030765055.1. Lineage (NCBI taxonomy): Eukaryota > Metazoa > Arthropoda > Insecta > Mantodea > Mantidae > Mantis > Mantis religiosa. Next base: position 3,998,724 of record CM060955.1, on the reverse strand, counting down.
GGCCTTAGGCTACTGCAAGACCAAGCTCGAGAGGATCGTCGGCTATATCAACGACACCCGAGCGCCGAGCAGGAGGCTTGATGAGGCCCTCCGCACACACCAGGGCTACATCACGCAGAGCATTGATGACCTCAGGAGAACCCTGGCTCCAGACAACGGAGCACCACCGCCACACACCCAGCCTCGCGGAGACACCCGCGCCCATTGGACGCCGCCGCCACAGGACCTGCCTCGCCGTAACCCTCCACGAAACCGAGCCCTTGAAGGCATCGGCCACACCATCGATGACTACAGCCCTGGCGGTTGCACATTTTCCAAAATTAAAGTTCAGCAGTCACCACAGTTCACAGGTCGCAGTCAGGGTCCCCTGGATCACAAGCGGATTTTCCGAAAACCTAGTTAGTACCCACGAACAGCCGGGTTGCTTCGGCGGTACCGGCCATCAACTTCGCCTCAACAGTTCAAACTAAATTAGCACCACAGGCCCCAATAAGAACCGCCCCAGAAACACATCCCTCCCATGCCCCATCCTTCTTCCTGCCCAGATACCCAATATACCCTGTTGTTGGTTTTCCTATACCTTTATTCCCGTTTTCCCTAACAAAAAAACAAAAACAAATGCTGCCGTAAGAGTACATTTACTGTGTGTATTTAATTAGCGCCCATGCAAATTTATTGGACATTTCAAAGGTTTGTCTTTAGAACTCTTGCCTCAATTTTGTCAATAGACTTCTTCTGTATTACACTAAAGCTTTTAAAGTTCTTTGCATGCAGTGAAAGACTAGAGAACCTGTGATATTTAATGTTAAAGGAAATTTGAGGTTATGGAGAAGAAAAGTGACTTATCACTTAGAAAAATTGGTATTACGAGGGTACTAATAGCAGAAGGACCGTATACACTAAGTGAAGCAGCACAGAGACTCAAAATATCAAAAAAGTCTGTAAGCAGAATAAGACAAATGGACGAAAACAATAATACACACCTATCAGGTACAGCGAAGCGGGAACTGCGGTGGAAAAAGCAAGTTGAGACTTAGAGGTGTAAGAAAAGTTATGGCTGAAGCACGCAGAAACCGAAAAGCCACTAGTAGAGACTTGAGGAATACTTTAGTAGTTACAGGCTTAGATGTATCAGCAAGAACTATCAGGAGAACCCTGTTCGATGGCGGTTATAAGGCTCGAAGACCCAGAAGAAAACCAAAGCTCACACCAAATATGGCTGGGCAAAGACTCAGACTCGACTGGGCAAAGGAACTTAAACATTTGTCCTCTGATGACTGGAAAAAGGTAATTAATGTGATACACTGTGTTACTCTTTGTTACAAAGATAATTAAATACCCAGATTCAATTATGGAAAACCTTCATAGACTATACAAAGGTATTATTTGGGATGATGATGATTATTATTTTTAAAATTTAGGGACGCTCAACTCGATGGTCATTAGTGCCCTTTCAAAAACTGTATTTTACTTTATAATTCTTCCTTTCACTTATCTTAACTTTAACTTTCCTTTAACTCTGCTGTGGCTTTGCCTTCACTTTGCTCTAACTCCACTTAGGCTTTACTTTGGCTTCTTCTGACTTTACCATTTCTCTGCTCTAGCTCTGCTCCGGCTATACTCTTGTTCCGTTCTGGCTTCTCTCCCGCTTCACCATAACCTCACCCAGAGACTTCATTCTAAACTCCCTCTAACTTTGCACTGACTTGGCTCTGGCTTTGCTCTGGCTAGGTTCCGGCCGGCCTCCGGTCCCGCTCTGGCTTCGCTCTGGCCTCACAATTCATTCTGTACCTTTAACACTGGCTTCGCTCTGCTTTCGCTCTGGCTAGGCTCCGGTCCCCGCTACGGTCCCGCACGGCTTGGCTCTGCTTTCGCTCTGGCTTCACTCTAACATTCCTTAACTATACTCTTGCTTGGATCTGTCTTCGTTCAGGCTTGGTCCTTGCTAGGTTCTGGTCCCGCTCTTGTCAGGCTCCGGACTCACACTAACTTTGTTCTGCACCTTAACTTTGATTTGGTTCTGGCTTGGCCCTTGCTAGGTTCTGGTCCCGTTCCTGTCCCGCTCCGGACTCACACTAACTTTGTTCTGCACCTTAACTTTGATTTGGTTCTGGCTTGGCCCTTGCTAGGTTCTGGTCCCGTTCCTGTCCCGCTCCGGACTCACACTAACTTTGTTCTGCACCTTAACTTTGATTTGCTTCTGGCTTGGCTCTTGCTAGGTTCTGGTCCCGCTCTTGTCAGGCTCCGGACTCACACTAACTTTGTTCTGCACCTTAACTTTGATTTGGTTCTGGCTTGGCCCTTGCTAGGTTCTGGCCCCGTTCCTGTCCCGCTCCGGACTCACACTAACTTTGTTCTGCACCTTAACTTTGATTTGGTTCTGGCTTGGCCCTTGCTAGGTTCTGGCCCCGTTCCTGTCCCGCTCCGGACTCACACTAACTTTGTTCTGCACCTTAACTTTGATTTGGTTCTGGCTTGGCTCTTGCTAGGTTCTGGCCCCGTTCCTGTCCCGCTCCGGACTCACACTAACCTTGTTCTGCACCTTAACTTTGATTTGGTTCTGGCTTGGCTCTTGCTAGGTTCTGGCCCCGTTCCTGTCCCGCTCCGGACTCACACTAACTTTGTTCTGCACCTTAACTTTGATTTGGTTCTGGCTTGGCTCTTGCTAGGTTCTGGCCCCGTTCCTGTCCCGCTCCGGACTCACACTAACTTTGTTCTGCACCTTAACTTTGATTTGGTTCTGGCTTGGCCCTTGCTAGGTTCTGGCCCCGTTCCTGTCCCGCTCCGGACTCACACTAACCTTGTTCTGCACCTTAACTTTGATTTGGTTCTGGCTTGGCTCTTGCTAGGTTCTGGCCCCGTTCCTGTCCCGCTCCGGACTCACACTAACTTTGTTCTGCACCTTAACTTTGATTTGGTTCTGGCTTGGCTCTTGCTAGGTTCCGGCCACGTTCCTGTCCCGCTCCGGACTCACACTAACTTTGTTCTGCACCTTAACTTTGATTTGGTTCTGGCTTGGCTCTTGCTAGGTTCTGGCCCCGTTCCTGTCCCGCTCCGGACTCACACTAACTTTGTTCTGAACCTTAACTTTGATTTGGTTCTGGCTTGGCTCTTGCTAGGTTCTGGCCCCGTTCCTGTCCCGCTCCGGACTCACACTAACTTTGTTCTGCACCTTAACTTTGATTTGGTTCTGGCTTGGCTCTTGCTAGGTTCTGGCCACGTTCCTGTCCCGCTCCGGACTCACACTAACTTTGTTCTGCACCTTAACTTTGATTTGGTTCTGGCTTGGCTCTTGCTAGGTTCTGGCCCCGTTCCTGTCCCGCTCCGGACTCACACTAACTTTGTTCTGCACCTTAACTTTGATTTGGTTCTGGCTTGGCTCTTGCTAGGTTCTGGCCCCGTTCCTGTCCCGCTCCGGACTCACACTAACCTTGTTCTGCACCTTAACTTTGATTTGGTTCTGGCTTGGCCCTTGCTAGGTTCTGGCCCCGTTCCTGTCCCGCTCCGGACTCACACTAACTTTGTTCTGCACCTTAACTTTGATTTGGTTCTGGCTTGGCTCTTGCTAGGTTCTGGCCCCGTTCCTGTCCCGCTCCGGACTCACACTAACTTTGTTCTGCACCTTAACTTTGATTTGGTTCTGGCTTGGCTCTTGCTAGGTTCTGGTCCCGCTCTTGTCAGGCTCCGGACTCACACTAACTTTGCTCTGCACCTTAACTTTGATTTGGTTCTGGCTTGGCCCTTGCTAGGTTCTGGTCCCGCTCTTGTCAGGCTCCGGACTCACACTAACCTTGTTCTGCACCTTAACTTTGATTTGGTTCTGGTTTGGCTCTTGCTAGGTTCTGGCCCCGTTCCTGTCCCGCTCCGGAATCACACTAACCTTGTTCTGCACCTTAACTTTGATTTGGTTCTGGCTTGGCTCTTGCTAGGTTCTGGCCCCGTTCCTGTCCCGCTCCGGACTCACACTAACCTTGTTCTGCACCTTAACTTTGATTTGGTTCTGGCTTGGCTCTTGCTAGGTTCTGGTCCCGTTCCTGTCCCGCTCCGGACTCACACTAACGTTGTTCTGCACCTTAACTTTGATTTGGTTCTGGCTTGGCTCTTGCTAGGTTCTGGTCCCGCTCTTGTCAGGCTCCGGACTCACACTAACTTTGTTCTGCACCTTAACTTTGATTTGGTTCTGGCTTGGCCCTTGCTAGGTTCTGGCCACGTTCCTGTCCCGCTCCGGACTCACACTAACTTTGTTCTGCACCTTAACTTTGATTTGGTTCTGGCTTGGCTCTTGCTAGGTTCTGGCCCCGTTCCTGTCCCGCTCCGGACTCACACTAACTTTGTTCTGCACCTTAACTTTGATTTGGTTCTGGCTTGGCTCTTGCTAGGTTCTGGCCCCGTTCCTGTCCCGCTCCGGAATCACACTAACTTTGTTCTGCACCTTAACTTTGATTTGGTTCAGGCTTGGCTCTTGCTAGGTTCTGGTCCCGCTCTTGTCAGGCTCCGGAATCACACTAACTTTGTTCTGCACCTTAACTTTGATTTGGTTCTGGCTTGGCTCTTGCTAGGTTCTGGCCCCGTTCCTGTCCCGCTCCGGACTCACACTAACTTTGTTCTGCACCTTAACTTTGATTTGGTTCTGGCTTGGCTCTTGCTAGGTTCTGGCCACTTTCCTGTCCCGCTCCGGACTCACACTAACTTTGTTCTGCACCTTAACTTTGATTTGGTTCTGGCTTGGCTCTTGCTAGGTTCTGGCCACGTTCCTGTCCCGCTCCGGACTCACACTAACTTTGTTCTGCACCTTAACTTTGATTTGGTTTTGGCTTGGCTCTTGCTAGGTTCTGGTCCCGCTCTTGTCAGGCTCCGGACTCACACTAACTTTGTTCTGCACCTTAACTTTGATTTGGTTCTGGCTTGGCCCTTGCTAGGTTCTGGTCCCGCTCTTGTCAGGCTCCGGACTCACACTAACTTTGTTCTGCACCTTAACTTTGATTTGGTTCTGGCTTGGCCCTTGCTAGGTTCTGGCCTCGCTCCTGTCCCGCTCCGGACTCACACTAACTTTGTTCTGCACCTTAACTTTGATTTGGTTCTGGCTTGGCCCTTGCTAGGTTCTGGCCCCGTTCCTGTCCCGCTCCGGACTCACACTAACCTTGTTCTGCACCTTAACTTTGATTTGGTTCTGGCTTGGCCCTTGCTAGGTTCTGGACCCGTTCCTGTCCCGCTCCGGACTCACACTAACCTTGTTCTGCACCTTAACTTTGATTTGGTTCTGGCTTGGCTCTTGCTAGGTTCTGGCCCCGTTCCTGTCCCGCTCCGGACTCACACTAACCTTGTTCTGCACCTTAACTTTGATTTGGTTCTGGCTTGGCTCTTGCTAGGTTCTGGCCCCGTTCCTGTCCCGCTCCGGACTCACACTAACTTTGTTCTGCACCTTAACTTTGATTTGGTTCTGGCTTGGCTCTGGCTTCGCTCTCGCTTTGCTGTCTCTTTGCTCTGGCTCCACTCAGGCTTGACTTTGACTTGGCTTTATTCTGAATTTGGTTTAACGTAATTTTTTCAACTTAGATTAGGGTCAAACACGGATGTGGACCTTGTTTGGGCGTTAGGCATTAGCTCTCTCACCACTCAGAGGCACCCAATCGAGAGATTTGGCTCGGGATCCCGGGATCGCCAATTCCCGTACCTACCGCAGTAGGCCCCTGGGGCATTATTTAGGATAAAGTTTATTGTTGACCAATAGCTGACATTGATATGGATTTCTCTTTCCTGGTGTGCTTTAGTGATGAATCCCAGTTTTAAGTTATTGAAGAAAACAGTCAGTATGTCCGGAGGACAACTGAAGAAGAGTTTCATCATTAGTGAGTGTAACCAACTGTGAAACATCCCACAAAGATGATGATCTGGAGCGCTATGTCTGTCCATGGTAATGGAAGATTGTACATTGTTGAGGGTACTATGGGGCAGGATCAGTACCTAGGAGTTCTTCAAACTCGACTACTGCCCCAGATAAGGGATTGGTTCGGAAATGAATCTGTATCTTTATGCACGATGGTACACCGTGTCACGAAACCAAGAAAATAACACAATTCTTACGGGATTTAGATATTTTAGTGCTTCCATGGCCAGGAAATAGTCCTCTTATGAAGCCGATTGAGAATTTATGGTTCATTGTGAAGAAGAAAATCAAAAAAACCCATATTTCAACTAAAACTCAAATTATCGAGACTTATAATTTCCAACAAAGGAATGTGTACAAAGTATTGACTCAAGTTTCTGTGTTATATATGTACCTGAGAGTTTATGTATTAATGTTAAGTAAATAAAGAAGGTTTTCAGAGCTTTAGTCTAATAATTTGGCCACCTCTGTACATATTTTTATATTGCTAATGTACAGGAAAGTGCTGTACTATATTAACTGTTTCCATGGTAACCAAGTTGAGAATTACTACACACTTTTGGACCTGGTTACTATAGAAACAGTACATGTTGTTATATTGCTTATGTACAGGAAAGTGCTGTACTATATTAACTGTTTCCATGGTAACCAAGTTGAGAATCACTACACACCTTTGGACCTGGTTACTATAGAAACAGTACATGTTGTTATATTGCTAATGTACAGGAAAGTACTGTACTATATTAACTGTTTCCATGGTAACCAAGTTGAGACTCACTACACATTTTTGGACCTGGTTACTATAGAAACAGTATATGTTGTTATATTGCTAATGTACAGGAAAGTGCTGTACTATATTAACTGTTTCCATGGTAACCAAGTTGAGAAATACTTCACACTTTTGGACCTGGTTACTATAGAAACAGTACATGTTGTTCTATTGCTAATGTACACGAAAGTGCTGTACTATATTAACTGTTTCCATGGTAACCAAGTTGAGAACACACTTTTGGACCTGGTTACTATAGAAACAGTACATGTTGTTATATTGCTAATGTACAGGAAAGTGCTGTACTATATTAACTGTTTCCATGGTAACCAAGTTGAGAATCACTACACACTTTTGGACCTGGTTACTATAGAAACAGTACATGTTGTTCTATTGCTAATGTACAGGAAAGTACTGTACTATATTAACTGTTTCCATGGTAACCAAGTTGAGAATTACTGCGCACTTTTGGACCTGGTTACTATAGAAACAGTACATGTTGTTATATTGCTAATGTACAGGAAAGTACTGTACTATATTAACTGTTTCCATGGTAACCAAGTTGAGAAATACTTCACACTTTTGGACCTGGTTAATATAGAAACAGTACATGTTGTTATATTGCTAATGTACGGGAAAGTACTGTACTATATTAACTGTTTCCATGGTAACCAAGTTGAGAAATACTTCACACTTTTGGACCTGGTTAATATAGAAACAGAACATGTTGTTATATTGCTAATGTACAGGAAAGTACTGTACTATATTAACTGTTTCCATGGTAACCAAGTTGAGAATCACTACACACTTTTGGACCTGGTTAATATAGAAACAGAACATGTTGTTCTATTGCTAATGTACAGGAAAGTACTGTAATATATTAACTGTTTCCATGGTAACCAAGTTGAGAATCACTACACACTTTTGGACCTGGTTAATATAGAAACAGAACATGTTGTTATATTGCTAATGTACAGGAAAGTACTGTACTATATTAACTGTTTCCATGGTAACCAAGTTGAGAATCACTACACACTTTTGGACCTGGTTAATATAGAAACAGAACATGTTGTTCTATTGCTAATGTACAGGAAAGTGCTGTACTATATTAACTGTTTCCATGGTAACCAAGTTGAGAAATACTTCACACTTTTGGACCTGGTTACTATAGAAACAGAACATGTTGTTCTATTGCTAATGAACAGGAAAGTACTGAACTATATTAACTGTTTCCATAGTAACCAAGTTGAGAATTACTACACACTTTTGGACCTGGTTACTATAGAAACAGTACATGTTGTTCTATTGCTAATGTACAGGAAAGTGCTGTACTATATTAACTGTTTCCATGGTAACCAAGTTGAGAATCACTACACACTTTTGGACCTGGTTACTATAGAAACAGTACATGTTGTTATATTGCTAATGTACAGGAAAGTGCTGTACTATATTAACTGTTTCCATGGTAACCAAGTTGAGAATCACTACACACTTTTGGACCTGGTTACTATAGAAACAGTACATGTTGTTCTATTGCTAATGTACAGGAAAGTACTGTAATATATTAACTGTTTCCATGGTAACCAAGTTGAGAATTACTTCACACTTTTGGACCTGGTTAATATAGAGACAGTACATGTTGTTATATTGCTAATGTACAGGAAAGTACTGTAATATATTAACTGTTTCCATGGTAACCAAGTTGAGAATTACTTCACACTTTTGGACCTGGTTAATATAGAAACAGTACATGTTGTTATATTGCTAATGTACAGCAAAGTACTGTAATATATTAACTGTTTCCATGGTAACCAAGTTGAGAATTACTACACACATTTGGACCTGGTTACTATAGAAACAGAACATGTTGTTATATTGCCAATGTACCGGAAAGTACTGTACTCTATTAACTGTTTCCATGGTAACCAAGTTGAGAATTACTTCACACTTTTGAACCTGGTTACTATAGAAAGAGTATATGTTGTTATATTGCTAATGTACAGCAAAGTACTGTAATATATTAACTGTTTCCATGGTAACCAAGTCGAGAATTACTATACAATTTTGGACCTGGTTACTATAGAAACAGCACATGTTGCTAATGTACCGGAAAGTACTGTACTCTATTAACTGTTTCCATGGTAACCAAGTTGAGAATTACTACACACTTTTGGACCTGGTTACTATGGAAACAGTACATGTTGTTATATTGCTAATGTACAGCAAAGTACTGCACTATATTAACTGTTTCCATGGTAACCAAGTTGAGAATTACTACACACTTTTGGACCTGGTTACTATAGAAACAGAACATGTTGTTATATTGCTAATGTACAGCAAAGTACTGTAATATATTAACTGTTTCCATGGTAACCAAGTCGAGAATTACTATACACTTTTGGACCTGGTTACTATAGAAACAGCACATGTTGTTATATTGCTAATGTACCGGAAAGTACTGTACTGTATTAACTGTTTCCATGGTAACCAAGTTGAGAATTACTACACACTTTTGGACCTGGTTACTATGGAAACAGTACATTTTGTTATATTGCTAATGTACAGGAAAGTACTGCACTATATTAACTGTTTCCATGGTAACCAAGTTGAGAATTACTACACACTTTTGGACCTGGTTACTATAGAAACAGTACATTTTGTTATATTGCTAATGTACAGGAATGTACTGCACTATATTAACTGTTTCCATGGTAACCAAGTTGAGAACTACTACACACTTTTGGACCTGGTTACTATAGAAACAGTATATTTTGTTATATTGCTAATGTACAGGAAAGTACTGCACTATATTAACTGTTTCCATGGTAACCAAGTTGAGAATTACTATAGAAACAGTACATTTTGTTATATTGCTAATGTACAGGAAAGTACTGCACTATATTAACTGTTTCCATGGTAACCAAGTTGAGAATTACTATAGAAACAGTACATTTTGTTATATTGCTAATGTACAGGAAAGTTCTGTACTATATTAACTGTTTCCATGGTAACCAAGTTGAGAATTACTACACACTTTTAGACCTGGTTACTATAGAAACAGTACATTTTGTTATATTGCTAATGTACAGGAAAGTATTGAACCATACTGTGATGACATTTTCTAAGAAAGAGCTTCAGCTTGAAGAACGTTAGTTAAAACAAGACAGAAAATTCAACAAATGCCTTTTTTTATCTTCTACATATCTTACATTTGAAAACTTACAAAAATATCTTTGGAAGATTTTTCAGCAAATTAAAATACGAGGATCGGCTGTGAAGTCCCGGGTTCACATGGAGATGGAACCAGGGCGCCATTTTGAGGGTTAGCGTCATATAGTTTAACTCTACACTCGCTTGTATCCATAGTTACAGGTGAATAGGTTGTTTAATTTTTGAATGACAACATTTTGAACAGGACAAGTGTAGAGGTTTCACGAAGGTGGAGGATTTGGAAAAACGAGCAGTGAATAAATACTTCCATTTGAAAGACTGACCGTTTAAAGAAATCAAGGAGTGAGTGGACAGTGCATTGAGAGACTCTGCCTCTTCATATACAATGAAGAGAGTTGTAGAGTTTAAAATTCAACGTACGAGCGCTACTGATGAGCCTAGTCATGGACGTCCTGTGGAAGTCACAGAAGTCATCGTTTAGGACTGGAAGACGTTAGATTGAAATAGCATAGGCTGTGAACATTTCAAAAGATCCTGAGGGAAATATTTTAAGTAATATTTTTGGCTTTCACAAGATCTGTGCAAGATGGTTGCCGCGTTTGTTGTCATCTGATCAAAGGTTGTAAAGAAAAATTGTTTCTGTTAAGAATTTTCAGCTCTACCCAGTGAAGTTTTGAAACCTGGATACATCACTACACTCCAGAAAGTAAATCACAATCAAAACAATGGATTGCGTCAGATGTACCAACTCCAAAAAAGGTCAAAGTCAATTTTGTCACGTAATAATGTTTTGGCGAGCTTTTTCTGGGATTTATAGGAAATTATTTGTATTGGTTACTTGGAAAAATGTAAAAATGTCACTGGTGACTACTACGCAAGCTTAATGCAACGTTGCAGTGATAAGGTGAAAATAAAATGACCTCATTTGTCAAAGAAAGGAGCTTGTTTCTTCACGACAATGCTCTGGCCTATTGTTCAGTCATTGCAATGGGAAAAGTTTGAGAATTAAGGTTGGAATTGCTTGAATATCCTCTCTGTTCGCCAGATCTGGCACCCAGTGACTACCTCCTGTTCCCAAAGCTCGAAAAATTTCTTGGAGGATAAAGGTTTCACAGCAACGAGGAGGTCATTGATGAAGAAAGAGCTATTTTGAGGATCATGATAAATTGCACTGCAGAGATGGGTTAATAAAATTAGAACATGATATGACAAATGTATTATACTTTTTGAAGATTATGTTTAGAAATAAGAACTTTTAGCTGTGAGGCCCGGGTTTCATTTTCTAACCCTGTCATAAGGAAATTTTTCCACAGAAACCCTGTTTGGAGTGGACAATTTTGTATTGAAGATCAGGTTGTTAAAGAATTTTATGAAACATGAACAACTCAATGCCACGGCAGGGATTTGAGCCATGGATCTCCTGGTTTCCGTCCATTCGCTCTAATCCATTGAGCTATCATGGCCAAAATACCGTCCTGGCATTAATTCTCCAATTGACTCGTATATTTTCCAAGAAAACCACTAGGGGCTCTCAAATCCGAGATATACCGTTTTTGGCCACTTACTATTGTAAGTACTTGAGTCCCAGGCTTCATAATTTAACTCTTATTATTTTAGTTAATTGATGGAAGTTAATGAGTTCTTCACACTAGCCGTATATAGGTTGACTCTATCAAAAACCTTAGCCTATATACAGCCAGTGTGAAGAAATAATTAGTTTCCATCAATTAACTAAACTTTTATGAAAGTTAATTATGAGTGACGAAAGTCATATGACTTTAACTTTCTATGAGCTACAAAAATGTTATAGATCTCCTGTATTTTAATTACGAACTGCTTATAAGGTGAAATTAACAATATTCGAGATTTCCTCACGAAAAATCTTTGGCTTTTTCATGACTTTGAGGTAGGTCGTCATTTAGAATTGGGTGTAACAGGTTTCATGAAATCACCGACATTTTTCACTTAGGTATTTAAATCTGAAGGCAGGTTTAGAGGCCTGTGCCGGAGGAAGGGTTTGTAGGTGGTTTATATTGATTAGAGGATGAGCTCGGTGCGCAAGGGGGTGAGAGGGTGGAAGGGGGTTGAACTCCTTGTCACTACCACTCACCATTATTGTATTTCCTTTATCTCGTAATCTTTATTGTTCCTGTAGTGGACCCATACACTCGCCTCTGGAGTGCTGCGTTACCGTGGAAACTCAATAATAAGCCTAACGTTCCCCACCTCAGAAGTAGGCACTACCTCATCCAGTGTCTTCTAAAAGAATTTCAGTGCAGATTTAGTGAAATTTCCACGATAAACAAATGAAAGCGTTTAAGTTATTATTTGTAAAGGAAATTGTTCTTTCATTCTAGCTGCGTGTAGGCCAAAGAATGGAAAAGTAGAGTCAGACTGAAAATTTCAGTGCTATAGGGGGATTTGAACCATGGATCTTCCGGTCTCCGTCCGGTTGCACTTAACTATTTAGCTACGTATCTTATACGTACAAGTTTGCTTTTTATCCAGTTTCTGTTGTACAATCGTGCATTAGTTTAGCATAATACGAGGCGTGTCCGTAAAATAAGGTCTCAAAGGCGCTGGAGCTGTAAGGAAAGCTATTACACGAGACCCGGCAACACTGGTGTTTAGTTTGGTTTCACCCCTTCAAATCCCCACCACAAAGATCCCGTTGCAACCATTAGTCTTGGCTGGGCAACCGTTTGCGGTGAAGCTTCCTATCACTTCCACCGCCAAGTGCGAGTTGCGTGCAGTGATCCGTTTTTGTTTTTGTTTTGTTTCTTTTTTTTGAGTGCCAAGGCCACTACCCTTACTGAAATTCATCGTCAGTTACGCGAAGTCTATGGGCCACAATGTATGGACGTCAAAAATGTGCGAAAGTGGGTCAGAGGGTTCAGAGACGGACGTACAGACGTCCATGACGAATTGCGTTCTGGTCGGCCTTCGGATTCAGTCGAAAAAATTGCAAAAGTGGAGCAGGAAATGCTTAAAGATCGGCGTGTGACATTTGACGAGCTGTGCGAACTTATCCCTGAAGTCAGTAGGACTACGATTGACAAGATTTTGGCCGAAAATTTGTATTATCGCAAGGTGTGTGCGAGTCGGCTCCCCAAAATGCTCACCGAAGACCATAATCGGCCCACCGATTACTGGAGCGCTATGCAGAACAGGGCGAGAAATTGTTGGATTCAATTGTCACTGGCGATGAAACCTGGCTGCACTACACAACAGCAGAAACTAAAGAACGTTCTCGTCAGTGGCGGCATTCGAATTCCCTGAAGCCGCGACATTTTCTGCCGACAAAAGTGATGGCCAGTGTGTTCTGGGACAGAAAAGGTGTATTGTTGTGCGAGTTTATGCCTACCGGCACAACAATAAACGCCGCTAGCTACTGCGAGACTTTAAAAAATTGCGATATGTCATTCAAAAGTAATACAGCTTCAAACGTAGAAATGACATATTTCTTTCGTTGATTGTTTCAAAACGAATTGTACTAGCGACAACTTATTATATCTAAAATTCAGAGGCATTTGTTTGCCTCCTATCTTATTCATAATTTATATAGATGATCTGATTAGAGTGTTGATGTTTAAGATTAACGGAGTCATTCATCTTGCACCAAATTTTATTCTTAAGACGATGCTATTTGCGGATGACCAAATAATTATAAGTAAAACTGAAGACTAGCTGCAAAGAGCAGTATATATGTTACAGAAGTTGTGTAAGAATTATAATTTCAAACTTTCCACAAATAAAACAAAAACAATGGCGTTTTGAGGTAAATACGCTATTAGAACCAAAATAGTAATTGATGATATTATCTTAGAGCAAGTTACGGGTTGTAAATATTTGGGAACATATGTAAGTTATAAAGTATAAATATGATTTTAAAAATAAATTACCAATGTTTCAACAAATATGCGGCATAATATAAATAGAAGCCTAAAAACTAAAACCAGAAAAGATACACGGATGAAATTTTATAAAGTAATGGCTGTGCCTGCTTTTGTTTTTGGTTCTGAAACATGGACATTAACAAAAGCAGACAAAAACAAGATACAGGCTGCCGAAATGAGATTTTTAAGAGCAGTAAAGGGATGTACTCTTTTAGATAAAATTCCAAATGAAAAAATAAGAGAATATTTAGAAATAAGTTCTTTAGAAGAAGAAATAATAAATTATAGAAATGAATGGAGAGAGCATATTGAGAGAATGCCGAGAGATAGGATCCCAAAAAGAGTTATAAACTATAAACCTAGAGGAAAGAGACATTCGGGAAGACCACGAAAACGATGGTCAGACATGTTTTAAGCCGGTACAGGCAGTATTGCCTAGCCCTTGGAGTGAAGAACAAAAGAAGAAGAAGTAGAGGCATTTTGGGAGATTACTTTCCTCTATAGCAAATGTTCAAAATGTCCCCCATCCTGCATAAGACACAACTCAACACGCCGTTCCATTTTACTGGGCACTCGTTGGAGGATTCTGTTGTCAATATCCTGAATATCCTGTGTGAAGTTATTCTTCAGATCGTCCAATGTTTGGGGACGTATGACGTAAATCCTGTCTTTTAAGCAACCCCATAGAAAGAAGTACGGCGAAGTCAAATCCGAAGATCTCGGTGGCCACCGTTTACTAGAAATTATCCAGTTGTCAAAGAAACTTGCAATTAGTTCCATAGTTTCATTTGATGTATGGCATGTAGCGCCATCTTGCTGAGAATATCCTTGACTCAGTTCTACATAGTCCAGTTGCTTAACAAAATCCATGAAAATAAGTCGGTACTCTGCAATGTTCACAGTTTCGTTAAAAAAAATTGGTCCCCCAATTCTCTGCGCGGATATTGCGCACCAAACTCCGAGTTTACCCGAGTATATAGTTGCTTCATGGATGACGAGTGGATTTTCGATGGCGTGAGTTCTGTGAGGTCACATAACCGGATAAATGGAACCATGCTTCATCTGTGAACCATGTGATGGACAACATGGCAGGATTTTGCACAATGAACGTCTCAAACCAACGACAATAATTCAGTCTTTTATCCTTATCTGGTTCCTGTAGCTGATGAACAACCGTAACCCTATATGGCTTTAGGTCTGCACTTTTCGCAGCTCTCTGACACATTGAGTAGGTGTACCCTGTCTCCTGCGACAAACGTCTTAATGATTTTGTGTATGACTGTTCCAGTCGTGCTCTTACGTCAACAACAAGCGTAACCCTATATGGCTTTTGGTCTGCACTTTTCGCAGCTCTCTGACACATTGAGTAGGTGTACCCTGTCTCCTGCGACAAACGTCTTAATGATTTTGTGTGTGACTGCTCCAGTCGTGCTCTTAGGTCAACAACAACCGTAACCCTATATGGCTTTAGGTCTGCACTTTTCGCAGCTCTCTGACACATTGAGTAGGTGTACCCTGTCTCCTGCGACAAACGTCTTAATGGTTTTGTGTGTGACTGCTCCAGTCGTGCTCTTACGTCAACAACAAGCGTAACCCTATATGGCTTTTGGTCTGCACTTTTCGCAGCTCTCTGACACATTGAGTAGGTGTACCCTGTCTCCTGCGACAAACGTCTTAATGATTTTGTGTATGACTGTTCCAGTCGTGCTCTTACGTCAACAACAACCGTAACCCTATATGAGTTTAGGTCTGCACTTTTCGCAGCTCTCTGACACATTGAGTAGGTGTACCCTGTCTCCTGCGACAAACGTCTTAATGATTTTGTGTGTGACTGCTCCAGTCATGCTCTTACGTCAACAACCTTGGGAAGCACAGATGAATGATGCTTGCCTGTTTCACTCACAAAAGATCCAGTTGTTTCCAGTTTGTTTACCAGTCCGAGTATTGTGTTTCCTTTGGGATGATTGCGAACACCAAATTCTCTCTGGTATGTCCTTTGAGTGGCTGTAATTGAATTCATAATCCAGTATTGCTTCAAAAGAAGGAGTTGTTGTGTAATGCATTTTAACGATGGCTAGAACAAAATGTCGAAAACAGTTGCCAACTATAGCAGTTAGGAATAAAACATAAACACCTGAGCATTAGTGACAAGGAATCTATGGAATGAATTTCCAATGGAATAATTAAATAAAGAAATATGTCATTTCTATATAAATCACTCTGTATAAGTTGTGGAACGGGTATGACAATAACAAAGAGGAAGAAAACTGGATAGAACTAACCCATTTAAGTATCATGTGTTACTGGGTACTGAACTGAATGAGATAGATATAGTTTAATTCATTTCTCTCGCTCTGTGTGTGACTGCAAAGAGAATTAGACGACTGAGGAACTTAAAGGTGAAGTGACATTGCAATCATGACTTCAGCGCTGTGAAAGAAAGGTTAAGAAAGACAGAATGTATACTGTGCACCAGCTCAATTAATAATACAAAAATTCACATTAAAAGAAGTAGAGAGCTAAAGAAGCTCTGAATGTTACATATTGGTGGCGTAAGTTCTATAGGAGGACAGCTGTCACCCTATAAAATCATTCAAACAGAGGAATGAGAGAATAAAATTAATTTTGGCATAAGTTCACTACATCACTTCATTTATGATTCCAGCAATCCTGGATATATCATGGGATTGCCGTTCATCAATGGTCTAGCCAGTATGTTGAACTACCTAAAAATATATGTTATCCTTCCGGTAAACTGGAAATCAAAAGCAAACGATCGAGGACCTTCACAAAATCAAACCTAAGAAAGATAGCTGCAATGAACTTTTTATGGACAACGTGAAGGAGTTTAATGGAAATGAATTGTTCTTTCACACTAGCTGTGTGTAGGCCGCACTATGAAAGGGTAGAGCCTGACTAAAAATTCAATGCCATAGCTGGGATTTGAACCACGGGTCTTCTGGTCTCCGTCTAGCCGCTCTATACCATTGAACTACTATGGCCAACGTGCCGACATGACATTAAATTCTCCAATTGACTCGTGTTTCTCCCGGTAAACCACTAGGAGTTCTCATAAACACCTGAGACAACTACCTTAATGGCGACTTACTATGCTGCAAGTACTTTAAGGCCCGGGCTTTATAGTTCGGAGCACTATTAGGTCAATTAAGGGAAATTAACTGTTCTTCTACACTAGCCGTCTGTAGGAGGCACTATAAAAGGGTAGAGCCAAACTAAAAGTTCAATGCCATAGCCGGGATTTGAATCACGGGTCTTCTGGTCTCCATCCAGCCGCTCTATACCATTGAACTACTACGGCCAACGTGCCGACATGACATTAAATTCTCTAACTGACTCGTGTCTTCCACGGTAAACCACTAGGATTTCTCATAAACACACGAGACAACTACCTTAATGACGACTTACTATGCTGTAAGTACTTTAAGGACTGGGCTTCATATTTCGGACCACTATAAGTTCAATTCAGCCTACACACGGCTACTGTGAAAGAACAATTAGTTTCCATTAATTGTACCTAATAGTGGCCCGAACTATAAAATCCGGGCCTTAAAGTACTTACGGCATAGTAAGTCGCTATTAAGGTAGTTGTCTCATGTGTTTTTGAGAACTCCTAGTGGTTTACCGGGAAAATACGAGTCAGTTGGAGAATTTAATGTCATGTTGGCACGTTGGCCATAGTAGCTCAATGGTTTAAAGCGGCTGGACGGAGACCAGAAAATTCGTGGTTCAAATCCCGGCTATGGCATTGAATTTTTCAGTCTGGCTCTGCCCTTTCACACTACCCCTACACACGGCCACTGTGAAAGAACAATTAATTTCCATTAATTGACCTAATAGTGGTCCGAAATATAAAGCCCGGGACTTTATTTTAAATTTATATCTCTGTTATTTTTCAACATTTGTTAAAAGGGTAGAGTCCTGAGATTTTGAAATTTAATATAGTATCATTTTTCTCAATAAACAACATTTCAATCAACCATCCTCATTAGGAGCGGTAGTGCCAAACATTTGAATATGAAATTTGGAGAAAACTCGCGAAATGTACTGGTAAATATTTTTTTCAACTACCAGAAAATTCATTCTGTTGTACATCTGCTCTTTGAACAAAGGACCATTCATTTGTTGTGTAGTAAAGTTCTGTTTATCTTACGGTATAGGATCATTATTTATTTTTTTAATTTTACGTCCTCCAACGTTAAGTCATATCGGACGGTGAATGAAATGGGTGAAATGATGCTCAGATGTGTCCGGGGTCCATGGAGCTTGCAGCTACCCAACATTCGTCTTTATGGATAAGGAAAAACCCCGGCAAAAACCTTATCCAGGTAACTCACCCTGACCGAGATTCGAACTCGGGACCTCTTGAACGTGAGGCAGACACGCTACCATCTACGCTATCGAGGCGGGCATACAGGATTAGGATTGGGATTTCATTATGGAGGGGATTCGGTACGCAGGTCACCATACTGGACCCGTTGTGCCTATGCTCCCAAGTGGGGGCATCCCCGGGAGAAAGGATGAGGTGAAGGCGACAGAGAGCGGCCGACCCAAGGAGCCACGACAGCACAGAGGACAGGGTCTCTACAGTTTACTTGGATAGAGATTTCCCCCGACAGGCCAGGACAACGAACTCGCTCCCCCATAGCGGGACGGCAACGAGTCCAGCAGCCGAGCCTTAATGGCCCCAGGCAGGCGATCCGAGCCCCAAAGGTCCCTGTCTGGCGGTCCCGAAATGGTCCCAGCAGAGCAGCTGAGACCGGTAACCGACCTACCGGAGGAGGAAGTAGTTTTCCTCAAAGCATATCATCCTGCCATGCACCGCCGAGACTCTCGCCGACACTTCTACCCTGAAAGAGACCACCATATGAGAGATGATATGAAATGATAATTGAGATCATATGGAGGGACAGAAAATTCGTATAGATGTAATTTCCCGTAGGGGAGGGGGCGGGCACTGTGGACCCTTAGCACTCGTGGTACCTCTGACGTTACTAGAGGAACCTTGAGCTGAACAACCGAGCCCCTCCCATTTGGGAGTTGTTCAGATTGGGTTGGACTCGAGGGGGCAGTGTGTTCCCGACACCCACGGGGAATTGGGTACCTCCGGCCAGGCTACAGCCGCCCGGAGTGGATAGAGGGTAGCCTCATAATTTCCGGGTACTAGCCTGCAGAGCTAGTACAAGGTGTGCTAGATAACTAGGAGGCAGCCTCTGAACCCAACGGGATGTCTGGTCTTCCAGGTTCCTAAAACTCAGTAGCTAGCTTAAGCCGGAGTGGTCAGTCTATAGATGGAATGGCTGACCATACAGGTACTCTTGGAGGTACTCCGAGGTCTTTACTACCGCTAGTAGTTCTCGCTGGGTGACGCAGTAGTTCTTCTCTGCCTTGGACAGCGTCTTGCCGTAGTATGCTATCACCCGCTCGTGGCCATCCTGGACTTGGGATAGGACGCCTCCTATGATATGGTCACTAGAGTCGGTGTCCAGAATGAAGGCGCTGCCTGGTTGTGGAAATCCCAAAATAGGAGCACAGCAAAGTGTCTTCTTCAACTGCTGGAAAGCAACTTCGGCGTCCTCCATCCACACATAAGGCCAATGTTCTTCTGCCAGGCGGGTGAGGGGCTTGCTGACTTGTAGAAGCCCTTTACGAAGCACCGATAGTAACTGCACAACTCTAGGAAACTGTGAAATTCTCTCTTATCCTTCGGCCGAGGCCAATCTCTCACGGCCTGTCTCTTCTCCGGGTCTGTGGCCACTCCGGTTGGTGAGACTATGTGAACCAGTTAGTTGACTTCCTTGCGGAAGAGCTGGCAATTCTTCGCGTTGAGATTCAAGTTCGTTGCCTGCAGTCTGTGTAGCACCTTGTTCAGGTTGTCGAGATGGTCTTCGAATGTCTTGGCGACGATGATGATGTTGTCCAGGTATAGCAGGCAGGCGTCATAAGTCAGTCCTTCATCACTGACTCCATGAGGCGTTGGAAGGTAGCATGTGCGTTGCAGAGGCCAAATGGTCGAGAGATACGTCAAGACCCCAGAAGAACATCTGAGGAAGGCCGTGGCCATCCATCAGCGAGTCTGGGACGTCAAGGTGCCACTGTTCTTGCTGGCCTACCGCTCGTCAACACACGACACCACTGGGATGAGGCCAGCCAGATTAATGTTCGGCCGAGAGCTACGGCTCTCTTATGTCCTTCTTTTGGGAGTGCCCTCGAAGCGAAACAGCCAGCAATCGAGTATGTGGAGAACCTCTTGGATCATCTCCACGACGTGCATGAGATGGCTCGTCAGAACATGCAGTAGGCGAGCGACTGCAAAAAGACCCGGTACGACAGGCAAGTCAACAGCCAAGAGTTCCAGCAGGGTGACCTGGTCTGGTTGTACCGCCCTACCTGGGCAAGGGACACTACCCGACCAGTGTAGAGGAGGGGCAGTGTTACCGTCTGGCATTGTTGGGCTGCTGCCACAAGCCGGAACTAGGCGTGTGAGCGGGAGAGCTGGACAGTTGCCAAGAGAAAAAACAGACAGAGGGAGGGGCTCCGGAAAATTCTGTCTTTTTCTTGTCGACGTGAATGTCATAGAAAGGCCTGCGACTTTCTAGAAACAATGGCTGAGTACAAAAAAAGCACAAGTTGTTAGAGCGGCAGTTGTTTGCTGCTTATTGCGACAGTCGATGTTTGAAGTGTACCGCAGTGATTTGATTCATTTGTTCTCGTGCGGTGGAGCACCGAGTTAACCTTGAAGACACCTGATTGTCAATTTTGCATCTATTCACTGCAGCAAAAGTGGTTTTAGATTTCTTATGTAGCCCACGCAGTCACAATACTTACGGTGTTCAGATTATTCGACATGAACGTTTGAATGTTGCAGTTTTTATGCTACGTGCTGTCATTTTGATAACTTTTCACT
Organism: Mantis religiosa; assembly: GCA_030765055.1. Lineage (NCBI taxonomy): Eukaryota > Metazoa > Arthropoda > Insecta > Mantodea > Mantidae > Mantis > Mantis religiosa. Next base: position 3,978,076 of record CM060955.1, on the reverse strand, counting down.
TTTGTAGTACGTATCAAAAACTGAATAAAATACTATAATTATATTGTAAATGTAATGTGTTGTATATAGCTTTATCCACTAAAATATGGAGAACAATAAGAAATAAAAAATGTTGAAAATTTATGATCATGGAAATTAATTGTTATTTCACATTGGTCGTGTATAGGCTAAAGTATGGAAAGGTAGAGTCAGAGTGAAAAATTCAATGCCATAACCGGGATTTGAATCACGGATCTTCTGGTCTCGGTCCAGCCGCTCTAAACCATTGAGCTTCTATGGCCAACGTGCCGACATGACATTAAATTCTCCAACTGACCCGTGTTTTTCCTGGTAAACCACTAGGAGTTCTCATAAACACATGAGACAATTACCTAAATGGCGACTTATAACGCGTAAGTACTTTAAGACCCGGGCTTAACATTGAACCACTATTACGACAATTAATGGAAATTAATTGTTCTTTCACACTAGCCGTGTGTAGGCTAAATTGTGGAAAGGTGGAGTCAGACTGAAAAATTCAATGCCATATTTCCATTAATTGACCTAATAGTGGTCCGAACTATAAAGCCCAGGTCTTGAAGTACTTACAGCGTATTAAGTCGCCATTAAGGTAGTTGTCTTATGTGTTTATGAGAACTCCTAGTGGTTTACCAGGAGAAATACGAATCAGTTGGAGAATTTAATGTCATGTTGGCACGTTGGCCATAGCAGCTCAATTATTTAGAGCGGCTGGATGGAGACCAGAAGATCCGTGGTTCAAATCCCGGCTATGGCACTGAATTTTTCAGTCTGACTCTACCTTTCCATTTATGATCTTTCTGAACTCCCTCAAAGCGTAAACTGTATCAGACTCAACCCACACACCCTGGAGGAAATAAAATAAAATATTAGCTAGCAAATTGCCATAATTTCTCAACGTGAACAACGGCAAGTGATGGAGAAGTCAACCATGTATGAACAATGGCGGTTGCATTGTATTTAATAACAACCATGGGTAAGTAAATTTTTTAAAGTACTTCCAAAATACTGCATGGTATCATCCGCGCCTTTCTATGCTAGCGACACACAGCAGCGAGCGCCGAAGGTGTGGACAGTCAGAACACCGCGCAGGTGGTTAGGATGTTTCTGGGTCACCAGGTACTTCTTTTAGTCCTAAATAAAAAGCATCATATCATATTCATATCACTATTTATTGCAATCTACAATTTCATAGTTAAGTCATATCGACGATGAACGAAGTAATGATTAAATGGGTCCAGGTTACATAGAGAACTGAGTTACAGGCATTCATCTTTTAGCATAAGGGAAAACCTCCCAAGTAAAGTCATATCGGACGATGAATGAAATGATGTTCAAATGAGTACAGGGTACATAGACCTTACAGTTACCAGACATTCATCTTTCAGGTCGAGGAAAAACTTCTAACATTAAGTTATATCGAACGATAATGAAATGATGTTCAAATGAGTACAGGGTACATAGAGCTTAGAGTTACCAGACAGTCATCTTTCAGTATAAAGGAAAACCTCCAACGTTAAGTGATATCGGACGATGAATGAAATGATGTTCAAATGAGTACAGCATACATGGAGCTTAGAGTTACCAGACATTCTTCTTTCAGGATAAGGGAAAACCTCCAACGTTAAGTGATATCGGACGATGAATGAAATGATGTTCAAATTAGTACAGGGTACATAGAGCTTAGAGTTACGAGACATTCATCTTTCATGATAAGGTAAAACCTCCAACGTTAAGTCATATCGGATGATGAATGAAATGATATTAAAATGAGTTCAGGGCACATAGAGCTTAGAGTTACCAGATATTCATCTTTCAGGTTAAGGGAAAACCAACGTTAAGTCATATCGGATGATGAATGAAATGATATTAAAATGAGTTCAGGGCACATAGAGCTTAGAGTTACCAGATATTCATCTTTCAGGATAAGGGAAAACCAACGTTAAGTCATATCGGATGATGAATGAAATGATATTAAAATGAGTTCAGGGCACACAGAGCTTAGAGTTACTAGACATTCATCTTTCAGGATAAGGGAAAACCTCCAACGTTAAGTCATATCGGACGATGAATGAAATTATGTTCAAATGAGTACAGGGTACATAGAGCTGGGAGTTACTCGACATTCATCTTTCAGGATAAGGTAAAACTTCCAGTGTTAAGTCATGTTGAATGAAATGATGCTGAAATGAGTACGGGGTACATAGAGCTTAGAGTTACCAGACATTCATCTTTCAGGATAAGGGACCACATGAACTTGAGGCAGACACGGTACCACCTACGCTACCGAGACGGGCAACATATCATTATCATATTTCATGTGTCATAATATGTTAGACAAATTGTATTTTAACTAAAAAGATTAAAGCAATCAAAATTTTGAGACTTTTGCCATATAAACAGGAGTTTTGGGAACGAGGGATTACCTTGAAGATGCGTTAATATTGAGGTTTACATTTCTGAGGCATATTTACATCAAAATCGAAATTTGTACCGAGCAAACAGACCAGAATGTTCCGTAATATAAACGTTTTAATTCTTGAAGTACTTAATTTAGTTTCATTCGCATTAAAGTAAATGGTACATATTTCTTATGGATGTACGGTGGTAGCGGAGGCAGTTTTAAAAAATCTCTTCTTTTCGAGAGGCGATGGGGTTAGATACAAGCAAATTACGTAAAAAGTGCAAAATCTGTCTTGAATTAATGCCGTTCTGACAGATACAAATTGGGTTAACGTTAAAAATTTCCATACTGCTTCTTGTTATTGAATTTGCCGTCCACGCCAAGTCAGACGTAGCGGTGGGTACGTAATGAAACAGAAAAGGCTTGTGTCCGTGGTGGAGCCTCCAAATTTAATTTACTGTGGGTCACGGAACGTTGGTCCCACGACCAAATAAAAGATTCCTTCCTTCAGCCGTGCAGGTATCCTAATTTTATTAAACTGTCTTGTCCACCGAAACTCTAGTTCTGTTTCAGAGTAAAACAAACGTCTGAAGAATGTGATAGTATTATTATTTTCTCTATCTTAAGTCATCTTTGATTGGACGTCAGCCGGACGCTTGTCGGCCTCTAATAAAAAAACTGAACATCGTGAACGTAGTGATAAAACACAAGACGAGCTCTAGGGCACAGGCTATTGTTGAGCTAAGAGGACCGGCTACTATTTCCATCTCTAGGCAACGAGTAAGCCGGGCCCACTCTCACATAACTACGCGCCGCTGTGACATTGTCACAAAGAAGCAAAATGCTCACCTTAGCCAAATGTTAATCCGGACAACAGTATTTCGTTTACACAAATACTAAACGTCTCTGTAATGTTCCTTTTAATCTCTGTAGCATCTACGCTTTGTACACACAGGTCTACCTCTAACATGGAGCTACACACGTAAAGTGCTTCGGCAGCTCGGTGATCCCTCACTCGGACCCACACTTATTGCGTCCTGCCCCTTACCCGTCCTGCCGACTCCTTATTACGAAGCTTGGGAGGTACCCAATGGCGGCCCATAAAGGAGGGCTGCGGGACTGCAGCTCTCCTAGAGCAAATTTTAATTTTACTGTTGTAGCCTTAATTGCATAAATTAAATAGATTACATCCGTGTTTATACGAACAAGTCCAAAAACAGGGACACTCTTATAAAGATAATCAGCTGTGTGATAATTTGTGGTTATCACGAGCTACCCCTAAGAGGGCACGAAGACCATGAAGGGTCACAAAATCAAGGGCTGTTCAGGGGGTTGATTAACTATACAGCAGAAATTGATTCCCTGTTTAAGAAAAAGAAGTTCGACAGAAATAGAATTGACAGAAAACATCCCGAAGTCCAACGAGGGAGTGGTCAATAAGTTTGCTAAAAAGAAAGATCACTGTTCACTTCAAATAAATAAGCAAATCTAAAATTCCAGTAATCAATGCAGCCCCCCAAGTTATAGTTATGTGCAGAGGTCCTGGACCCGTAGTCCCAAGGACCCGGGGCCACGCCGTGGCTCAGTGGTTAGACCGCTTGGCTCTCACCAAGGCGGCCCGGGTTCGATCCCAGGCGACAGCAAAGTGAGATTTGTGGTGGACAGCACGGCGTTGGGGCGGGTTTTCTTCGGGACCTCCGGTTTCCCCCGTCATTTCATTCCACCGCTGCTCCATCTTCATCTCATGCATTATCAGTGTCACCGCCTGCGGTGCCGTATGTAGTAAAAGCGGGCGTTAAACACTACACATTTCATTTCCAAGGACCCGGGACTCCTTCTACCCGGGAGCAATGGATACTCCGGGGCTCTTTCCTTAGGGCAATATCTGATTTCTTAAACAGCCCCCCCCCCGCTGAGCACAATGTCAAGACGGGATGGAAGTGGATACGCCACTTACGCGCGTCAACCCCGCAGGGAAGACTACCGAAAACCTCGGTGGGGCTGTCTGGTGATCTAGCACACCTTCTACTATCTAAGCAGGCTAGTACCCGGGACTTATGAGGCAATCCTCTACCTGGCCGGAGGTACCCAATTCCCCGTGGGTGTCGGAACACACTGCCCACTCGAGTCCAACCCAATCCGAACATCTCCCATTCAGGGAGGGGCTCACATGTTCGGCCCGAGGTTCCTCTAGTAACGACAGAGGTACCACGAGTGCTAGGGGTCCGTAACGCTCGCACCTCGGCAGCTGAAGGAGACGGATCCCCTCCCCTATGGGAATCCCCAAGGTATCCAGAGGCGCTACTGCCATTAGTCCTTGACCCGTAGGACAAGGACTGGGCCTCCTTGTACCAGGGAATTACCGAGCTGTCCCAAAAGGGCGCCCGGTGCCTCCGTGGGGCTTTCCATAGGGCAAGACCTTATTACTTTACCAACCCCCCCCCCCCATCTGGTCCTGTTGACTCAAGACGGGATGGAAGTGGGTACGTCAAAAATGGCAAAGCTAGCGCTTACGCGCACCTGTGCCAAATAGGAGGACTACCGAACAACCTCGGTGGGGCCGCCTGGTGATCTAGCACACCTTCTACTAGCTATGCTGGCTAGTACGCGGGAATAGTAATGGCTTCCCTCAACCCCGTCCGGAGACGTACCCCATCTCCCACAGGTATCGGGAACCACTGTCCCCTCGAGTCCAACCCAATCCGAAAAACTCCTTTTCAGGGAGGGGCTCGAATGTTTGGCCCGAGGTTCCTCTGGTAACGTCAGAGGTACCACGAGTGCTCCAGCGCCCGCACCATGGCAGCTGAAGGGGACGGATCCTCCCCTCCCCCTACGGGACCTCCCAGGGTATAGACAACATAAGCCATAAGGTACTTCATTCAGTATCCTAAGACCAATAAGGGGCGGAGTCCCAGAGGGCTCTATCTCTTCGCCAACACTTTATCGAGGATTTGATAGTGAGCTGAACGCCAAAATGTCCAAGTTTACTGATAACCAGGCATCGAATCCCATACACCTTTAAAGGCATATGAAGTTTATGAGTCTCTTAGTATATAACTGCTGACGTCAGTCTCGAGACAACGTCAGTCCGGGGGACAGCTTGCAGGAATAGTCCGGTTCGCAACGCGTAGCTTTAGTTTCATTACAACTACTGCTCGCCACGCAAGTAGATCTGTCTTCCAGGAAGTGCAAGGTGTTGGACATATTGTGTTAATAGTACTACTTTCATAACAATTATTGGACAATCTACATTTTGTAAATAAAAAGTTTTGGGTATTATCAACAACCATTAAACAGCTTGAACAATGTAACCAACTACCAAACGAGCAAAACAAAAAATAAAATAAAAAACAAAAAGTAAATAAATAACATTAACATCATGTGATATTGAACGAACTTTCTCCCAATATTTTTATATTGCTTCAGCGAGAGGTGCAGAAAATTCACATTCGACAACTTACGAATGTACAGATGTATTATTTTATCTTCACAGGAATCCTGAGCGGTAGGGATGAGTAGCAACTGTGGTGGGGATAGTACACCTATCGCCACATTACGTCACACGCGTAAGATTACGAGATGGGAGGGCGGTGCATAAGGTGTCTAAAAATAAATTTCATTCTCGAAGCCAGTTTTGCAGCTGTTATAAACTATGTTGTAATTCTTACTATGGTAGTAATCTCCACGCTTTTGTTGGATCTTAAATAGTACATAGGCATTTGGAACAAAACCCTGTTCTCCTCCAGCAGGCATGATAAACAACTGTCGGCCTTTCAATATCGCTGCAGAGTCGTATTTCACTCCAGGCTATGGTCCAGTATGTGCTGTATTTATATAAGTTTCCTCCATATAAACTATATAAACTTCACTTCGATATCTCGGAATATTTCGTAAATACTTAAGCCTTTTTGCACGTATGGTGCGATGTTCGATTAAAATTTGTCTGTCATACTTAGTGCTTTTTTTTTTAAAATAATTCTAGCTTCAAAAGAACACTTCTTAATGTTCAGACACTGCCTTGGAAGGCAGTAGAATTTTTAGCTACATAAGCACTTTCTTCAAAGTTGGTCTTTGTTTCTCTGTGCTTTAAAAGCTATTCATAGTTCGCCTAACTACTTCTGAATTAAAACATCCAAATTAGATTTTGTGCATGTTCTTTGTTTACTGGGCATAGAGAAGGACGTTGTTGCACTAGCACCAATGGCTTTTCTTTCCTTAATAACTCTCCTAAACTGCTTTCAGACACAACTGTTGCCTCAGATACCCTTCCCCAGATTTTTATAGCTGGCCCAGACCATTGTTTCCTTTTTATAAATCTATGGATATTGGTTATTACTTCTCGTGTTTTAAATGTAGCACTTTATTTCCTAATGTGCTGCTAAGAGGCATCATTTATAAATGCTCTCTTGGAACCAGCAGACACGTACATTTTGAAACATGCTGTAGTGCTACCGAGTAGCTCTGCACGTGTTTAGTTGCTCGCAACTGCTACACAACTGACCTGCCCTCCCCTCCAGTTGCAACCGTTCTGAGGCGGACTCGTCCAGATACCACAGCGCATCGCTCTGCACTTTTCAAGATAAAGAAATACATCTGTACATGGTTGTTCACTGTAATTCTCGCATCGAAATCAATGAGAAGGATGGCATGTTGTAACGTAGGCCACACTTTGTATCCGTACCGGACTCTATACATAAACAGCGGTTCGGTATACTTGTTGACACAGACGTTTGTTGACGTCTCGCTTGACTTTTTTTTTAATTTACGTCCGCCCCAACGTTAAGTTATATCGGACGGTGAAAGAGTTGGTTGAAATGATGCTCAAATGAGTCCAGGGTCAATGGAGCTTAGAGTTACCCGACATTCGTCTTGAAGGTAATGGAAAACCGTGGAAAAAACCTTATCTAGGTAACTCACCCTGACCGAGATTCGAACTCGGGACCTCTTGAACGTGAGGCAGACATACTACTATCTACGCTAGTGAGGCGGGCCTCGCTTGACTTTGTATAGTAGCTGTGTACGTACATTGATTGCTAAGGTGTACAGGATCCGATGGCTGCTGATGTCGTGCTCCTGTTCTGCAGAGATAAACACCTGCTTTCAACCATATACGAGACACCTCCGCCTCGTCCAAGAGTGGTGCAAATGCTGACAAATGTCCGTTAACCCGGACAACAATCATGAAATATGTTCCAACAAACGTCACATCACCTACAACTCCTCCTCGACATTTACTTTTCTAGGTCAAGGATTAAATGGGGAAACTCCTGGAATAGGAGTGAGGCTGGATAAAGGCCTAACTTTCCACAAGCACATTACTGGGCCCTCCGTCGCATATCGGGGCTATTGCTTCTCTGTACCCCATGCTGAACTCCGGGATGCCTGTTTGTCTGAAGTTGTACAATTTTTTTATTACTTCTAATCCCTTTGTACGCCTGTGAAGTGTTGGGTATGGTCGCCGCCAGCTGGATGAGGTACCTTCAAATGGTGCAGGATAGAGGACTTAGCTCCATCTATTCTCATACGCGAAGGATGAAATTAGGCGCCAGGCAGAAAAACTCTACGCGAGGTTACCTCCACATCAAAATGCCCTACTTAGGTCTCTGGGGGACTATGAACCCACTACACAGCCGCTTCAGGCGTCACCGGGTACTCGTAAGCAATGAGGGCACCCGAGATAACCACCCAATCACGTTCGAGAGTATCCGTTTTGAAATCTCGATCGGAGACAGTTATCTGAAAGATAAATGTCTGGTAACTAACCTCTAAGGAGACTGTACTCATTTGAACATCATTTCATTCATCGTCCGATATGACTTAACGTTGGAGGTTTTCAGTTATCCTAAAAGATAAATGCCTGGTAACTCTAAGCTCTATATATCCTGTACTCATTTGAACATCATTTCATTCATCGTCCGATATGACTTAACGTTAGAGGTTTTCTCATATCCTGAAAGATGAATGTCTGGTAACTCCAAGCTCTATGTCGCCTGTACTAATTTGAACGTCATTTCATTCTTCGTCCGATATGACCTAACGTTGGAGGTTTTCCCTTATCCTGAAAGATGAATGTCTGGTAACTCTAAGCTCTATGTCGCCTGTACTAATTTGAACGTCATTTCATTCATCGTCCGATATGACTTAACGTTGGAGGTTTTCCCTTATCCTGAAAGATGAATGTCTGGTAACTTTAAGCTCTATGTACCTTGGACTCATTTGAACATCATTTCATTCATCGTCTGATATGACTTAACTTTGGAGGTTTTCCTTTATGTTGAAAGATTAATGTCTGGTAACTCTAAGCTCTATGTACCCTGTACTCATTTCAAAATCATTTCATTCGTCATCCGATATGACTTAACGTTGGAGGTTTTCAGTTATCCTAAAAGATAAATGCCTGGTAACTCTAAGCTCTATATACCCTGTACTCATTTGAACATCATTTCATTCATCGTCCGATATGACTTAACGTTAGAGGTTTACTCATATCCTGAAAGATGAATGTCTGGTAACTCTAAGCTCTATGTCGCCTGTACTAATTTGAACGTCATTTCATTCATCGTCCGATATGACCTAACGTTGGAGGTTTTCTCTTATCCTGAAGGATGAATGTCTGGTAACTCTAAGCTCTATGTATCCTGTACTCATTTGAACATCATTTCATTTATCGTCCGATATGACTTAACGTTGAGGTTTTCTCTTATCCTGAAGGATGAATGTCTGGTAACTCTAAGCTCTATGTACCCTGTACTCATTTGAACATCATTTCATTCATCGTCCAATATGACTTAACGTTAGAGGTTTACTCATATCCTGAAAGATGAATGTCTGGTAACTCTAAGCTCTATGTCGCCTGTACTAATTTGAACGTCATTTCATTCATCGTCCAATATGACTTAACGTTGGAGGTTTTGTCTTATCCCGAAAGATGAATGTCTGGTAACTCTAAGCTCTCTGTATCCTGTACTCATTTGAACATCATTTCATTCATCGTCCGATATGACTTAACGTTGGAGGTTTTGTCTTATCCCGAAAGATGAATGTCTGGTAACTCTAAGCTCTATGTACCCTGTACTCATTTGAACATCATTTCATTCATCGTCCGATATGACTTAACGTTGGAGGTTTTGTCTTATCCCGAAAGATGAATGTCTGGTAACTCTAAGCTCTCTGTATCCTGTACTCATTTGAACATCATTTCATTCATCGTCCGATATGACTTAACGTTGGAGGTTTTGTCTTATCCCGAAAGATGAATGTCTGGTAACTCTAAGCTCTATGTACCCTGTACTCATTTGAACATCATTTCATTCATCGTCCGATATGACTTAACGTTGGAGGTTTTGTCTTATCCCGAAAGATGAATGTCTGGTAGCTCTAAGCTCTATCAGCTGTTACCAGATTTGGTCTACTATATTCTCCTTGTTTTATTATGCGTGCAAGCAAAAGGTAACAAAACCATTCCTGCAAATGTTAATCTCGATTAACGTGAAATAAGTGAACGAAAAAGCTTTTATAATAATAGTTTGTTGATGAATGTTATATGAAGGTTTGTTTTCTATTCAGGCTCGAACCTAGACGTGTGACATTAACCTAAATACCAAACCTTGGGCACTTACTACTCTCACATAATGCGGCTGTCGACGTTTCTCTTTGGTACATCTTCGTGGTGAGCCTCACTGAATCTGATTTCCGTGCTGTGGCGCAGAAACAAAAGAAGTGAAAGTGCGCGCTGCATGTTAACTTGGAACAATAAGAAGGTCAGACTCGCACTGTAATCTCGCAAATGGGACAGATGCTGATTGAAATGGGACAGGAGTACCAACATTGTCGCTTTTGTAACGCTTCCCTTTTACTTTGTTCAACATCAACTGGCTTCTTTTTCATGTTTAAGTCGTCATCGTAAGACGCTGGATTAAATGGCACAATGTTAATATCGTATTCAGTATATACATAAACGCATCCTTTATATCAATCAGTTAGGGTTAATAATAAGAATTATGTTAACAGGTGTTGCTAGTTTAGCCGTTTTCCATTTACTAACTCATCATTTTAAAAGCTTTCTTCCCGTTATGCAGAATTTATCACAAGTAATGTCATAAGACATTTGGCCTAACCTATAAATACTCAAGTGGTGGAGGCAAAACAAAAGAATAATCAGGTATATCTGTAGGATAATTATGTGTGAAATAGTTTATTACCATCTGGATGCCCTTCGGATCTCGCCTGCTCCGTTCCCGGCCCACGTTGCCGTATGTTGTTCTGTGCTCTAGTTACACCTTACAGTAACAATGGAATACAAAATGTCAGATCTACACAATGGGATCAATTGAATTTAAATATTCAGCCAGCACGTGTTTTCGTGGTACAGCTATGTCAAAGAACTGCTAAGTATTGTCCCGAACGCATTGTTTGCGGCGAAGCGGCGTGAGGGACGAGTTCAAAGGGACGGACAGTACAGTGCGGAGATGAAAGCCTACCGAAATGGTGGGGGGACGGAGACTTACACGAGTCAGTTGGAGAGTTTAATGTCATGTTGGCACACTGGCCATAGCAGCTCAATGGTTTAGAGCGGCTAGACGGAGACCAGAAGATCCGTGGTTCAAATCCCGGCTATGGTATTGAATTTTTCAGTCTGGCTCTACCCTTTCATAGTGCGTCCTACACACGGCTAGTGTGAAAGAACAATTAATTTACATTAATTGTACTTAATAGTAGAAGCGTCATAGATTATTTTATATATGATAAATATATAAGAGGATATTTTACAGATGTAAATGTCATAAGGGGTGCAGAACTCTCAACAGATCATCGATTACTAGTAGCAGACACAAAAGTTATTTTACATAGAAAACCGAAAGCAAAGAGGTATGAGAGAATTGCAGTAGAGAAATTGAAGGAAACCGAAGTAAGAGAAGAATACGGAAACAAAAGTCAAGTAGCATTACGAAATTTAAATACTCAACTAGATGTTGATCCATTATGGGAGTCAATTAAAAATACTATTTTGGAAAATGCAAAGGAAGTATGTGGAATTAAGAAAATTGGTCCAAATACAAAACATACAGATTGGTGGAATGAAGAAGTTAAAAATATAATACAAGGAAAGAAAAATCTTGGAAGAAATATCTTAGAACTAAAGACCCCAAAGACTGGGAAGAATATGTAAATTCCAGAAATCAAGCTAAACAATGTATAAAGAAAGCAAAGAACAAATCATGGGAAGAATTTGGAAAATCAATGCAAGAGAATTATAAAAAAAATAACAGAAGATTTTGGAAAATTCTAAAGGCCCTACGTGGAAGAAGGGGAAAACAGGTAAGGAATGTCAAAAATAAACATGGAAAGTTAGTGACCGAACACAAAGAAATTCTGAATACATGGTGAGAATATTATGAAGAAAAGTTTATGAATACCCCTCTAGATTCTTACATAAACGAAGATGCAGAGAATACAGGTATAAGAAGAAGAATAATTAATAATTATGGGGAAGAAAGAGAGGAAGAAGAAAAGGAAATTGATAGAATTGAAGTTCAAATGGCAATACAAGAAATCAAGCTAGGTAAAGCAGCTGGTAGGGATGGAATAACACCAGAACTGATTAAATATGGAGGTAAAGAATTAATAAAAATACTGAAAAGTTTATTTCAGAAGATATGGACAAAAAAAATACCAAGAGATTGGGAATTTAATGTAATTGTTCCAATACTTAAGAAAGGCAACCAAAGTGATTGCTCAAACTATAGACCTATATTTCTCTCCCCGGTTGTATATAAAGTTTACACTAGAATCCTGGAACAGAAATTGAGGAAAATAGTAGAAAAAGATTTAGAAAAACAGGCTGCTTTCCGAATGGGTAGACAAACCCAAGACCAAATTTTCTCATTGAGAATGATAATAGAGAAAGCTATAGATAGAGGAAAGGGTATTTATTTAGGATTCTTAGATTTGAAAGCAGCATTTGATTCAATACCTAGGGAAGAAATTTGGAGAGCTCTAAAGAACAAAAAAGTACCTATGAATTTTATTGAAGCAATACTTTATCAAGAACCAAAAGGGATAATAAGATTAGATGGACAAGAATCAGAACCATTTCTGATGAATAGAGGAGTTAAACAAGGAGATAGTCTCAGCCCACTCTTATTTATTATTATGATGGATGAAATATGAAAAATTTGCAAAAGAAGAACAGCAAGAACTATGATAGGATATAGAAATTTAAGACCAGTTTGGGCACAACCGTTGATATATGCTGATGACATCATATTAATAGCAAATAGTAATAATAATTTACAATTAGCGCTAAATGAATGGAAAGAAGAATTAACTAGAAAAGGTTTAGAATTAAACATACCCAAAAGTAAAACCATGTATATACGAAGGAAAGAAGAAGAAGTTAAAATTAAATGTAATGATGAAATCTTAGAACAGGTAGACAGTTATGAATACCTGGGTACAATTATAAATAAGGATGGAAAAATAGAGCAGGAAATTTTAAACAGAATAAGAAAGGCCAATTCGGTCTACTATCAGATTAATAATACTATTGTGGGAAAAAAGGAAATAACAAAAGATACAAAAAATTATAGTATTTAAAACAATAATACTACCAATTCTATTATATGGAGCAGAGAGCTGGACTCTCCTACAGAAACAAGAAAGCAAAATAAGCTATGGAAATGAGATGTTTAAGACGAGCTGTTGGGAAGACAAGAAGAGATATGATTAGAAATGTACCAGTACGGGAAGAGTTGGGTACACACTCCGTTAAAGAAATATTGGAAAAAAGACAACTTAAATGGTATGGAGATGTACTCCACATGTCAGAAGAAAGAAAACCCAAACAATATTTAGAAGCAAGAACAGAAGGTAAAAGAATTAGGGGAAGGCCACGCATGTTGTACCAGGAATACATTGAGAAGTTGGGGAAGGATAGAGGGAAAGCCTTGACAGAAATGAAGAGAATGATAATGGACCGAGAAAAGTGGAGGAAATGGGTAGAAGAGGCTTGTACTCCACGCTTAACAGCACAAAGGAGTTAGAGAAAGAAGAAGAAGTACTTAATAGTGGCCCGAACTATAAAGCCCGGGTCTTAAAGTACTTACAGCATAGTAAGTCACCATTAAGGTAGTTGTCTCATGTGTTTATGAGAACTCCTGGTGGTTTACCGGGAAAAACACGAGTCAGTTGGAGAATTTAATGTCATATCGGCATGTTGCTCATAGTAGCTCAATGGTTAGAGCGGCTGGACGGAGACCAGAAGATCCATGGTTCAAATCCCGAATATGGCATTGAATATTTCGTCTGGCTCTACCCTTTCACAATTTCGTTAGAAGATGGATGTGAGCCGGTCAAACCTCTCCATGGTACTGGCAATTTCAGTGTACTGCGCATGGCCGAGAGTGTAGGTTCGGCAACTGGATTCTAAACGACTGCGCACACGGTCTTCACCGGCACAGAACTATCGTCCATCCTGTACATTGTGCTGTGCTCTAGTTACTCTACTTACACCTTACAGTAACATTGGAATACAAAATGGCAGGTCTACACAGTGGGACCAATTTGATTTAAATCTTCAGCCAGCACGTGTTTTCGTGGTACAGCCATGTCAAAAAATTCTAAGTATTTGCTAAATTGTTTTTGCTTTTATCACAAATCATGGCATTTTTCAGCTCATACAGTAATTGTAATGGCGGATACAGCTTTGTATTTGGGTTAAAACTACCAAAACGAGCTCAAAACACTGTATGAAAGACTGTAAAATCCGAGGTTGGGGTCTGAGGTGTGAGATTACTTACTTGTCTAGGAACCTTCTTCTGCAAGGTAGCGTTGGCTAATGATAGAGGCAAGTTCATTACTCTCCCACTGTAGGAATGAATTATCGTGCATGAATTATTTATTCAATATACACAATGTTTCTCATTTTAAAACTTATAAAGTAACTATCACTATGCTCGTACCAGTATTCGCTGGAGACTGATGACATCATCTCTGCTCTATGTGTAGCCTATGCACTAAACAGTAGAACCGTAATGCCCAAAAGCGAAGCCTGAAAAGTGCCACATGCGACCACTCGCAAGTAGCTGCTGGACATCCCTCATCAGCTGGTTGTGTGGTGGCAGTGGGGGATAGTACTCCTTACGTATGCCATGTATAGACCACTACCCATCAAGAGTAAACACTCCCTCCCGTACAATGCTGTGTTATCATGTCTGTATGTTCCTACATCTTCGGGTACTTCTAGCTATACTACACACATAGGCCCCACACAGAGCAGAGATGATGCCATCAAACTCTCAGAAGAATACAGATATGAGCATAGTCATAGTTCCCTTATTAAAAGTATAAATATTAAAAGTTGATCATTAGGACAATCTACAAGAGCTTATGAATCCATATAGGGTTAGGAGATATTACTTCATACTCCTTAGTCTGCTTTAAAGATATGGTATGTTAACATATTTTCATTAATTCTTCATTACGTGTATCCAGCATTACTGATAACACAAGCCCATTGCATAACTATACACTACACCATGGTATATACTTTTAAATTTTCGTTGTAGGTTGTAGGTGTTTGCTGCTCCATTCTGCAACCTCAGTGTACACAAAATATAACGTAACACAGCTTCTTTCATTGATGAGATTGAGTTTTTAAGAATGTTTCTATAGTAATGTTGGAAGTACATTAGTAACATATGCTCAGGGTCCTCTTCTTCTTTTAGGCAGAGTGGAAAACATAGGCATCATTTAAATAATTTAAACAGTTCAAGAAATATTAGAACTTCATCCAGGTTTTTACTGTTATGTCAATAATAATTAGTCAATGTTCACTCTCACTACAACTGCGTCGGAATTGCTTACGTCTGCTTACTCTCACTACACTTTCTTCCTAGCATAGCGAACTAATTAGCCTCTTCTGGATAGTTCACTTACTGGGAAGCTCAACACAAGATGTCTCTAATCCCTTGTACTTACAACACTCACTGCAGGTCACCTGAACCATGATAAAGTCGGTCAGAGAACAGCACCTTTTCTTTTTGTTCCATTTATACCCCATCTTTAACTTCAACGGTCATATCAGCGGCCGCTCTCCTTTGGAACATATTGATGTTTTTAACTTGTATTCGTTGAGTTTTAATCATTGGATCACCCACACATTCGCACTCTCATTCATACTTTCACACTCTGGGGAAGATGAGGAATTATCTTGGTTAGAGAAAAATCTCCACCCTCACTGCCAGGAATCAAACTGGGGACCCCTAGCACGGTAGGCTGGTGCTGTACCAACTGAGCTAGGTCCAGCCAACAGCACCTATTGTTGCACCAGAAATGCACTCAAGTTTGCTCACATGTTGAATGATTTCTTTTACAAGACTGACTCAACTTGCAAGAGCACTCACTTATATACTTTTAAAAATTTCCACATAATTCTGGAATGTTCCAGATGGAGAAAATTCTAAAAGATTCTATTCTAGATGTTCTTGGGCTTCAAGACAGGCGTATAGATGATAATTAGTCATCAACGTTTTGAGGCATACATTTCTCCCGTCATCAGGATGATGAATGAATAAGGCTTTTTTTTTAATGGATGAGAATCTATGGAGGTGTCAGTTGCTGTTATAATTTACATCCTCCAACGTTAAGTCATATCGGACGATGAGTGGAATGGATGAAATGATGCTCAAATGAGCCCAGTGTCCACAGAGCTTAGAGTTACCCGACATTCGTCTTTCAGGATAAGGGAAAACTCCGGAAAAACCTTATCCAAGTAACTCACCCTGACCGAGATTCGAACTCGGGACCTCTTGAACGTGAGGCAGACATGCTACCACCACGCTACCGAGGCAGGCAGAAGGTGTCAGGGTTCTGCTGATGCACCCCCAGAGTAATGGTTATGGACCTGTAGAAAACATAGAACGATTCAGTTAGATCAGTGTAGGCATACCTTGTAGGAAACGTGACTATGTACTGGATGTTCAATCTGTCTGAATATGTGTTTCTTGATGGCTCATTATCATCTGTACACCTGACTTGAAGACCAACAACATCTAGAATAAATTTGTCGCCAGGAAAGTTTCAGGTCTTATTCTAGAAGATTCTAGTCATTTTTATAGTCATTTTTTATTTATCTGTGTTAAACCACTATATACTTGAATATGATGGACATTCAGCCCAGTCTCTTAGTCCATCATTATTCCTTCTACACATATTTTATACTTCTCTATAACTATCTAGAGCATGAATGGCTAATAACGAAACATCGACTCTGTTCCCTTTGTACAGAACACTTCCATTTTTTGTAACGTTACATAAAAAATTTACCTAAACTTCTGATATTCTTTCTAAAAATTCTGCTTAATATTATTTTCCCCATCTTCTCCCATTTCTGCTTGAAAAATTATTTTCTCCATAAGTGTGTTCCTTGGCATTCAAAAGCTATGTGCTCCAGATCTTCCTTACCTCCACTAATGGGACATTAACTCTGTGAATGCTCTTTCTAAGTCCTCTCAGCCTCTCATCACCAGTTCTTAGCCATGCTATTTCGTCCATTTGCTCATTATTTACCTTATCAACAATCTCTCCTTCTTAATGAGAAGGTTGGTCGGAGGTGGTTGGAGGACCACAACTGTATTTGACTGATGAGTCCTTTGGACTTAGCTCGGATGTCATTAAATTCATCAACTTTCCCTCCTTCGGCTAGTGGAAGATAACACTGTGCCATTGTAGTGTATACAAGGAATAAGAAGTGGAAATGACACTTTAGGCCGCTAATACTCTATAAGAATCATCCAGGAAGCTTTTAGACACAAATCTTCCAAAATATCAAATTAAAATATTATTATTAAACTTTCCTAAAGTACTCTCCCTCAAAAAAAGAAAAACAGAAAATTAAAATTTGCATGATGGCTATATATGGGAAGGGAGGATAACATGACAAGGAGTCTAAGACAACGAGTCAGTAATTGGATGGGACTGAACAGAGATAGCAGCACTTGAAAGACATAGTATGGTGGTGGGCAGCACTCATCATATGCTGCAGTAGGAGCTAAAGCTAACCGCCATCAGTTCTTCCTGAGACAGCCTCTTTTGTGTTTACACATCCGTTGTTATATTTCAGTGCATCCAAATAGCCTCTGACCTGAGTGTTTAAAGTTATTCAAACCTTGTTGCAGGTATTTCTTGTACTATATATATAGCTTCCGTGGGGCTTTCCATAAGGCAAGATCTAGAGACTAACAAGCCCCCCATCTGATCTGAAAACACAAGATGAGATAGAAATGGATACGCCAATTAAGCGAGCCAACCCCAAAAGGGGAAGTCTACCGTTCAACTTCGGTGGGACCGCCTGGTGATCTAGCACACCTTCTACTAGCTATGCAGGCTAGTACGCGGGAATATATGGCTTCTCTCAACCCCGTCCAGAGATGTACCCGATCTTCCACGGGTATCGGGAACCACTGCCCCCTCGAGTCCAACCCAATCTGAACAACTCCCCTATGGGAGGGGCTGGGCAGTTCGGCCCGAGGTTCCTCTAATAAGTTCAGAGGTACCTCAGATTATCCTGTTTCCTTAACGGATATAATAACTTTCAAATATAATGTAAATAAGTGTTGTTTTGAGGTTTAGATTATAAATGGCTGCTTCGGACTGGATGATGAATTTGCAAGGCGGACAAGTTGAAAAATTCATCATCTTACCCGAACCATTCCTAAATCGTTTAATGGGCTTTTCAATTTTATTTGCAGTCCTCAGTATGGGTAATAAGTACAAAAGAAAGACCAGTAGGCAGCAATGGCCACAGTCAAAAGAAGAAAGCTATAAGAGGGAATGTGCAAAAGAAGGCTAAGGGGAAAAAACAAAGGAAATGTACGAAGGAACTTCTAAAAGAAGATTCTTCGGGTTAACTATGAGGACGAAGATGACAATACCAATTTCATTGGAGAACTTTGTGAGATCTGCAACGACTATGGTAAATCGAAGACTTGGTATTCTTGTTCTCACTGTCATAATTGGGTACATGCTGCTTGTACCGGAATCACTCCAGCAGAAGAGAAACACACAGCATAGGTATGCAGCTTCTGTGCTTAAAATAAAATAACTTACCTACTGTGTTTATTGAATTCCATTTTCCTTCGCCAACTTACCCACCTACTTAAGTCACCTTACCTGCAAGAGAGGGTAAGTTGACAAGTTTGTTGTCATTTTAAACAAATGGAGGAAACAGCAATAAGTTTCACTTTGGGGAAAAAAAAAAAAAAAAAAAAAAAAAAAAAAAAAAAAAAAATGAGACATCAGTAGTGAGGGAGAAAAGTCTAATGGTTGCTCTGAAACATTAATCTAAGTGTCAGGTCAAAACATGAGATTAAAAAAAATTATAAAAGCTTACTGTCATCATCTTGCACCTTCCCCTATATTCCCCTATATTATTTTCTAATCGATAGTTGGATGTAGAGGGTCATGTACGAAACCAGGTCATTACTGTAGCATAGAACTGCATAATAATAACAGTGACATCTAGAAATAAATATGAATCTTGAGTATAATAAATTTGAGCTGTGGTGGAAGAAGAAAAATATTGATGTGTCTGAAAAGATTCTTCCAGCTTATTTTAGTAAGAAAAGTATAAATGAGAAAGCTAGTTCATTGTAGACACATTATTCAATGCTATGCAGTATTATGAATTGTTTAGCCTTAACATCAGATGGAATTCATCTGACACATTCTGATACATCTACCCAGTAAAGTAGGTCATTACGATACTTTTTTTTATATTTGTAATGTTCTACTTTATACAATCAAAGTAGATAAATATCTTTACCAAACTGGAATAGTAACATCTTCAAACGTTTACTGTTTAAGACAGACGATATGGAATACACTTTTGTTTACTAAATGAAGCTTAGGGAACTGCGCGGAGCGAGGGGAAGCGAGGGGAAGGGTTATACTGGGAATGTACAGTCACACAATTAAAACAGTACTCACCTGTTGATGCCTTAACGTTAATTCTCGGAAGTAGCACGTCTGGGAATGTTTGTTTCAGGTCCTTCATCTGCTACATCCATGTCACTATTCCCTTAATCAGCTGTATCAGTGTCACTGCGTTGTTTTCCTTCAATATCCATATTCTTGAAATAACATTCATCACGAATACAGTCTTTGTCATCATCATCGCTGCTCTCTAGACCCATGTTTATAATTATATCTTCAGTTGCTTCCTCCATTAACACATCGGCGCTTAAAATCTTCCTCAATTCTTTTCACGTGTTTGCATGCAACCATTTTGTGTAATTTGAGCTATGCAGCTTGTTGTCATAGCTTTCAGATTATTCAAAGTAATCGATGATACATTCTTTGCTGCAATCAAATCAAATCAAATCAAATCAAATTTATTCACCATAAGATTTCCAATTACAGAAATATCTTTTGTGTAATTAAATTCCAGATAAGCTCTACAGGGTTAAGGTCACAGTGGTATGGAGAAAGGCATAAGAATGTAAAACCTCTTTGTTCCATTATTCTATCAAGCCAATAAATGGGCTTTTCTTTATTGATTTTCACTATCTCTAGAAGTTCACATTTTGTCAGTTGCGGATCATGTTCAATTTTCTTTTCTGTGCCTTCCAAGATGAAGTGTTAGGGGATTTATTTTCCTGTATGGGTGAGTGAGTGTGTGGTGTTTTAGGGCCCGTCGACAACAAGGTCATTTGGGCCCGCCTGTATGGTATGGTAGGACGCATTATCGACCACAATAATGCTTTTAGGTAGAATATTTGGTATTAATTTCTCTTCTACCCACTTTTTATAATTTTGACTATTCATTTCATCATGGTAATCTGCTGATTTGGATTTTGAATCCTAAATCAATTCAGCTCCCTCAATAAATTCCATGGATCCCCCTGCATGTACAACAATTGCTCTTTGACCAGCACTAATATTAGTCAAAACATGTGGTACTTCCTCATGTTGCTAGCACTTCTTGATGGTATAGTGAGTATGGACCCAAGTCTCGTCTATATAAACTACTGGTTTACGTGATCCCTTTTTCGTTTACACTAACAGCCCTTAAGTACTCTGCACATTTTGCAATAATTTGTGGTTTCTTCATTAGCACAGATCATTTGTTTTTGCATTTCTTAAACTGAAATCCCATTTCTCTTAATACTTTTCTAAATGTTTCCTTGCCACCCTGAAAGTTTATTTCTTCTTTAGTGAAGTTCAGTAGTTTTTTCAAAGTAGAGATTGCCTTTCTCTGTTCATAATACTCCAAAAGTTTTCTATGCACAACACACTTATCAAAATCATCAAGAGATATGATTTTGCATTATTTCCGATTTTTCCTCGGAGTTGTACCCTTAGCCCCAGTTGCTGAAGCATTTTTGAAATCCTTTATTATGTTCATAATGATTCTCCTAGACTTTCCTGCTATTTTTGCTGCCCTAAGTGTTGCTTTTTCAAGGGGTACGAGTAACATTTTCTCCTGTTTTTCTTGTCCATAGAACTGTATAACCTGATATATGTATGTTTTTCATCAGAATGGGATACTTTTCTTGTTGTTTGTAACTTTGTAGGTGTCTCCATGATTAAACTCTTCACCAGCAAATGCCAATTTTATTACGAGCACTGCAACTGCCATTACACTAAAGTGCACAGGAGTAGGTTCGAAGCAGCACTGTGTTGAACTACACTACATTTGCACGTCACACTGGAAGTGTCTTGATATTGTTGATGTTTGCATTATCGGAACTGTACCTACGGTACCCCACCCACTAGTGACGTATCTACGAGGGCTGTTCAATAAAGAATGATCATAATTTTTTACGGTCATAATTTTTCGCACTAAAATTAAATCTTATTATATTCTGTTAGCTTAATGTGAAACAAACATGCCGTAGTAGTTTCATTGTTAGTACTCCTGGTTCCCGCTTCTGAGACCCAGGCAAGTTCAGACATGTTCAATATCGCCTATCACTTCAATGGAGATAACACGCGAGGAACAATATGCGGCTTTGAAATTCTGCTTTCGTCTCAACAAATCTTCAGTTGAGGCCTATACAATGTTACAGGAGACCTATGGAGAGTCTGTTCTTCCCTACAGCACAGCTCGAAGGTGATTTAAAATGTTTAAAGAGGGGAGACAATCAATTTCAAAGGAAGGTAGACCCGGTGCTCCAGTTACTGCTCTTACGGAAGAAAACATCAACACTGCTGCTGCCATTGTGAGAGAGGATCGACGAATTACCTTAAGATCACTTTCTGAAATACTGAACATTTCATTGTATGCCACCCACACGTTGGTGACAGAAATATTACACATGAGACGTGTTTGTGCGCGATGGGTTCCAATACTGTTGATTCCCGAACAAAAGGACATTCGCATGCAGGTCTACATGCAGTTAAAGCTAATGTTAGAGGAAGATCCGGAGTTTCTTTCAAACGTAATCACTGCTGATGAAACTTGGCTACATCAGTTTCATCCTGAGAGTAAACAGCAAAGCTGAGTGTGGATATCTATCTCCTTCATCACAACCCCTAAAAAAGAAAAGAGGTTGCTTCTGCTGGAACAGTAATGGTCATCTTATTCTTTGGTATTCATGGAATGGTTTATCAGCATGTTGTACCTGCACACACATCAGTAACTGGGCAATACTACAGGGATGTCCAGAAGACATTCCAAGTCCATATCAGGCGCAAAAGACCATATTTCTGTGAAGCAGGCTGGATGCTGCACACGAAAATGTGCGGCCGCATACTGCCAATGTTGTTGTTGAATATCTTGCAAAAATCAATGTGAAGTGCATCCCTCATCCTCTCTATAGTCCAGATTTAGCCCCATGTGACATTTTTCTATTCCCTAACTTGAAGAAACGCCTTCGTGGGAGGCATTATCCATCATCAGAAGCAGTGGTGAAGGCTGCGAAGGCGATTTTGAAGGATGTCTCAAAAAATGATTTCCAGCATGTCTTTTAAGACAGGCAGAAACGTTGGGACAAATGCACCGTATTTAGGGGAGACTATTTTGAGAGGGACCATCAAAATTATCAGGATGAGTAAAGGACGTTCTCAAAACAAATTGTGATCATTCTTTATTGAACAGCCCTCGTATTTAGTAACTCTTCTTGCCGAGTACATTCATATAGTGGCCGACTAGTATGCATGCACCCACAGATACACTGCACATCTTGTAAACCACAAACATGACCTTACTGACCATCTCAAATAATGCTATAAATCACATTTGCACATGTCTGATAAAAATGCACTAAATCCTTCTTTGACTCTTTATTGTAAAAGAATAAAACAAGAGTTTATTATAAACTAAAGATAGACACAAGACAATCTGTACATATTCTCTGAAGTAAAGAGTACAATGTGATGGTAAACAAAAATAAAATCACAACAATACAAAATGTCAAGAGATTCAATGTCAATGTGCATTATTCCAAATGCAAATCACTAAATGCTCTGTAGAAATATGGTAACCCACATTTCTTTGGTATAACAATGTACAACAGACCCACAGATACATGGAAACAGTACAAAATGCTACTAGGATCATCCAATAAGCAACTTTTCATTTGTACCCCAGTACAGATACAATTAGTGGCCAGCAGAGTGCAGCTACTTCCTTGTGAAGCGACAACTCAGACAGTGGTGCTGGTGCCAGGCATCCAGTTATCTATTATGTTTTTCAAATGGGAAGAGTTCTGGACCTTTTCAAAATCAGATGCGTTAGCATGCTCAGTGTTGCCACCTCGTTACCCTCAACCTTTTGATATTGTCACGAGCATTATTCCGGCCGGGTGCACAAAGAGATATAATGCAGCATGGAGATAAAAGGCTTGCCAAAACATCAGATAAAGTTAAGATGTCTGGAACGTTCATGTTTCCTCTGGTGCCGTCTTATATAACATTTGATTATCTTCTGGAACCATGAAGAGGTATATAAAAAGGAAGCTGCGACTCGCCAAGAGAGAGTCGGATTGGAAGTTGAAAATCATCCGTGTACAGCTGTGTTTTGAAAGTGAACTCTTTTGTTTGTGGTCAACGACATTGAGCATTGTATTTGTGTATGTTACATAATTCTGCTACTGTAAGGGTTGACCAAAGTGTTTCTACTGAAATAAAGAACATTTTGAATTTCTGCAACTGGACTTTTAATTCTACGAATCCACAAAGTCACAATATTTTTCTCTCGCACACTTTCCTAGACCATGCACATTTCATGACATCTGACACCATTCATACTCTGTGTCCAGCAATTTGTATTGCATGCAAGCACATATCCCTTTGGCCTTTAATGATCACTCCTTACAGCTCCACCATTGTAAACTTATGGATAATTTTGTTTCAACAAAGGATGTATAACACTCAAAACTCAATTAATACATAAAAAATAGAAGCTAGCAACAGTAAAGCAACAAATACTACATAAAATATATTTATATATAACAAACTTAATTTATCTTTTAAAGAAATTGATGAAAATTTTAAAGAACTGAGCTGAAAACAGTTTCGTAAATGCTTGTTTACATCATCAGTCACTTCCATTGTTGTCAACATTACAGTTGCTAGATGTCGCAATATTTTTCAATGTATTACCAAATTCTAAAAATGAAACAAACTTAAAGACAGAATCGATTGGCAGTATTTCAAAATTCATTGTATGATTTCTATTTTTTTTAAATAAATATATTTTCTCAAACCATTAAATCTATCAGACTATTTAATAATTTAACTTCTGGATTTATTTCATGGTTAAATGACCAAAACTGATCTGTCACAGTCAATTTATCAGTCTGTTTATACCTAATATTTCTAAAATATTCTTTCGTTCTAGTTTCTAAATTATGTTTGATCCTTCCAATGTAAACCTGGTCGTAATATTGTCACAAGTGACTGTATTAATTAATACTAATAATAGTTGATGTGACTTCAGTAGTATGTGTGACGTCACTCCCCTGACTCCATGACTTGTTGGTTAAAAGTTTGCATAAGCGAGTTGCTTGCTCCCTCTTGGACTAGCTTTGGGCTCGGATGGATGCATTTGTAGGCAACCTCTTGAGGTCAGGTAAATGGCCGCTATGGCTACCTTTGTAATCTTCTTATTTGTAGTAAATATTCTTATTAAGTGAATTCTACATTTAATTAGCCTTACCACACCTTTGTAGAAATGAAACCTAAAAGAAAATCCCAACCTCTCGTAAAGCATGCATTCCCTACCAATTAAGCTACTCTCCCCCCTGTACGATCTGGCCATGTGCTTCTTAGCTTTTACAATCCATGGTTAGTTCGTCACAATATAAACAATTAAATTGATAAACACCTAATTTTTTTACTGTCAGATTTTTTTTAACAGAAATTTGGCATATTTTTAATATTGTTACCGATCGTCGGAGTAGCGACAAGTAGTTGGTAGGAAAGAAAGAGACAGATGGCGCCCAAGCCAAGCCATGGATGCATGATGCTTGCTGAGGGAGAGACAGGGGCGGGGAGAGAGGGAAACAGAGCGAGGTCTGGATAATTCTTTCCTTTCTCTCGCCACCGTGATGGATCGTGAAGCTTCAGCAACTTTCGAGAAACAATGGTTCGGGTATAAAAGACGCGAGGCAGCAAGTTGCAAGTACATCATGGACACCCTAACATCCTCCGGCCAGAACAACTTGGATTTCGCCGACAGCATTCCACTTCTCATCAACTACTATGTTTCGTCAACGAGGTGATCCGCGACTTTAACAACAGACATTACGTTGCAGCCCTATTTCTTGACATTTCCAAAGTCTATGATTCTGTCTGGCATGACGGTCTCCTTTTCCACTTAATCTATTCCGCTATATCTTCCCTCTTATATAATCCATCTCATCCATAATTATCTGGCAAACCGCACCTTTTCCATTGCTAGAGATGACATTGTCTCTCAGCCCTATTCCATCCATGCATTGGTTCCTCAGGGCAGTGTTCTTGGCTCCTTGCTCTTCCAGACGTACATAAATACCATACCTAACATCACCATTTGCAGACGACACAGCCATCTCCACAGCATCCACCAGACACCTCACAGTAGTTCACCACGCACAGCAGTATGCTGACACCATACTGGTTTCTGGTTTCTAACTTGGAGACTCCAGATAAATGCTTCAAAATCACAGGCTGTCACATTCACTAGTCGTCAACAACAGGATGTTCCTGAGCTACGCCTGGCAGGAGCTGCAGTAAACTGGAGTTCTGAAGCTTAATATCTTGGAGTACAATTTGACATGTGCCTCACTTGGAAAGCCCACATTACATTGGTCGCCTCCAGAGTCTCCAAACGGATGTCAATGCTTATCCCTTGTACAACAGAAATTCTCCTCTGTCTCTGCGAAATAAACTTATCTATAAACAGGTACTACGACCAGCCTTAACCTACACCTGCCAGATATGGGGTGCTGCAGCTAAAACCCATCTTCATAAAGTACAGGTCCTTCAGAATAGATACCTCCACATTGCAACAGCTGCTGAATGGTATATTCCAAACACAAACATCCGCTCTGACTTATACTTTCCCAACTTGACAAACTACATCCTTGACCTTTCCTGAAGGTTCTACGCCAGTCTTCCAGATAGTTTTAATCAACTTATTCGTGGCCTTGGGAAATATGATATTGATCCTGGGAACTCTTACCAACATCCCAGAGTTGCACTAGGCACATAATACCATCTCATCATTGCTTAGGAAAAACTCTCAATTCTTCCCTTTAATCTCCAATATCTCTCTCTACATATATATAATTATTACACAAATAAAACCCACTGTCTAATCACTGTCTTTATTCATAAAACTCTCTCTATGCCAGTTAGGGACAATGTCCCAGGATGGCTATAAGTCGAAGGCCCCTCCTCTTCAGAGCAGGGTATACCTTCAATGACACCTCTGTGCTGTGTGGGTGTGTTGTAGCAAGTTAGTTGCTATCCACTTGTTAATGGAGTTGTGAATTGAGTATGCAGCTGTGTGGACATGTGGTAAACGACATTGAAGGTTGTATTTGTGTATCTTACATAATTCTGCTGTTGCGAAGGGCTGTACAAAATCTCTTTCTACGGAAATAAAGAGCATTTTGAATTTCTGCAAACTAGACTTTTAATTCTACGAACCTACAAAGTCACAATATTATATTTATTTTGAGGAACGCAAGTTATACCAAATTCCTTAAAAAATGTTTGTAAATGTTAAGCAAATATTTTAAAATTATAATAGTCTTTTATTTTTTAAGGGTAGAAATATCATTTAAATTTTTTAAATATTTAAATGCTTAATCTTTTTATGTAAGGAAGTGACTAACAATGTAAACAAGCATTTACGAAACTTGCTTCAACTCAATTCTTTGAAATTTTCATCAATTTCCTTAAAAGATAAGTGAAGTTTGTTACAAATAATTATATTTTATGTAGTCCTCAAAACATAGATTGTTAAACGTATCTGGATTACACCTTTTAGAACTGGTTACATGGTAGACAACTGTTTTCATAGCGCAATGCCAATCTGTTGTTTCATCTCCCATATATGGGCCCAAATGACCTCGTCAACAGGCCCTAAACACCACACACACACACACACACACACACACACACACACACACACACACTCACTCACACACTCACTTACTCACTCTCCCATGTAACAGCAATTTCTTTAACATTTTCATGTTGCATGTTTTGAAGATACTTACTTCAGGGTTCACAGACACACATAGACCTTTTTATACAAAAATGCTTCTTTCCAAATCAGGGACAGATGTATTTCTGGAATACAATTTCCTGTAGTTACTGTAGGTAAGAAACTTACTTATTGGATGATCCTTGTAATAAGTGCTTAGGCTAACAGATAAAAATGTTATGCATACATTACTTTTGTATTGAAACATTCAAAATCAAAGTCTATAATATAAAAAGGACAGGAATATCTTAAAGCTGCCAGGTTAACATGCGTCCACCTTTCTCCCTAAAGATAACAAGTCCGCAGAACTGAAATGTTTGTATCTATGTTGGAAGCCTAATATCACCTTCCGCAACAAAACAGTGATTCACAAAGTTTGTAATTCTTCACTAACCTAGTTTATATAAGAGACATACAGAGTGTTCCTTGAGATTTGTTATAACACTAGGAACATATGGTCGTCATGTCAATTACCGGGGTAGGTTAGAGTCATGCACAGGGGTGGCTCGTCCTGCAGCACGCTCTTTTCTGTTTTATAAATGATATTGTAGAAATTTTAAAAGACCATGTAAATAACAATGCATTATTGTAAGTATAAGAAATCGAGTATGACCAATAATGAACTCTTGATGCATGGAAAACACCTGCATAACTAATGGAATACATCTGTGACATCAATGTGCTGAGAGCCAGCAAGCTCAGTTATCAGTTATTGCGCATGTGTACACCCTTCCCCTCTTGCCTCCCTGATGTCCTAAGTTTCCTAGATTTTTGCACTAATGCGTGCTGCAGTTGGGTATTGCACAGTGATTATTCATAGTTACAGCTGTAGAACTTGAATATGCACTGAAAATCATTTAACAATCTATCATGGCTTTATATTTTAGTTCTAGAAGCTAATTCTGTTCTACTTACGTAAACAGATCCAATACGTAATGGTTATTAAATCGCAGGGCAGATTGTTTGTGATGCATCTATCAAGTTGGCACGATACTCCATTCCCGCAACCATAACAAGAATCCCCCATAAAAATGCATGTGGTTCACGAGCTCACATTGTATCCAAGTATTTCTTTGTGTAACGTTATTTAGTGGCTGATGTGAGTTCCATGGATTTTTATCCCGCAGCACGCTGTTATTTTTTGGTACGAGCAGCCACTGGTGATGCATATTAGTCTTTATCTCTGTGTCCTTATCTTTACGTAGGTAGGATGAGTTCTAAGCCCTTCAGCTGCTGTGGTGCATGTACTGCATATCGCTAGTAGTTGTGGTACTTCTGACATTATCTCAGAAACATCGTAGGACCTCACAGGAAGTTATTCAGATTGAAGTATAAACTTGAAAGAAGCGTAGAGACAGTGAAGCACAACTTAGCACAAAAGTGAATCGAGAAGATATTGACACACTACTTCACTCACACTGCTTTTTCACAGGACATGTTTCAAGAGCTTTTGCTCTTATCATCAGCTGGTATTCGACTCATGATGATAAGATCTGTCTGTTTGTATTTTATGCATCTCATGTGTTCTTTCATCCTTGCTTCTAAGTTTCTTTTTGTTTTTCCAATATATATTTCATGGCAATACTCACATTTTACACTATAAATTCCTGATAATTTGTTGGCTGGACTCGTGTTTTTGAGTGGGTGATTTATTATGTTTCTCATGCTGTATTTGTTATGTGCCACTAGTTGCATATGAAAATGACAGAAAATGCTTTTAAGTTTATTAAAAGCCTTAGGATGATATGTAAATTTGCAATATAGTTTCTTTAAGTCATTAGCTTTTAATGTGCTAATGTCCTTGACCGACAGATAAATCAGCCATAGCCCATCACTTTTGGTCAAAACATTATATTGCTTCCAAAGATGTCAAACTTTTGGTACCAGCAAAAAAGTATTGGGATTAACAGTTTGGGAAAATATACACATTTTTAAGAATAAAAAGACAACTATGAACTTTGAAATACCAATAGTGGATGATGTCATTGAACTCAATGAACAGTGCCAGAGACGGAGGCGGTCACCTGAAGAACCAGTCGAACATCAGCTGATGATGAGGACACGTGTTCCTCGAAACATGTCCTAATTTTAAATGTAAGTGGGGATAAAGTATTTTTATAGTTTTACAAGTGGTTTAAAAAGGTTTTATTAATGAAGCTCCACTGTTTCTAAATACTACTATTTTATAATTTTATTTGCGACCATTCTTCATATATGCTGTAAAGTCCATAATCACAGACAATAATTGTCACATATTACACCATTTGGCAACAAGATTTCCAAAGCAGTATTAAACACCCTAGCTATTATTATATGGTTTGCAACTCAGTCAACAAATAATCAAGTGGCATGACTAATAAATCCTTATGACTTTCATCAGTTTTCAGATTAAGTTTTAGATTGTACATTGAATGAGAAAAATGCTAACATATATGTATTTGTAGTGAAATTGCAGAGAATATTTATTTAAACAATATCTAAAAGGCACTAAATAGCTGAAGCAGAGTCGAGACCTTATAAAATACTTAAGGCCTCAAGGAGACATTACTCAACCCTCCTCGTCAATATGGAACAGTGGGAAACCCACTTCAGCAACCTCCTATACCTTGTTTCACGTAAGCTTGCCCGGTAATCTCTTAATGGTCACGTGACCTCATCTCCTCTCATTGGCTGCTGTTTGGTAGAGACTGTTTTGCGGTAAAAATTAGTTCGTTATTTAACATGGTGATATATCTTTATATGTTGAAAGAGAATTGTCAAATATTTACTTTCATAACTGTTTCAATTAAATATATTACGCAACAGAGTTAATTTATCTGAAATGCATGTTAATTCTTAAACAAAGTAAAGAGGAGGTTCCTTTGCATCTAGGCCTGCCTTTCTGATTACACAAGAGCACGTGCTTTAGCGGTAGTGAATTACATATATTTGTTTATATTTGTTTATATGAGTTTTATCACTGACCTTGTTCTGAACTGGATTAGTCATGTATTGTCATTAGAAGGTGTACTGTGCGCGTTCGAGAGATACGTTATTTTATCCATCGTTTATTGCGCATGTACTTATTATATGTATAATGGCAGAGTCTACCGCCAGTTTTTCGCTGAAGCATCGTAAGGGTAAGCCATTACAAAGCGGTGAAAAAAGAATTGTGTTGCATGTGTTTAATGCACTCACAGAGAAGAATCCGTCTTTGTCAGTGAGAGAAGTCGAACAGCTGTGCTCTGAAGTTACAGGTGTGAGTGCTAGATCCGTAGGAACATCGCGACATGAAATTGAGGAAACAGGAAAACTTACCACTCCAGGCAAAAGCAGGAATAAACAAAAGTGCGTGCTCGGAGAAAATACGTGAAAAGTGTTGTGCGTCTTCATGTGTGTAGGTTTTCTTTAGAAACGAACTCCCTAACATAAGTAACATTTCGTCTGCTGTAAATGAGGATGCAGATTTACCAAATTTCAGCAGATTGCTTATACAGCTGGGATTTGTGAATGAAAAAAGAGGCAAGAAAAATGTGCTAAAAGACAGAGGTGATATTGCTGTGTGGCGAAGACGCTATTTAAGGACAACCACACTGCACCGAGATACAAATCGCTAAATATACACGAAGAATACACGAAAAGTAAAGTATGGTGTGACACGACTTTTAAGACTGAAAGACAAGCATTTTTGAAAGGTATGTGTGCTGGTTTAAAAAATTCCAGTGGAAAAGGCCGAAGGCCTTTCATTATAAACTCTTTCAGTTTCATTGCTCAGCCATTCTGTTTCAATTTGCTCAGTTCATTATAAACTTGTATTTTTGCATGCCTTCATATCCTTATTTGTATGATTTTTGTATGATTTTATTTATCTTCCCGGCAATTATTACGAAATGTGACGGGAAGGCACCGCCTATGGCGTATGACGCGAAAGCATTAGCCAATTAGGGCGAGGGGGAGGGTTGTTGAACGCGGAGTGATACATTTCAGCCGGGCAAGGTTATATGAAACAGAGTATAGGAGGAAAAGATGGACCCTCTACCAAACAAACACTGAACATGCAAAGTGCTAGAAGCAACTCACCAACCCAATCACAGCAGACTGCTGATATATGCAGAAAGCAGCTGGCCTAATGGTTGATCTATCAAAAGCTTTTGCTTGTAAGATATATTTTGTTACATAAACTTAATATGTATGGAATTAGAGATCTACCTAAAAAATTAATTGCATCTTAGTACAAAAGTGAATCGAGAATATATTGACACATTGCTTCACTCACACAATATATTCTCGATTCACTTTTGTACTCATTTGTGCTTCACTGTCCCTACGCTTCTTTCAAGTTTATACTTTAATTGCATCTTATCTTACTGGAAGACAACAATGCTCTGAAATCACTTATCTTAATGGTAACAACTTATATAAAATAGAATCAGCATTGATGGAGGTAAAACATGTAGTTCCACAGGGTTCTGTTTTAGGCCCCTTCTATTATATATATAAATAAACCCTGGTGCAACAACCCTAAGAGGGCCAAGGCCAACCAATCCAACTGCCAGCCTCACGTCCATTTACACATGGCAGAGGTGGGCGATCATCTCAACAATACGAGGAGGAGATGTGGTCAACATCTTGGCTTCCCCCAGCCAGAACATTGGTTTTCGTGACAAGGGGCACTTACTGCGTAACCTCCTCACTTTTCTCATGGTGCTGAGTGGAAACTGGTCCTATACCCAGGACTTAAAGCCGCACCCCTTGGGTGGGATTGAACGAGGGTCGCTTTCAGCGGAGGCCGCTATGCCACAGTGCAGGACATATATTACTGCTCTATGTTGGAATAATACATTAAATACTTCGGCAAAAACACCATTAACTCTACTAATCGCTTTATAACATTACTTTGAATGGAACTGCATCTTATCCCTTAATAAGGTTAAACATAGAGAGTAAGCTGACCTGGTCTGAACATATAAACAGTGTTTGTAATAAAATAAGTAAATATATTTACTTTTTGAGGCTAATGAAAAGATACATGAAACATAAAATGAAAATAATGTACTATGGTTTCAATTTTCCACATCTCAGATACTGCTTAGAAGTCTGGCGAGGAGCTCCACATGTACATATTAATAGGATTTTAAATTTATAGAAGAAGTGTATAAGAATTATGTACAGTATTCCTAACTGGGAACTTGTAAAAATGTGTTTATTAGGGAAACATCTTAAGTATTGTATCATTAATCGCAAAACCTATTTATAGTTGATTTATTGATACTCGTCACTTACTTCTTTATATTATTGAGACTAGTTTCAAAGGCATTTGCCTCCATTTTCAATCTCTTTCCAACTGGCATCTGTTGTTGTCTGGTGGTGGAACTATGAACCTTTTTGTCAAATTATCTACTGGTGGGATTTCAAAGTTCATTACGTGATCCTATTTTTCCATATGAATATGTTCTCCCATGTCAATTTTTTTTTTTTTTTTTTTATCACTCCTTTTAACAATTTTGGATTTGGATCAATGTCATGATTTTCATTCCAAAACTGAAATGCTACTGCTGACTGATCTTCTTGTTTCAATCTGATGTTTCTAAAGTGCTCTTTTACTCTGCTTTTTAGATTTCTTTTAGTTTGACCTATGTAGTATTTTTCACATTTCTTACAACTTATTTGGTATATTCCGCATCTGTTGAATGATGAAATTTCATCTTTTGTTTTTGAATTTAGACATTTTAAAATTGAGTGTCTATTAGTAGGTGCCAAGATGATATTTTGTTCGTTGAAGATTTTTTTAAATTTATTAAATGTTTTTGGGTGATATGTGAATGAACTGAATATGCTGTTGCTTTATCTTTTGTAAATGTGGTTGCTTCCTTAATGATTTTCTTTAGTTTAGCTTTTCTAATTTTCTTCAAAACCAGACTTTTGTTGTATCCATTTTCTTCTGCTATGTGTAGTATTGCTTTTTGTTCTTTGAAATATTCTTCTTTTTCCATGGGTATCTTGACTAGTCTGTGTGTAAGGCTGTTTATTATTGCATGTTTAAGTATAATTAGGTTGTAGCTATTATTTTTTATGTAATTTTCTGAATGTGTTGGTTTCCTGTAAATTCCAAAAAAAAAATTTGTGTTGTTCCTGATGATATTTAGATCCAAGAAAGAGAGTTGTCCATTGATTTCCTTTTCTATTGTGAATTTTATAGTCCTTATAATGAGTAATCTTAATGCATCATCTAAATGTTTATTCAGTACAATTGCAAAGATGTCAACATATCGATACCAAACTTTGAAGATCAAGTGTTTCAAATGCACTCATAAATAAGTTAGCCAAAATAATTGTATCATTATTTGTTTACAAAACCATTCTCTTAGCTGCAAATAGCACAAATGGTATTCTAATATATAGTGAAATACATTTATATAAGACCAAAGTATGGATTTTCATAGAATTAACAGTAAATAAAATAAAATTAATATCAAAATCAACCCATGGTGCAACAGCCCAAGTGGACCAAGGCCTGCCAACCCAAACACTGGCCTCATGCCCACAAACGCAAGGTAGAGGTTAGCGATCATCCAACTGATAAGGGATAGAGATGATGCAACTCAGCACCCCTAGTCGGAAAGTTGGCTTATGCAACCAGGGCCACTACTCAGGTTCTATACCCAGAACTTAAAATCTGCACCCCCATGGGTGGGATTGATCCTGGGTGCATTGCTTGGCACAGAACGAAAGCAGGATGCCTTAGCCCATTACACCACAGCGCAGGACAAACAAAATTAATACTGATCCAGATATTGAAGCCAGTATACTATACAATAAACTACCAGTTAAAATTAAGTCCAGCACAAAAAATTGTTTTAAAAATAAGCAAAAGAGATATCTTATGTATGAATGTTTGTGTAAATATGAGGAATTCTAATTAGAATTGATATAAACTATGTATATTTGATTATATTATTATTACAAACCTTTTTTATAAAATAATTTTGATTTGCTATAAACTTTGTAAATATTGTAAAATAGCCTTTGACAATGTCAGACACTCTGTATGAGTCTATTGACAGTAATAAGCTACAACTAGACCAGGAACATAAAAAACAACAAGGCTGCAGTACTGGACGGGATATTCACACAACACCTCAAAGCCACATCTCCACACCTGGCAGTGACACTTGCCCAACTACTGAATGAATGTCTCAAGCAAAACACGATAACACAAAAATGGAGGGAATGGGTAATAATAGTACCACACAAACAACTACAGGGAATAACACTAGAGAACACAATGTACAAAGTATCCTCCAAAACCATTCTGGAGCACATCAAACAAAGCCTAAGAACTGTCATTCCCAGGTACAAATTCGGATTCACCCCAGGCAGGTCAACACTATAGGCGGTAGAGGAGCTATTACTAAAGATAAAAAGGAACCTGGCGCAACCAAGCATTCTATTAGATGCAATATTTTTAGACTACTCAAAAGCATTTAACAGCATAGACAGGAAGATACTCTGCCATAAACTGCAAAATGTGTTGTAAAGGACAGGAAATGAATTAATGACAATAAAATCAATACTCAAAAAAAATTACTTAATTCAATATTAATACAAACCATATCAAGTTTTACGAAGCAATGGAAGCACCAAAATTTAAAGATTTACTGCATGATTGTTGAATACTATTTAAAATTGCTCATCGGCATATTTTTATATCACGATGCACTCATTGTTGATAGCTACATTTTCTCTTTTCAGCAACCTTTTATGGATTTAGAGTCATGATATATAACAGTGCCATATATAACAGTGTTCTATAACATATAACAAACACAGAAACAAAAGAGAAATTTTAACGTATCCTTTTCTTCTTAAATTATTGGGGTGACAACACGTAATATCATTGTTACTAAAATTAGGCAAGTGAGTCAACCTTGTATATACTTTTCTCCACTTACAAGTTTTTTATGAAGACTAGTTTCTGGGGACTTCTCCCCTATCGTCTTCTGAAGACGATAGGGGAGAAGTCCCCAGAAACTAGTCTTCATAAAAAACTTGTAAGTGGAGAAAAGTATATACAAGGTTGACTCACTTGCCTAATTTTAGTAACAATGGCACTCCACTTTCTGAAATACTTCTTTTTATTCTACGTAATATCATTGCTGAAAAAGTAAAATATATTCATAAATATACACAAATTAGTTAATTATCACTAACCTCTTAAATATGCATTTATATGCACTATAAAACTTCCGTAATAAACTCCTTACAATGTGGAATAAATTGATTACTTATATGTGTATGTTTAAAAATCAAGGAATAAAATATACAAATATGGAAAAATCAGAGCCCTAGTGATTAACGAGGAACTACACATTCTCTGCCTAATCGGCTGTAGAGTACATATGTAAACACACTAACGGTATCACCAATCCAAGTGTACTGCTAACTGTCCCGAGTAATACATCAGACTATAAAGGGTTAAGTCAACGTTAGTAAACAATATTAAAATAAGAATTTTTGCTAGCCAACTGTAGCTCACCCCATTCAACAGCAAATGAGAACTAATGTGAGGATAGTATGTCACCAAGAACTGTAAAGAATCCCAAGGAACATTCCGTATCCCAGTCTAATATGGACTGTGCAAGGAGAACCTATTACCTTTCAGTTCTGCATACTTGAACATATGTTCTCAAATGTCACAAAATATAATCTGTATAAAGTCAAATATCTAAAACTGCATATTCAAGTCAAGAAGATTGCTCAAGTTTTTCTTACCAACTGCTAAGAGAATTATTTATCTAAACTTCTTTTAAAAACACTTTTATGCAGGACCATAAATTATGTTTTACACTTTGGCAGCATTGAAGGAGGTTTGAAGAAGCCTGTTTCAGATGAACTTGAAGCATTTCTGTTTATCATGTGGTATACGAGTTTTGAAGAGTATGGAGTCTGCACGAAACTGCGTGTTGAGCAAAGGCGTATAACCAAACACCTGAAACACAACATAATATTTTATTTTAGCTAGAACACACCATGGCAAGTCATTTAAGAGAATGAATAATAACTATGGATTTGCAAATTAAGATATTTATAAATATGCTTTAAAACTTCTAAGTTTACAAGATAAAGCTCAAGTTATCATTAACAATTAAAAATGATTGCCTTCCTTTTCTAGATCTAAAGACAATAAAAAATAACAATAAACTAAACTTTGGTATTTATAGGAAATCAACTCATTGATAATTTAAGTTAATTGATGAAAATTAATCGTTCCTTCACACTAACCAGGTATAGGCTAAGGTTTTGGGAAGATAGAGTCAAACTGAAAAGTTCAATGCCACGACCAGAATTTAAAACACATCTTCTGGTTTCCGCCAAGTTGCTCTTACCCATTGAGCTACACTGGTTCTAACTTTGAAGCTCTTAAACCGTAACACTTTAGCAGAGAAGTTGTCGACCAATGGAAACTATTATCTGAATGTCCGATGTTAAAGTATCTGAATCTTCTACCAAGCATTAACATGTAGTTCTACTCTTGAAGCAAGAATGATCTATGTCATATCCCACCAGCGATCTGACCAGAAGTACCCAAGAATGTGTTAAGCATCAAAATTCTCCTAATAACCACTCTCAGAACCCCTACTACTATAAGTTGTTCAATGTTTCTAGAATACTGACCTTCACTGATAGAACAGTCAGTGAGCCCAGGTCTATCCTTCTTTTTCTGTTGTGTCCTTCCAATACCTATACTCAGCAAACTTATCATTCCTGTTACTTGATGCTTAAATGAGAGTTAAATAATGAAGCCTGGGACTCAAGTACTTACAACAGTATGTCACCACAAACTGTGTATCTCGAATACGAGAGCTCCTAGTGGTTTACCAGGAAAATATATATGAGTCAATTGGAGAATTCAATGTCATGACGGCATGTTGGCCATGGTAGTTCAATGGATAAGAGCGAATGGATGAAACCAGGAGATCCATGGTTCAAATCTCGGCCATGGCGTTGAATTTTTCAGTTTGACTCTACCTAGCCAGATTTTTTATTGAAAATGTTATCTTTTTTAGAAAAATGTAGTGAATTTTTTATATTATATTTATTTTGAGAAAACAAAATTATACCACATATTTTAAAAAAATTTTGAAACATTTTATTAGCCCAAGGTGGTAATTAATTTTTTTTAAAAATTACAATTATCTTTTATTTTTTTAAAGGGTAGAAACATCATTTACAATTTTTTATATATTAATTTTTCAATCCATTTTTAGATTTTTTAAAAATTATTAAGGCATAATTCCTTTCATTGAAGTGTTGAAAACAGTGTTATTGTAATAAATTAAATTTGAAGGGAGTTAATTAATGACACTAAACAACACTTACTTTTAAATTTTCCCGGAGCATGTTTCAGTGACTTTTTCTCCATTGTCAACTGGACATCTATTTATGTGTCGTTTAGTGTCATTAATTGACTCCCTTTAAATTTAAATTATTAAGGCAATTACATGGTGTGAAAGATTTAATAGTTTGGGAAACATTTATTTTAAAAATAGAAATTGCATGATGAATTTTGAAATACAGTCAATCAATTGTCTTTAAGTTTGTTTTACTTTCAGAGTTTGGTAATAAAACTTATCCGTCCCTTAGTAGCTGTAATGATAACAGGAAAAAACTACTGAAGCAAATAAGGATTTGTGAACTAGTCTCTTGAATTCTATGGAGGATTCATAAATTTTCTTAAAAACATAAGTGAAGTTTGTGACAAATAATTATATTTTATTGTAATATTTGTAATGCTTCACTGTAGTTAGCTTCTGTTTTTATACATCAAGATATACTATATGCATAAGATTTCTTGAGCGTTCGGGACCCAAGTTCTCATTCGGTAGGTTTCGCCTATTTCCGTAAACACAGATGACAACTTTGAAACAGAAAATGCGCTACACACTGTAACATCTAGTGGCTAATATGCTAAGCTTTCACACGTACACCATTTCATTTTGAGCAATTTTGAGGTTAATTATTAGTTAACCAGTTTACAACAAATCTAAAAGCGAGCCTATGTTGTCAGTGTTATGGCTCTCGAAAGGAGACACACTATTTTTTGTCTACCTCCGTATAACTGTGATCTGAATGCAACTGAGCTGGTGTGGGTAAAAATAAAGAATGTTTACAAAGTATGCAATGTTAACGAGAGCCACAAATGTGCTGAAACTTGCTATAGAAGCGACGGATTGGGAAGGATACGAAAAGAAGGTCCAAGAGCTGGAAATGCAATATTGGAGAAATGATGGTGTAATAGAAAATGCAGTTGATGAAATTATTAACACATTAGAGGATACAAGCGATGAAAGTGATGCAATAGACTTGGAAATCGAAGAATCACAAAGCGAGTGAGTGTTTATAGCTGTCATAATATTTATTTAATACTTTTATGTGTTTTATAACAGTAAATATATAAGCATACAGCATATCGGATGGAATTCAATTGATTCTTGACACATCTCATACCTTCGGCGCATATCTTTTTTTATCTTATCACAATTTGGCTGAATTGTGTTTTTCTAGGTTGACCACACTGCAGAAACAAAAGCGTGTTAGCTCTCTTTTCTTCCCCTCTGCCCACACTACACCGTAAATCCAGCGCTCAAGAAATCTTGCGCATATAGTACATTTCATTTGTCATGAAAATATCTTATGTAGTATCTTTAATAAAAAAATTGTTACAACAATTTTTGAAGAAATAAGAAATTTTGAAAAAATGTCCATGTAAACTGTATTTTGGGATGAGCAGACTTCCTTGAAAATGTTGTTATACATTTGGAGGGTGGTCAACTTAAATACCAAATTTCATACTAACTGGTTACATACCTGTGCAAAAAACCTGATGCATTTGTGCCTTTCCTGGAAATGTGTATCATCTTCAGAAAGAGAGACAGGACAACCTGGGCACCGGAATGTCCATCTCGATGTTACCTGTTAAACAAACTTGTCTTAGTTATTGAAATCAAGGGAGAGAATAGCATACGAATCTTAGTAAACAACTGTTAAAAAGGGTCGTTTTGTGTATATGGTTGCCAATCTAGAAAGTGATTGACGTTTCATATGGAAAGAGAGGTGACATTGCCGCTTATTGCTGCCATGTGGAGAGCTCGTTAGGATTATGTGTACGTAGGTAATTTGGTTGAGACTGCAGTGGGTATTATTATTTATAATACTATATGCAAAGACAATAGTAAAGTCCAAATATAATTTTATTTGGTTCCCGAGCATGTTCAGCACTATCATTGTCACTATTCTTAGATATAATTAAACACTCATTAAAACACAGTTGCAAATGCTCACAACACACACACAGATACATAGACTCAAACACACATTAACCGAGGCAAATTGCCACAAATAGGATGCAAAGGAACTTGCCAATACACAATCTCTAACTGTTCTAAAAAGAGCAGCAACAAACATGAAGGCAATTAATCATTTCTTCATACTAGCCGTATATACGCTAAGGTTCTTTTTATAGATAAAGTCAACTGAAAAATTCAATGCCATGGCAGGGACTTGAACCACAGATCTCCTGGTTTCCGTCCAGCCACTCTAAGCCATTGAGCTACCATGGCCAACTTGCTGTCATGACTTTAAATTCTCCATTTGACTTGTATATTTCCCTAGTAAACCATTAGGGTCTCTCGCATTTGAGATACACCATTTGTGGCGAATTACTATTGTAAGTACATGAGTCTCAGGCTTCATCATTTAACTAGAATGCGAGAGCCCCTAGTAGTTTACCAGCTAAAAATACAAGTCTAATTGAGAATTTAAAGTCATGACGGCAAGTTGGCCATGGTAGCTCAATGGGTTAGGGTGACTGGACGGAAACCAGGAGATCTATGGTTCAAATCCCCGCCATGGCATTGAATTTTTCATGTTGACTCTATTTATCAAAAAAAACCTTAGCCGATATACAGCTAGCAAGAAGAAATAATTAATTTCATCAATTAGCTCAAATAATAAGAGTTAAATGATGAAGCCTGGGACTTAAGTACTTACGATAGTAAGTCACCACAAACGGTGTATCTCAAATGCGAGAGCTCCAAGTGGTTTATCAGGGAAATATGCAAGTCAAATGGAGAATTTAAAGTCATGATGGCAAGTTGGCCATTTTTTTGTTGTTGTAATTTACGTCCTCCAACGTTAAGTCATATCGGACGGTGAATGAATTGGGTGAAATGATGCTCAAATGTGTCCAGGGTCCATGGAGCTTAGAGTTACCCGACATTCGTCTTGAAGGATAAGGGAATACCCTAGAAAAAACCGTATCCAGGCAAGTTGGCCACGGTAGCTCAATGGGTTAGGGCGACTGGATGGAAACCAGGAGATCCGTGGTTCAAATCCTGGTCATGGCATTGAATTTTTCATGTTGACTCTATCAAACATGAAGGCATTTGTTTATTGCAGAGTTAGCAAAACAGCAACAAGTAGCAAAGTATTGTGTTTACTGCAGCATTAGCAAACGATAAGGTCTGCATATACCACTCGCTCGGCTACATGTCATGCCATAAACACATTCAACAACAAGGGTTTAGTGTCTAACGTCATGGAAATGTCTCAAATCTAACTGATCCTTCTAATTGTTGGTATGACAACTGTTATGGCATACCCATTCCCTCCCACTTATTTAAATAGTTCCTTCACGTGGCTCATAAACATCAATCACTTTCCAGATTGGTGACCAATGTAATTAAATTATGTTAGAGCAGACCGTAATTATCGATCTGAGAAATACAGCTATTTGTAATAATTACACTTTAACTTTTAATTAAATGTATTTTTTTAGATGTACAAATGTACTAAAACTAGTTCAATAGTTACTAAAATTAGGTAAGTGAGTCAACCTTGTATATACTTTCTCCACTATAACACAAATTTCACCAAAAAACTGATCTATAGACACAAAAGAAACAAATACTTAAAGGACATTACTACGTTAAAAAAACTAGAAAACCCAAACACCAGATATGGAAAATTTACATTTCATCCAAAATACTTCAAAAAATTTGAAAAGATATTTAAGAGCTTCAACATAAAATTAGCCCCTCAAAACAAACACAACATCCGCAACTTACTAAACCACCCTCTAAAACATAGCACACCGAAAACTCAATTATCAGGCATTTACCAAATGAGTTGCCAGGATTGTGACAAGATATACATTGGTAAGACCAAAAGGAATCTGGGAACAAGAATGAAAGAACACTTCAGAAATATTAAATTCAAACAAATGGACAAGTCGGCCGTATCACATCACTTTTGGTCTGAGAATCACAACATAAAACAAGAAATAGAACTGATCAAACAGGCAAAGAAACCTCTGGAACTACAGATTTGGGAAAACATATTTATTACGAAAAAACAGGACCTCTTGATGAATTTTGAAATTCCCGCCGTAGATGACGTCATCAAACTTACCAGGACGTTAGATGGCAGCACAACACCAAGCCAGATGCAGACACTGGATGCATCATCAGTTTACCACAGAGCTGACGATAGGGGAGAAGTCCCCAGAAACTAGTCTTCATAAAAAACTTGTAAGCGGAGAAAAGTATATACAAGGTTGACTCACTTGCCTAATTTTAGTAACAATGGCACTCCACTTTCTGAAATACTTCTTTTTATTCTATATAGTTCAATAGTGTAATAAATACAACTCATCTAAAAATTAATAATAGTTCAATACTGTTACCATGGAGCATAGCTATGGGAAATTAGTACATAATGGCCCCACTATCTGGACCTGGGTGTGGTAAATGGCTCTTTTCTTGCAGAACTATTGTCCATAAAGGACAAAAGCCAATATATGCCACCGTCCAGCTCCAGAAGATTTGCTTGGGTTGCTCAACTAGGCCATCTAGACCAACTTAGCAGAAAGTACCAAGTATATTTCAGCCAGTATTCTTATTTGTTACAAATCTTCACATTTTATATAAAACACACACACATAGAAGGGGTATTGTGGTGTCTATTTTGAACATTATGCACCAAACAGATTCTAGTTGGCTGCTAGGCCTACTTTAGACCTTTGTTGGATCCTGTATCTGTTACAGTTTTTAGTCTTATGTAACTTTTTATATTTATCTTTGTATCTTGAACTGACGTGTCCTATAACATATGTATTATGTTCCAAAGGATGAAAAAAAATAAATAAAAAAAATAAATGAATAAATTTCTTGAATCTTGAATCTGAATCTGCCTGCATCATTCATTGTGGTATTATACAAATAAAAATATTTAGTAATTAATTTCCAATTATCTTAAGAAGTTGATGTTAATACTTCTATCTTCTTTATACAAGATTAATTTCGTGAAAATTTGCCCACATCTCGTATAAACAAGATAGAAGTATTAACATCAACTTCTTAAGATAAGTGGAAATTAATTACTAAATATTTTTATTTGTATAATATTTATTATTCCACTGTAACTACCTTCATTTTCTGTGTAATTCATTGCGGTGTTTGGCCTTGTTGCTGGTAGTGGATGGATGAATCTCTGCATAAGAATGTCACTTGGCAGAATTTCAAAATTGAAAACTCGTTCTCCGTTTTTCCAAACTGTGAATTCTTTTTTTCCCAAAATGTAGTAGTAGTTGTAGTAGTAGTAGTAGTAGTAGTAGTAGTAGTAGTCTAATGCCCGTTAGCTTGGATATATTCCATTTGCTTTCTTGCTTCCCAGTATAGTTCAGTTATTGTTCTTGTGGGTGATGTTTTGAGAGCCAGACAGACAGAAAGGTGGTCTTTATTCATTATGACACGGGATACAATTTGGAGATTTAAAGATTTTAATTTTATGAAGATGTGCAGCCAGACAGTCATGACCTGTTATCAATCTGAATTTTGCTACTGCTTCATGTCTTGGGTGTTCAGGTATCAAGTTTTTCTTGTGTAGGATAGCTGCCCATGGTTTCTCATTGCTTTCTGTTGTGAGGTGTTCCATCAGTTCTTTCGTTCCTTTTAGTATTATCAGATTTTTGTTTATGCCAAGCTACTGTAAATTTATCTCCCTGTTTTTACTTTACGTTCCTGATATGATTACCCTTTGCACTAAATTACTTGTTTATTTACATTTAGAAATTAGTAAATAAGCCCTCCATCCCAGTTAGTTTTTGAAAATCCTGCCCTTCTGAATTTGTTTGTTTCATGAATCCATGCATTTCAAT
This sequence comes from Mantis religiosa, assembly GCA_030765055.1. Taxonomy (NCBI): domain Eukaryota; kingdom Metazoa; phylum Arthropoda; class Insecta; order Mantodea; family Mantidae; genus Mantis; species Mantis religiosa. The sequence goes on along the minus strand of CM060955.1, from coordinate 3,934,762 downwards.
TCAAGAAGAGGTTGACAACAGCCTCCAAGATCAAGATTGTACTCAACATAACCTGTATTTAGTACTCTAAATCATCTCAATTGTAAATATAGTATATACAGAAAACTAGTCAGTATAAAATGTTCAAATAAAATGTTTCAGAGGTTTCCGTCTATCATTAAGGCAAATGTTGGGTATCTGTGTTTCACTTCTATGTGCCTTGTGTTTTTTTAAGCATTGTATATTGTAAATATTATAACTCTGTTAACATTTTTTGATAGGGTCTGTATTCTGTATAAATTTTCTTGTTGAATAAATTTGAAGGCAACAACCGATAGTTGACATTCAGAGCTGATAGAGAATGGGTCATTTACAGCTAATGAACTAGTGGAACATACCAAAGTCATTACAGTATGAGTGAATAATGCATGCATGTGATCATGGCCAGGTCATGAAATGAGTGCTGATTACAACTTACTGGTTGTGCAGTTATGAAAATGTAGGGATATGATAGCAAAAATCACTCACATAAAATTTTACCAGTCTTAAAATCAAATGTATTCAGACCAAAACAGAAATACAACCTATTTTATGCTCAAGATCCTCTCGGGAAGCAAGCCAGATGAAAAGATGATTAGAAATCAACGTTTCGGGAGTGTGCATCTCTCCCATCATCAGGATATTTATTAAATGTTATAACCTTAAATGAAATACTGGATATAATACAAATATAAACAAAGACAAAACATTATCAAAATTCACATTACTGAATAAAAGACTGTTTTCAGTAAATTAAATGCCAGGTCAGGAGATGGCGTGAGTATAGAAAGTTAATTGGGTCAAAGAAACGTAACTACTTAACTTGATTATCAAGCTGTATTGATCTGTGCTTCTTAAATCAACAGATTTACATTTTTAAGGCTGGTTTCCAAGAGGAGCTGAACTGAAATCCAGCCCACGACTAAGCATGCTCCTCTCGGAGGAAATGGCCAAAGCCTCCTGAACTCTCTGCTTCAAGTAACTGTTGCATTTTGCCAAGATGGTCGTCTCCCGAAAGTTGGCTCTATGGTCGTTATCAAAACAATGCTCTACCAGCCCAGACTTACGAATGTTCCATTCATGTTCGTTTATTCTGGTAGCGATGGTCCTTCCGGTTTGTCCTATATATGGTGTCCCACAATCACAGGGAATGTGGTACACTCCCAGAACTTGGAAGTCCAGTTTGTCTTTCACTGGTCTCAACAGATGTTTAATCTTCGGAGGTGGCTTGTGGATGGTCCTGATGTTGTATTTGGCGAGAATTCTGCTGATTCTGCCGGATAGGCTGTCAGTAAACGGGATGCAGGCTGTAGCAGTAGGTTTATCTGACGCTTGCGGTATTACAGGTTACCCTGTCCCAGCTTTGGTGATTGAGGCTTCAATGTCATATTCGGAGTAGCCGTTTTGACAGAAAGTGAGTCTCAGGTGCTATAATTCCTGTTTTAAATGGCTGGGATCAGAGATAAATATCCTGATGATGGGAGAGATGTTCAGTCCCGAAACGTTGATTGCTAATTGTCTTTTCATCTTGAGCATATTCGTCGCCAGGAAAACTTCTGGTCTTATTTAACCTTATTTCAGATGTAAACTGAATGAAGGGTGTAAGGCAACTTTTAAAAACGAAATACTGTTAAACTTTATTTTTTTACTCTGCACATCAAAACTAAGAGCATTTATTGTTTAGGGAATATGAGATTTAAATATGTCTGTTTAAATAGTGCTCATGTGAGATAGGAGACAACATGATCCTGCAATTATGATTTTCCACTAACTTTATTCTATCTCCTTGGTAGTAGTTAAGCTTATTTCTTAAACACTATGTCTAAAATGTAAAACTATTTGCTTAATCAACACTCTATACTGCCTTACCTTGATGGGCGGTTTCCTTGTTATATGAGAGACTAGAAAGTTCATTGCAATATCTTCGCAGTTCATGTACTCGTCTACTTTGTCACGTACGGCTTGTGGCAACCAATAGGAGTACAGGTACGAGTAGTATTTATGGTAGAATGCAGCACCTATCAAGCACACATAGCACAATATTAATTTAGAAACAGACCTCAAAACTTGGGGAAGAAGAACTCTCCCCTCATACAGTTGTCATGTTTCACTTGACATCAGAAATAATTTATATAATTTATTCATTCTATGAATCATATTCTGAAGATGGGTATGTAATGTCGGACAAGTCAAGTTACTAATTCACAATTATTATTTACAAAAGTTTGCCAGTTAAAAAGCATCCAATAAAGAGCAGTATAATATAGTTATTTACAAATCTTGCATGAAATTACATTTTTTAAACAATGGTCTACATGTAGATCTTGGTTTCTCTCTCCCCATTTTCTTAGAATCCCTTTTAGTGTTATGAACACTGCGTTGCATTAAAGTGAGTTACTCCTTAACATTATGCTGTATCTTTATGTAGAATAAACACATGCAAAATACGTTTCTAAGTATATCTGCGCTGAGCATGTGAACCAATTGTCTAAAATCAGAGCAGAGTGTATTCACTTTTTTATTCAGTTGGTTAATGTATGTGTTCCAATTTAAGTTTCTTTGCATCCACAGATCAAGAAATTTTTTTGTATCTGCATATTTAATTACTTGGAGAAACTTTCTTTTATGGGACGCGAAAATATTTTGTAAGTCCAAAAGTGCTCGCCCAAGCGAACGACCAGCCGGTTCTCGCGTTGCAGCCAACATAAGAAAGATATGTAAAACTTGTAGCCAACCTCTGCAAAAATGCCCTAGACATAGGTGACGCAATCCGTGTGCAAAGGAACATGGTTTGAGCAGGCTAAGTTATCGCCCGGTCAAATATTGTTACTCATGCACTGCTTTGCACATAAACAATCCTACAACATGACTATAATGGAGTGCTCCATAGGATATACATGTATGAGCTCACGGAATGGTTCGGCTACTGCCGCAAAGTGCGCATGTCAAATGACACCAAGCACACTGCAAGGGGGAAATTGGTGGTCCCAGCCATGTCATTCAAATTGACAAATGCAAAATAGGACGACGCAAGTTTCATTGTGGGCGCTGCAATTAGACTGTAAAGCGTATTTGCATCCCTCCTGTTGTTGGGCATATCATCATCTGCACCTCATTCGTTACCACATCGATCATTCCCAAGATCCAGTTGCCCTCTACGACGTGCCCACGATGAAACGTGCGCCGTCCTATTTTGCATTCGTCGATTTGAATGTCGTGGCCAGGACCGCCAATTTCGCCCCTTGTAGTACACTTGGTGACATTTGACATCATGCACACTTCAAGGCAGTAGCCCAACCAGTCCGATACAGTCCGTGAGGTCATACATGCATTTCCTACGGAGTACTCCATTATCGTCGTGTCGTAGGGATTGTTTATGTGCAAAGCTGTGCATGAGTAACAAAATTTGACCAGGCGATAACTTAGCCTGCTCAAACCATGTTCCTTTGCACACGGACTGCGTCACTTATGTCTGGGGCACTTTTGCAGTGGATGGCTACAAGTTTTACATATCTTTCTCATGTTGGCTGCAATGCGATAACTGACTGGTTGTCTGCTTGCGCATGTGTATACGTGCACCTTTGGACTTTCTGATGTGATTGTCATTAATAATTTGCAAAAATAGATTGTGTTACTTTGATATCCTTCAAGTTATACTTGCTGAAGGTTTCTTGTTGACACATGTAGCATAAGAAAAGGCTTCTGGTTCCTAACCTCAAGACATTTATTCTGGTACTGCATTTCTACTCAAATTTCTGCACCCACAGACAAATGACACTTACCAGTGAGTACCATGGAGAGTTCACAGGAGTAGTTGGAGTTGTACAACCAGCCACCATAGTTAAGATCCCAGGCATGGAATCTTCCAGGGAACCCCACCACTCTATCCCTGTGTTCTCTCCATACTCTACAACATCAACATTTACTTTAAACTAAACTACAAATCTCTACACAATCTCTAGCAAAATGATGCTATCTTTGTGTCTTACTTTCTCTGATACTTAATGTCCTCTGATGTAGACAAAAGCAAGTGTTTCAATTCGTCACAAATCTAAGCACACACTCTTACACCAATATATATGAGGTGTAATTAAAAAGTTTCCAGAATGGCTTCATGACAATGCTCATGCTGAGATTTCTTTGATTCTGACCCATACTGTACAGGCAACATTCCTTCCCGATAAAAATGAGTGGTAACATGACTTTCTGTGACTTTCCAGTGACAAGGTATAAGCTCTGAAGTGAACACATGTTTTTCATGTAATGCAAATTTCCGTGCAGCAAAAATGTCAGTTTACGTAGAACAAAGAACGAACATCAGATTTTGCTTTTTACTTGGTAAAACTGCAACAGAAGCCTATGAAATGTTTATAACAGTTTATGGGGAGGACGTTATGGGCAAAACTCAAGCATTTCAGTGGTTTTTTGAAATTTAAAAGTGGTGTGACATGAGTTAAAGATGCTGAAGGTTTGGGGTGATCCTGTTCCAGCAAACCTGATGAAACTATCAATCAGGTGAGAGAACTGGTCTTAAATGATAGGCGCATTACAATAAGAGAACTTTCTGACTCATTAGGACTTTCCTTTGGAAGTATTCAAGGCATTTTAAAAAACGATTAGGACATTAGAAGAATTGCCACAAAGTTCATGCCCCACCTGCTTTCAAATGATAAAAAGGAAAGCCATGTGATTTCCTGCACAGATCTTAAGCAACAGCTTTGAAATGATCCACAGTTTATGGAGAAAATTATTACTATTATTACGAATTTTAATAAAAGTTATTACTGGCGATGAAACATGATTTTTATGGGTACGATCCAGAAATGAAGCAACAATCTTCACAATGGAAGAGTCCTTTATCTCCACGCCTAAAAAGACCAGACAAGCTCGATCCAAAGTGAAGTCAATGATGATTGTGTTTTTTGACATTAAGGCATTACAGTAAATCAAGTGTTCTACAAACAAATACTGCAAAGAGTAAGGGAGAATGTGTGACACAAATGGCCAAAGAAATGGAAGAGTGATTACTGGTTCCTGCATCATGACAATGCGCCAGCGTACAAAGCCCTTTCTCTTCGTCAATTTTTGGATAAAAATAGGATGAATACTGTTCCCCATCCTGCCTATTCTCCAGATTTGGCACCTGTGGCCTTTTTTCTTTTCCCATAACTTAAAATGCGGCTACGAGGATGTCATTTTGAGGACACTGATGTCAACCATCGCGAATCAAAGAAGGTTCTGAGCACGTTGAAAAAAGAGGACTTCCAGAGGTGCTTCCAGCAGTGGCAGAAGTGCTGGTACTAGTGTATCAACTCCCAAGCAGACTACTTTGAGGGTGACAGTGCAGAATAGACAAAACAAATTGTTGTGTAGCATTCATGACATTATCCCGGAAACTTTTTGACCACATCTCGTATTATATCTTGAAGTATTGGGATCGGAAAGGTATAGAATATCTTTATTGCAGTTATCATAGGAACTCATTGCGGTAATGGACATACATGTACTAACTTAAGATATTACAAAATGTAATTTTCCTAATGCCATATGCTACTGCACTAATGCTGAGAATATGTTGCTTTTGAATTATAAACTTTATGCATGACCACCATTGTTTCACAATATGAGAAATGCAGCAATGAATTCTAAATAGTATCCGAGCATCAAATAAACACTTTACGAAAGCCAGGAAATATGATAAGCAAGCCATTTATCAATAAAGCACATGTCATAATCCCAAAATTCTGCATGATGTGAAATCCATAAAGCATAGAATGATTTGCTTACCTGAAACCAAACACAATCTCATGATGTCGCAGATGTGTGTCATCATCAACAGACAGCACTGCCTCTGTCTCGATGGCATCATAAGGAAGAAAACGGTTGTTGAGACTGTTACGGCTTGCCTTCACAACCTGCACAGCAAACCTTGGTTACTGTCTTAACTTTAAAATCTTCTGCAACTTTTAAACATTTTGACTAGTATATGTAACCATACATTTAAGATAACATTGTAATTGGGCTTAGCCTTGTTATGTTCATAAGAATAAATAAAATAAACAAAAAAATAAATTGTAATAATAAGTGTTAATGTACTGCACTCACATTAACCTTTCTATTCAATTTTGTACAAACTATTCTCTCAAATACTGAGTATTCCAGCAGATAAGATAATCTTTAGATGAGACGAGTAATACAGTTTTGTCAAAGATATATAATTTTGCCATATGTTTGACCTGTAAGACAATCTCCAAATTATTAACGGCCTGTAAATTTAGTTTAGAACAGTGATCATCTGGATAATAATATGCATACTGTCACCGCTGGCATTGTTGTGCTGCCGTGACAAGCAGGAGCCAGGAATGTGGGCAGGAGAGCTGGATGCTTGCCAAAACAAAGAAAGAGACAGAGAGAGGCACCAGAATTTTCTGTCTTTCTCTTGCTGTCGCAAATGTTATCGAAAGGTCTGCAGCTTTCTAGAAACAATGGCTGGGTGTGTAATAGTGTTAGGGCTGCAACATCGACATCAATATTTACGAAAAATCGATGTTTACTGGAAAACATCAAATATTTTTCACATCGATGTATTGAGGTCAATATTTTCTTAACATCAATGTTTTTGTCCGATGTTTTGTCTTTAAATTTTTATTTTCCAAACTAAATAATATGTATTTAAATCCTTTCTTTCTATAAAAATCAAATTTATATATAAAATCTTTTGACTCTCGGTCGGTCTTTCAGTTTGTGGAAAAACATAACCTATAAGTTGTAAATGAAAATAAATGAAGTACGTCATTTTAAAACGTCATAATTTTATTATTTATGTGTTATTACATTTAATTTATTCATGTTTTACATTTTACTACTCACAATAGAAATTGTCAACAAAAATAACCAGTTCTTAAATGAAACATCTCTTTCACGAATTCCTAACACTTTTATTTCCAATTAGCACACTCGTTTTATTTTTCGTTATTATGGTTTTAATTATTCAAATACCGAACTTCGGTGATATTATCTGTTCCTTTTGACTATTATTATTGTTTAAGTGGAATTTGACATGTTGTCGACTTGTTAAATGACAGAAGGTTATCTGACCGGATTGGTTACGTGTACTTGACAGACGTTTGTAAGAACGGCCCTAAGACAATTATTTTTTTAATGAAACTCCTGTAGGGTTTCTGAATTTTTCATAGTTTTTGAAATATGTTAAAACATACCTGGATACATGTTGTTGATACGCTGTTGAGTGCAACAGAAAATCTACGGTGTATAGAGGTATGGAAAACATAAGACTCAAATAACGAATAAGTGTGGGGAGGGTTAGTTCGGATTGAGCTGACTCCAGCCAACTTAACCCGAAATAGCGTCACATATTCCAGCGTGACAGCTCAGTTTAATTCGCTACCCACAAAAAGTGTTAAATGTGCCTAAAGGAGTTTTCACTTCAAAAACCTGCAACGTGTTAGAGAGGCAGTTGTGAGATGGTTATTTTGACAGTGGATGTTTGAAGTGTACCGCAGTGATTTCCTTCATTTGTTTACATGCAGTGGAGCACCAAGTCAACCTTGAAGACAACTGTTTGTCAATTACATGTCTTTTTACTGCAATAAAGAGTGTTCTAAATTTCTACACAGCAGACTTTTGATTCTACATAACCTTAACAGTCATAGTACTGATTCAGGTATGACCTTGAATATTTACAAAACTATCGTATTAGCTATTCAATTTTGTGGATATTTAGTATTCTCGCTCTATACTGCTAAACAACTGGTATGATTGTATAAGTCATAAAGCAAAAGCCTCTTTCAGCAGTGTTACAGTTTTGCAGTAACAAAGCCATTTGTGGGTTTTTTTCTGCAGTGAAATACAAACTTGAGTTTTAATGTTAATTCTTCACATACAACAGTAATATGGTGAATGATTTAATGTTAAAAGTACAATAAGAAGAATGTCATCATAATCTGTGCATAAAATCACACTGTAACTGTGTAATCGAAAACCTTTCAAATTGTTTCGAGTGTGCATTCTTCTGGTGAAAAGGTCATATAATTTCAACAAGAAGGCCAACTACCGATCTTAAACCTTTAAAAACTAAACCACAGATGGGTATCAAAAGGCATTTTAGTAGCTCTGGGCTGAGTTTCCTTGGCTGTTTTGTTGGCCATGTCTGCTTTTTTTTTTTTTTTTTTTTTAAGAAAAGAATGCATGGATGACAGATTGCATCAGCACTACATGGCAAAGCGAGAAAGCGTAACAGGAAAAATTCGCAACACAGAGATGTTTACCTCAGTTTATCATACGTACATAGTGAGTCCAGTGTATGTATAGTATGTTCAGATATAATCAAGTCTTCTGGACAGCAGCGTGTCATACATCAGCAGGTAGAGAAAACATATCATATAGACACCCGTGTTTCGTAACTTACTGTATATCAACTTACTAATATTTCACTCTTCTAATCGACCAGATAAGATCCCATAAGAGACGATCACAGCGCTGGTCACCTGAGCGCCTCAACGCTCTGTCGAATAATAGAAGGCATAGTTTTCGCACCTTGAGGGTCCATCATGAAAATTAAAAAAATTCATTGCTTCCATTGCAATGTTAGTAAAGTTTGGAAAAACAAGAATTGACACTTCTTTGAGTGATGCATTTAAGAATTCAGATGTAAAGCATAATGAAGGTGTGAAAATAAATAGGTATATATTGGGATGCTGTTTGCTATTTAACTCAGCAAGAACTGCCATTCAGGGGTAGTAATGAGTTCCAAAATTCGGATTCAGAGGTAACTATGTAGAGCTCAAACAGATGATAAATCAGAGGAACATCTTCGAACTGCAACTGTGCTTTCAGGAACATCAAATGACAATCAGAATGACATTACCGGGTGTATTTCTTGTGCTTTTATTAATAAAATAAAGAATGAACTGTGAGAGAGACAAGTTTTATATCAGTAATCATGGACGAAATCACTGATATATCAAATAAATCTCAACTACCAGCTGTTATGTCACACCAGAGGGATGGGTTGAAGAAAGATTTCTAGGGTTTTGTGATGTCAGTAGTGACTGCACAGCTGTTAGATTATACAAACATTTGTTCAAACTCATGGAGGAATTCAAATCTGGTACAAAACTCATAGCACAAACATATGATGCTGCGGCCAAGATGTCTGGAGAGCATAACAGTTTACAGTCAATTGTTGGAGGGAAATACAAGGGCTATTCAATAAATAATGATCACAATTTTTTTTGACAACGTACCTTTACTCATCCTCATAATTTTGATGGTCCTTCTCAAAATGGTCTGCCTGAATGCAATGCACTTGTCCCAGCATTTCTGCCAGTCTTCAAAGACATGCTAGAAAGCATTTTTTAAGAAATCCTTCAAAATTGCCTCTGCAGCCTTCACCACTGCTTCTGATGATGGATAATACCTACCACAAAGGAGTTTCTTCAAGCTAGGGAGTAGAAAAAAGTCACATGGGGCTAAATCCAGACTATAGGGAGGGTGAGGGATGCACTTCACGTTGATTTTTGCAAGATATTCAGCAACAACATTGGCAATATGCGGCCGCGCATTATCATGATGCAGCATCCAGCCTGATTCATGGAAATGTGGTCTTTTGCGCCTGATATGGACCTGCAATGTTTTCAGGACATCCCTGTAGTATTGCCCAGTTACTGATGTGTGTACAGGTACAACATGCTGATAAAGCATTCCATGAATATCAAAGAATGAGATGACCATAACTTTCCCAGCAGAAGCAACCACTTTTGCTTTTTTGGGGGTTGGTGATGAAGGAGATTTCTACACTAAAGTTTGCTCTCAGGATCAAAATGATGCAGCCAAGTTTCATCAGCAGTGTTTACATTTAAAAGAAACTCCGGATCTTCCTCTAACATTAACTTTAACTGCATGCAGACCTGCATGCGAATGTCCTTTTGTTCAGTAATCAACAATCTAGGAACCCATCGCGCACAATAATGTAATGTAATGTTTCTGTCACCAACGTGTGGGTGATACCCAATGAAATGTTCACTATTTCAGAAAGTGATCTTAAGGTAATTCGTCGATCCTCTCACACAATGGTAGCAGCAGTGTTTATGTTTTCTTCCGTAAGAGCAGTAACTGGAGCATGGGGTCCACCTTCCTTTGAAATTGATTGTCTCCCCTCTTTAAACATTTTAAACCACCTTCAAGGTGTGCTGTAAGGAAGAACAGACTCTCCATAAGTCTCCTGTAACATTGTATAGGCCTCAACTGAAGATATGCTGAGACAAAAGCAGAATTTCAAAGCTGCATATTGTTCCTTGCGTGTTACGTCCATTGCAGCGGTAGGCAATACTGAACATAATATAATTTTGAGTCAAACTAATACTCAATGCTCCACTTATTGCTAGTATTTACCTAGAACACGTTTCGTTAGGATCTTCCTAACATCATCAGCTGTTGTCGACTAATAGATGCTGGTTTGATGAACTCATTGGAGGCGATAGGTGCGTCTCTGTCGGTATCTTAATGAACTTGAAGTTTGGGTTTTCTTCAAAGGTACTGTCGAAATTAAACAATTTTCTTTCATATTTCTTTATGAGAATTTTTTCCCATGTGGTTAATGCAGCTGGACCTTGGACACTTTTTAATAAGTGGATTTCTCGTATATCATGATTCTCCTTTCAAAAATGGTACACTACTGCTGATTTATTTATTTCTTTGTTCCTGATGTTCCTAAAATGCTCTTTAAGCCTAATGTTCCTTTCTGATTTTCCAATGTAAAAATTGTCACAGCCTTTGCAGTTTATCCAGTACACACTTGATTTTTTTGTCTGTGGCTATCTCCTTTGTATTATGTAATTTCAAAAGGTGTTGTACACTAAATTTGTTCTGTGGGGCCAAAGTCTGAAGATACTGAACATGTCTGAACTTTTCTGGTTCTCACAGGCAGGAACCAGGAGTACCAACAATGAAGCTACTACGGCGTGTTTGTTTCACATTAAGCTAACAGAATATAATAAGCCTGAATTTTAGTGCAAAAAATTATGACTTTAGAAAAGTTATGATCATTGTTTATTGAACAGCCCTCGTACGAACAAGCTTTATTTGTGCATCACTATGCCCACAAGCTTAAGTTATTTTGCAGCAATCAACCAATCAGATAAGATGTAGAGTATTACCAGAACTTTCTAAACTGCTGGGGGCAAGTTTTTTTAATTACTTTTGGGCAGATAATACAAAAACTTTGTTTATAGTGATAGGCACTCTGGTTTGGAATGAACAGCAGATTATACTCACATGAACTGGTACTCCAATATCAGGCCAGCGCAGGTCCTCTAGTGGTGGCTTTGGCGAGTTCCACACCACAATAACCTTGTTGAGATAAGGCAGTCCATACAATCTGCTTAACGAGTTGATAAGAACCTGTCAACAACAAGCATATTCATTACTTTTACGTGTATGAGTAACCATCATAAATCTGTTATCTTTTTTTTACTTAGAATTTTAGGTACATATTTCGGACATTTGACAATGATAGTGAATGTGCAGTAAATTCAGTTATTACTGAACTGATTGTTTACATATCACTTACTTGTTTATTATTAAGAAAAAGATGTTTCAAAAGTTATCGCTCCCTCCTCAAAAAACAGATTGATAAATCAGCCATCGGAGATCATCTTTGGTCATTTAACCATGAAAAAAATCCAGAAGTTAAATTATTAAACCAATTGAATGCTATTATGTGTTTCAACCATAAGTTGAGCAACCAATTGGAGTCCTGTGATGTTGTCGTATTGCATTCCCACTAAGTGGTGTGTGAGGAGTGCCAACCTAATCAACCTGTATGAAATACTACTCGCGCTAAGACAAAAATTCAGATTTTGCCAAAACTGATCCATGATCCATGTAGGTATCTAACATAACCATGAAAACCCCATATTTTTAGCTCAAATAGTTTTCCTAATACAAATAAATAAAGTAGATACCATCATATTATAACAATGCATTGCGACGTAAGCACTGTAATCAATATCATTATTGGTTGGCATGTATGCATGAACGTATATTTGAAATTACTCAGGACTGAAAAGTAAATATTGGACATGACATGGTGAAACAAATATGTACTTTGAATAAACCAAGGTGTTTGTTAAATTTGATGAGAGGAAACGATACACTTCTTGCTAGTCTGGCCACATTATATCTTTGTTTATGAAGGGTTCGTAATCTATTTACTCTAGAGAGTTCAAAGCAGTATTATTCAGTTACTCTTCCAGGAAAAAGTGCATCAGCTGGATCATTGAGACATGATCCATCTCCCCTCCCCCCCCCCCCCCCCCTTACTACTGCTAGAACAATCCAATTAATTTAATGAGGGCTCAAATTATATTGCAAACAGAAATAATATTTTTAAACTGACTGACGTTTAACGACTTATTCACAAAGAAATTGACAAGCAACACAAGACTGGGAAAACTGCGTGAGAGATCAGCTAAACTAGACGAAGATGACTTTTGGAAAGAAATAGCCAGTAACGAGATTTTGGAACCTATCATCATAAATTTGCAGCACTCAGACACTGAAGACAATTACAATGATGATTATCTCTTAACGTAAGTAACATTCACAGCTATAGAGACACACTGCTGGTATTTTCGTTGGATTAGAAAAATAAGTAATTCATAAATTATAATTAACTTCAAACTAAATATTTAAACCATTTGCCTAATATACGAATATCCATGTTGCAACTGTGATTTCAACAACTGCATTATTATAAAGCTTTGGAAATATCAGTTTGCATTCCCTTACGTCTCGCACCACGAACATTCGCAAGTGTGCGAGAGAGAGAGAGAGAGAGAGAGAGAGAGAGAGAGAGAGAGAGAGAGAGAGAGAAATATAAAAAGAGTGGGGATAATGAGGTGGCAACAGTGAAAGATCTAACACATCTGATTCGCCACAGGCAAGAACTCTTGCCATTTGAAACACATAATAGTTTATATCGGAATTTAAGTGTATTGGAACACCAAAGTAAGGCGAAATAATTATTAAATTAAATTATAGATGAGTCGTATTTATTACACATCAGCTTCATTTACGTAACTATATTGAGGACATGTTTAGAGCTGATGACGAGAACGATGGTTCGCAAAACATGTCCTCAATATAGGCACGTAAGTGAAACTGATGTGTTATAAATACGACTCATCTATAATTTAATACATAATTGTTTTATTTTCAGAGTGTGGTAACAAATAAAAAATAATCTGTTACCTAGTGGCTTTAATAACAATAGGAATAAACAGACTCAAAATGCAAAAGATCTTTGCAAAACTAGTCTCTTGAGTACTGTGAAGAATTTATTTCTTAAAAAGATAAGTGAAGTTTGTAACAAATTATTATATTTTATTGTAATATTTATATTGCTTCACTGTTATTAGCTTCAGGTTTTTACATATTACCTGAGTCATGTTTTTGGGATTAAGAAAACCTCAGAATCCACTCAACTCATTCCGGCTAAGATTCAAACTCTGATCCTTCGTATGAAATGTAATTATTTAAGTTTAAACTATTTACCTGCTCCCGTTCATATGTAAGCATGACTATGGTGAACTGCTCTCTTGGATTGTTACCTCCCAGACTCTCAGAGAACTCCTTGCCTGCACCTCCAGCTCCTCGTCCAATAGGACGGAAACCAACTCCTGAACCTGCAACCATATTCACACTGTACTTAACCTCCAAGACAGGCTGTTCATTATAGATCTGATCATACTTAAGTAAATGTTTTATAAGGTTTTATTCACCCAAAATTAGCTAGAATTCTCTTGCACCAGCTTTATGCTGAACAATATAGCTGTAACACAACCCAAAGTATAAACTTGAAAGAAGCGTAGGGACAGTGAAGTACAAATTAGCACAAAGTGAATCGAGAAGATATTGACATATTGCTTCACTCACACTGTTTATTCACAGGACATGTTTCAAGAGCTTTTGCTCTTATCATCAGCTGGCACTCGATTAGTGCAAATTGTAGTGGTTTCCTCTTTCTCCGTATCGTCGATAGATGGCGTGATGTACTTGTCAAAGATGTCCGGTGATGTAGTTTCAAAATTCATGACTCTATGATGATTTTTGTTAATGAAGATTTTTTCCCATACAAAAAGGTCTATGGGGTGATTAACATATTATATTACAGATGTTTCCAGGTTGATGTCATGTCTAGTATTCATAAAATGAAAAGCCACTGCTGATTTTTCTGTTTCACCATTTTTAATGTTTCTTATATGTTCTTTAGTGCTGATGTTAATATTTCTTTTTGTTATTCCTATATAAATTTTAGGGCAAGTTTCACATTCGATCTCATAGATTCCTGATTTTTCTTTGGTAGTGATTGAATTTTTGGGAGGGCCTTTTAACAAATTTCTGATATTAAAACTATTTTGAGGTGCAAGAATTATGTTCAAGAATAAATAGTAATATTGGACGAAGAAGACTATTGCAAAACAATGGTCAACCTTTTAAACGGAAAAGAATTTGTTGAACTAGAAAACAACCCATTATAGAAAGCATGCAAATCTGTGGAATTAGCAATTAAAAATAGAAAAATCATGACTAAAAAAGATAAAATTGAACAATAAAATAGACAGTCCAAAAATACCATACATATATGGTTTACCCAAAATACATAAACCTGAAATTACTCTCAGACCAATAATTAATAACATTGATGCACCCACCTACCAACTATCAAAATGGCTGGTTCAAATCTTCAGATCCTTCACAAAATTTGAAAATTTAAGTATCAAAAACTCATTTGACTTGTTAAATCTCCTGAAGAACACAAAGATCAACTCTACAGATGCTTTAGTTTCCATTGACGTCATTTCCTTATATCCAAGTATACCTACCAATGAGCTTATTCCACTTCTCAAAAAAAGGCTGGAATCAATACAAATAACATCTGAAGAAATAGAAGAACTTTCACAACTTACAGAAATTTGTATCAATCAGAATTTTTTCAGCTTTAATGGACAGATCTATAAACAAAAAACGGGCCTAGCTATGGGCAACCCATTGTCTCCCTTCTTGGCAGATTTATTTTCGAGTGCTTTTGAAACACATATCACAAAAACTTTTCCAAATTATTTCAAAGTTTGGTATCGCTATGTTGACGACATTTTTGCAATAGTATCTAAAAACTCATACAAGATGGTCTTAGACTTTTGAATATACAAAATCGAGCTATAAAATTTACATTGGAAACAGAAGAGGATGGTGTGCTTCCCTTTTTGGACATCAAGATCAAAAAAATGAACAACAAACTCATTTTTGGTATTTACAGGAAACTGACACACACAGATAATTATATTAAGAGCAACAGTTTCAACCCAAAAAAACAACATGCCATTTTCAACAGTTTAATATTTCAGATGATCAACTTTCCACTAAACAGAGAGGATTATCAAGAAGAATACCTACACATAAAAAAAGTAGCTATATCCAACAGTTTTAACCCAAATTTAGTAGACAAAACAGTTAACAGACTCAACAAAGCTAAGAAAATAAAAGAAATCACCACCCTAGAACCTACAGGAGAAAAAGAGAAAATTTTTTTTTTAAAAAAATTCACCTTTCATCCATCAGCCTATAATAAATTGCAAAAAATCTTCTCAAAACACAACATAATTCTTGCACCTCAAAATAGGTTTAATATCAGAAATTTGTTAAAAGGCCCTCCCAAAAATTCAATCACTACCAAAGAAAAACCAGGAATCTATGAGATCAAATGTGAAACTTGCCCTAAAATTTATATAGGAAAAACAAAAAGAAATATTAACATCAGAACTAAAGAACATCTAAGAAACATTAAAAATGGTGAAACAGAAAAATCAGCAGTCGCTTTTCATTTTTTGAATACTAGACATGACATCAATTTGGAAACATCTCTAATAAAATACGTTAATCACCCCATAGACCTTTCCGTATGGAAAAAATCTTCATTAATAAAAATCGTCATAGAGTCATGAATTTTGAAACTCCACCACCGGACATCTTTGACAAGTACATCACGCCATCTATCGACGATACGAAGAAAGAGGAAACCACTACAATTTGCACTAATCGAGTGCCAGCTGATGATAAGAGCAAAAGCTCTTGAAACATGTCCTGTGAATAAACAGTGTGAGTGAAGCAATGTGTCAATATATTCTCAATTCACTTTGTGATAGCTGTAACAGTTTATATATATATCCCCAAAAATGTGTTCCCATACATAATTTGGTTTGTTAATTATGGAAATGCTATAAAATATTAATATAAATTGTATAATGCTTAAATAGCAGAATTACTATTTTAATTAATGGAAATTAATTTATCAACACTAGCCATATGTATAAAGCTGAATTAAAATAAATTATATTGGTAGAGAAAGTCATGTGAATATAACTATCACATGTTTTCTCCCTACAGAAACATACTACAGATAGACAGCGAACAAAGTGCGGTCGGTGTGCGCATCCTCAACATCCAAGCATTACATGACTCCCTCCCCTCCATACGTTGACCAGTGCAGTGCAGCTTGTGCTATGGAGAGGAGAGGAGAGGCAGCCTAAAATGATGGTAGAGGGGGAAAGCTGGAGAGCTTCAGTTTTGGTAAATCACACCTCCAGCTGCATTTTGTTCGCGGTTTACCTATAACTATATATATTATTATGTGTTTCAAACGGGAAGAGTTCTGGCCTGCATCGAATCAGATGCATTAGAGCACTCAGCATTGCCACCTCGTCACCCCCACTCATTTCATATTTCCCTCTCTCTCGCACACATGCAAGTTTCCTTGGAGCTAAACGTAAGGGAATCCAAACTGAATTTTCCAAACTTTTATAATAATGCAGTTGTTGTAATCACAATTGCAACATGGATATTCGCATATTATGCACTTGTTTTAAATGCTATAATTGTAACTATAGTTTATGAATTACCTATTTTTCTAATACAAAAAATGGTCAGTGGTGCGTCAATATAGTTGTGAATGTCACTTACACCAAGAGAAAGTCCATCATTGCTATTGTCTTAATTGTCCAAGTATTGCAAATTTACACTGATAAGCTTCAAAATCTTGTCAAGTCCTATTTCTTTACAAAAGTCGTCTTGTAGTTTATCTGCATGTCTTGCGCAGTTTTCCCAGTCTTGTTGTGTTACCCTGTCAATTTCTTCGTGAATGTTCAACAATAGTTTAAAAGTATTGTTTCTGTTTGCAACATAATTTAAGCCCATATTAACTCAGTTGGATTGTACTGGCAGTGTTAAGAGAGAAGCGATTACCTTGTGTGTCATTTAAATTGTAAGTTATCCAACTGATACACTTTTTTCCAGTTTTTAAATGCAATAACAACCGAATAGTACTGCTTTGAACTTTCTAGAGTAAATAGAGATTAAGAGCCTTTCATAAAAAAGATATAATGTGATGAGACACATTCTGCCAATACAGCATTCTATAAGCCAGTAGGAAGTGCACTGTTTGCTCTCTCTCGAATTTAACCAACACCTTGGCTTATTTAAAGTAATTCTTTTATAAAATCATTCAAAGGCTTAAATTTCAGTTCTGAGTAATTACAAATATATTTACACATCAACCAATAATGATGTTCATTACAGTGCTTATGTCGTGATGCATTGTAATAGTATAAGGTGTGTTCAAAAAGAAATGAGCCGGAGACATAATTACAGAAACTAACCTGTATGTTAGAAGTATTGGCCCTGGCTGTTGAGACACTTGTCCCACTGTGACACACGGCAATGTATGACTGTCTCATAAAAGTCCCGGGGTTGCAATGTGAACCAGTTCCGCATGTACAGCTGGATGTTGTTCGAGGAGAATCGTTTACCCCTCAGAGTCTTTTTAAGCGGACCAAAAAAGGCATAATCACAGGGAGAGAGGTCTAGACTGCATGAAGAGTAGCCAAGAACCTCCCATTTGAATTTCTGCAGGAGTGCCGCAACTATGTTGGTTGTATGAGGCTTTGCATTGTCCTGGAGCAGAATGACCCCATGGGTCAGATTGCCTGGTCGTTTTGATTTGATCAGTTGGCGAAAGGTTGGTCAAGGATTGCAAGTAATGCTGGGCATTCACTGTTGTCCCATGCTGTAGGAAGTGTATCAGAAGGGGACCAACTTGGTCAAAGAAGGTCAGCATAACCTTTCCTGCACTTGTGTGGGTGGCCTTGGCTTTTTTTGGTGGTGGTGACCGTGGATGCTTCCACTGGAAGCTTCTACATTTCTCTAACAAAAATATGCATTGAACAAAACTTCTTCAGCTTTAATGGAAAACACTACAAGCAGAAATCAGGGTTATCAATGAGCAATCCACTTTCACCTTTTTTGGCTAACTTATTTATGAGTACATTTGAAACACAAATTAAAAATTCCTTCCCATTGATCTTCAAAGTTTGGTATAGATATGTTGACAACATCGTTGCAATTGTACCGAATAAACATTTAGAAGATGCATTAAAATTACTCAATCTGCAAGAAAGGACTATACAATTCACTATAGAAAAGGAAATCAAAGGACAAATCTCTTTCTTGGATCTAAATATCATCAGGAAAGACACAAAAATAAAATTTGGAATTTACAGAAAACCAACACATTCAGAAAATTACATAAAAAATAATAGCCACAACCCAATTACACATAAACATGAAATAATAACAGCCTTACACACAGACTAGTCAACATATCCATGGAAAAAGAAGAATATTTCAAAGAACACAAAACAATACTACACATAGCAGAAGAAAATGGATACAACAAAAGTTTGGTGTTGAAGAAAATTAGAAAAGCTAAACCAAAGAAAACCATTAAGGAAGCAACCACATTTACAAAAGAAAAAGAAAGCAACAGCATCCAGTTCATTCACATATCACCCAAAAACATTTAATAAATTTAAAAAGATCTTCAAGGAACAAAATATCACCTTGGCACCTACTAATAGACACTCAATTTTAAAATTGCTAAATTCAAAAGCAAAAGATGAAATCCCATCAGTTAACAGATCCGGAATATACCAGATAAGTTAAGAATTGTGAAAAATGCTACATAGGTCAAACTAAAAGAAATCTAAAAACCAGAGTCAAAGAGCACTTTAGAAACATCAGATTGAAACAAGAAGATAAGTCAGCAGTAGCATTTCAGTTTTGGAATGAAAACCATGACATTGATCCAAATCCAAAATCATTAAAAGGAGTGATAAACCAAAATAAATTGACAACATGGGAGAACATCTTCATATGGAAAAATAAGGATCGCGTAATGAACTTTGAAATCCCACCAGTAGATAATTTGACAAAGAAGTTCATAGTTCCACCACCAGAGAGAGAGCAGACAACAGATGCCAGTTGGAAAGAGATTGAAAATGGAGGAGAATGCCTTTGAAACTAGTCTCTCATTAATATAAACAAGTAAGTGACGAGTATTACAAATAGTTTCTGAGATCCTATCATATCACATTCGCGCATATCACACTCCAGCTCGTTTCTTTTTGAATGCCCCTTATATATTGGTATTTCACTTATTTGTATTAGGAAAACTATTTGAGCTAAAAATATGGGTTTTTTGCTGTTATGTTAAACACATTACTCTAAACTTCCTTTCACTTTTTCAAAATCTGAATATTTGCCATAACACAAATAGTAATTATTAGAAATGGATTCAGCTAGTTAGCTCATCACAAACCACTTACGCGGAATGCAATATGACAACACTGCAGGAGTCCGATTGGTTGCTCACCAAGTAACGTTCAAGGACAAACATCATCCCATTTGAAACACATAATAGTCTTAGTGGTACGAAAAGTTTAGTATATTATAGTCAACAAAAGATGGATTGGAGCAGAGAGAAATATGTGGAGATATGCAATAGGTCAGAAAGAGAAGGTTGGGATTGGACTAGATTAAGTGTACATAGGTTAAGAAGAGATATGGGTGAACTTGGATAGATGTCCTTTATGTGGAGGAGCACACAATGATTTACATTATATAATAGAATGCAAAGAAACAAAGCTGTGGAGAAAGCAGTTTTTACCAAGTTCTAAAAATTAGGATAATGAAGTTAGAAAAGAAAGAGAATATAAAAATGCTTGGGGAATTTATGGGAAGAGCAAGGGAGAAATGGTATAGAAAAATAAAGAAAAGTAACATAAATTAAGATCCATCATGCATAAATAAGCATGACATTAATATGTATAGCAGACTAAGGGATAAAATAGTAACTCAAATATGTAAGGTGTAAGAAACAAAATTTTAAAAATATTTTTGTACAACTGGTTTGGAAATAAATACAAATACAAAATATATATTAGTGTGCTCATCCTTGTATATTTAGTACATACCAATAAATTTGGCATCTGATGGCAGCAGAATATCAAAAGGTAGCTGAGGATATAATCTGAAAGGATCTCCCCAATCGTTCCAAATCTCATGTCCCTGTAAACAAAACAGTTAATTCTGTATTCTTTAAGAATCACTGCAATGATTAGAGTCAATGCAATATGCAATGAAATACTAAAAGTAGGCAGGCTAATAGGTACTACAACAAGTACCCATTGCCCAATAATAATGAACAAAGAGATTCCTGGTTTATTGCACACGGATGATTTAACGGTAGGAGCAATTTCCATAATAGGTCTACAAAAATCAATTGAGGCAATTCATAGGTTTTGTGCTGACTGGGGACTAAGAATAAACAGCAAAAAATAAAAATTAATGGTATTTAAAAGAGGATCGATACTTAGGAAAGCAGAGAAATATGGTTCATAGGAGACCAAAAGGTAGAAGTGGTAAAGGAGTATGACTATTTAGGTGTGAGGATGTGTAACAATGGAGGATGGGCCACACAAGCCAGAAAAGTGATAGCTAACGGCAGGGCGGCAATGTCAGGGGTAAGAATATGTACACGTAAACTGGAGATGTCAGTTAGATGGTTAGAAAGAATGTATGAAGGGGTCGTTGAAGCCAGAACAATGTATGCAGTATCTCTGGAGCACATCAGAGATAGGAACACAATTAGACCAGATGTATGGATTGTTTTGTAAAGAACTACTTGGGCTGCCAAAATCGGCACCAAAAGAGTGGCATTACTAGATTTAGGTAATACAAAAAGGAGAGGAATAATAATAGAGAGAACATTAAAATTCTGGTATAAGTGTATTAAAGGGCAGAAAGGGGAATTATTGAATCTATGCATGAAGCAACAGAAAAGCATTAAAAATACAAATAGTTGGTGGTCGGAATTGGAAAGAATGGTATCGAAGATAGGCATGGGAGATCTATGGAGTGCAGAGGAGATAAACTATAGCGGCTTTTGGAAGGAAGTGAGAAGTAGAGTACAAGACATAGATAAGCAAGAGATATGGGAAAGTATAGAAGAAAAGAAATCTTTGAAATTTTATAAGCAATTAAAGACAGAGTGGGGTAGGGATAAATATATAGATCAATTTGGCAAAACTGGAAGAGAAGGCATAGCATGGACGAGAGTAGGAACAATATATCTAAAAGGATTGAGAAGTAACGAGGTAGGGATATGTGAATTTTGTGGAGATGAAGAGAGCACTGTTCATTACCTGAGAGAATGTAAGGAGTTAAATTACAGGGGGAAAAAATAGGTTAAGAAATGCAACAGTGTAAGTAAAGAGATATTGGCAGTACAGATGTTAACGGGGACGAGTGAAAAAAAAAACAGATGTATAGGAGAATTCTTATACAAGTTAAGAGAAAGGTGAATTGCGATAAAAGAAGCGAAGGTCAAGAAGAAATGACACCAAGCTGCTCAGGAAAGGCTTATAGCCAGGGGACCTAGTCAGCGAGTAAATCTTAGGGTCAGCAATTTTATGTATTTGTACAGGATGTATAATACAGCATGTTCTATGTTAAATTTTATTGTACTGAATTTGTAATGGATACTGTACAAATAAATATCAAATACTACAACAAGCTGGCTTTGCTCCTACATAAACTCCGAGTGTAAAGCGTGTATAACAACACTCTTACCTTATAGAACAGGCTCGAAGTGTCGTCCACTCTTGGCCTAACAAGCATTATATCGGGAGAACACATTCTCACATTCTGTTTAAGTTCGGCCACTGTAATGTTTCCGATTTCATTTCTAATATTTTGTTTTAGTTCTTTAGTTCTTCCAATGTATGAGGAGTTGTCCGGTAAACTTTGTCTTTTAGGTTACCCCACACACTGTTAGATCGGGGGAGTGAGCACTAATCACTCTATATTCAAAAACTTACTTCATTTTATTCATGGACTCCTCAGCTGTATGGGCATTAGCAGAATCTTGTTGAAACCACATATATGATTTCTCTTCTTCTGTCTGTTCATGATAAAATGGGGTCAAAATGTCATTTCAGTACCTCTCGTCTATATTCAAACACTTTCTTAATTTTATTCATGGACTCCTCAGCTGTATGGGCATTAGCAGAATTTTGTTGAAACCACATATATGATTTCTCTTCTTCTGTCTGTTCACGATAAAATGGGGTCAAAATGTCATTTCAGTACCTCTCGTCTGCCCATAGAATACTGTACCAATTATGCATCTAGTGCTAACAAAACACCAAACTCCAACTTTTCGATCATAATGAGGGATTTCTTGAATACGATGTGGATTTTCAGAGGTCCAGTACCAACTGTTATGAGTGTGGACACGACCACTGAGGTGGAACCAAGCCTCATCGGCAAAGAACAGAAACTGTGGGTCAATTAAACCGTCATTCACTGATGAGAGAAATCATTCACAATAAAGCATTTGTGATGCTAATTTAGTTCCTTAATGTACAGAAAACTCTGAAATTCCCACCTGTTGTGCTATATTTGAAATGGATTTGGTTAGTGATCGTTCAAAACATGCACTTTTTTTTTGTCACAGAACTAGTGGTTTCAAATTTATTCACAGTCTCGTGAATTGTAAATCGGAAGGAGGCACTTCATTAGGGAACGTTTGAATATACTCTGTGTGAACACAGCTTGGTGATTCCCATTAATAACAAGTTTTACACACAACAATGCATTGCTCTAGAGTCAAGCGCCTGTTCATGTTGGTGACCAGCGTAATACTGCTGGGTAGAGTATGCACTCCACTTTATCCAGCAAGATTGCAGGAGAGGTGAAAGGTGTGTGCTCCATTAGGTTTTAAATGAAGAACCTTGTACATTAAATTTACTAAACTGCACTGTTCTCTTACTAAACAGCAAATTGTAAATATTATTTCTTGCAATTGGCACTCCTCAATAATTACATATTTTTACAACAAACATCATTATCAGTCTTAGTTAATTGATGGAAATTAATCACTTCTTCACACTAGCCGTATATAGGCTATGCTTTTTGATAGATACAGTCAACATGAAAAATTCAATGCCATGGTCAGGATTTGAACCACGGATCTCCCGATTTCTAACCCATTGAGCTACCATGGCCAATGCGCCATCCTCACATTAAATTCTCCATTTTAACTCGTACATCGTAAATTATGAAGCCTGAAAATCAAGTATTTACGATAGTAAGTCGCCACAAATGGTGTATCTCGGATGCGACAGTCCCTAGTGGTTTACCGGGAAAATGTACCAGTCAAATGGAGAATTTAATGTCAGGACGGCATGTTGGCCATGATAGCTCAATGGGTTAGAGCGACTGGACATAAACCAGATCCGTGGTTCAAATCCCGACCATGGCATTGAATTTTTCATGTTGACTCTATCTACCATTATCAGTTTTTAAGTAATTTTTCTCTTGAATATGTTTTACACTTCCACATTGGCTCGTAATAATTATTGAGTCACTTACACATTATTGTTAAAGAGACTGATATTAATTGCAGTCTAGCCTTTTCAGGACAGTACCTTGTTTTCACAGTAATCATATAAGTGTGTCATATCATATTGATCAATTTCCCAGTTGTATACTGATGGCTTTTTTGTGCTTAACCTTTACTGTGAGGCTTATTGTGCTGAGTAATCATTTTTTATTGTTACACAAAACAATGCAACTGCTGATAATAGGAATGAATTAATGTACAACAAACTTCCTCAGGCATTAAGTTAATTGATGGAAATTAATCATTCCTCCATACGAGCCATGTATAGGCTAAGGTTTTGGATAGATAGAGTCAACCTGAAAAATTCAGTGCCATAATTGGGATTTGAACCTGGGATCATGGAATTGAATTTTTCAGGTTGACTATCTATCCAAAACCTTAGCCTATACTGGCTAGTATGGAGGAATGATTAATTTCCATCAATTAACATAATAATAATGGTTTAACGATGAAGCCTGGGAATCAAATACTTACAATAGTAAGTCGCTTCAAATGGTGTGTATCTCGAATACGAGGACCCCTAGCAGCTCACAGGGAAAGTACACAAGTCAATTAGAGAATTTAATGTCATGACAGCTCAAAGATTAAGAGTGACCGGATGGAAACAGGGAGATCCAGGGTTTAAATCCTCGCCATGGCATTGAATTTTTCAGGTTGACTCTAACCTTCCTCAGGTATGTTGCAAGCAATGGCTCATTGGTCAGAGAACAAAATATTAATTGTAACACTAAGGTTAACATCAGATTAGTAAATAACTAAACTTACAAAAATAATGAAATTAAGACAGACAAAAATCAGGGTAAAATTTCTCATTACAAAAACCATAACAGACTCTTAAGATAGGTAAAGCACACTTTATGAAAACAGGTAAATGTGTCGAGATTTAACTGTATTGGAACACCACAGTGAAGCGAAAAATTATTAAATTAGAGATGAGTCGTATTTTTTACACATCTGCTTCACTTTCGTACCTATTTTGAGGACATGTTTCGCAAATCATCGCTTGCATCTACGGCTCTAGTGCGACTGAAGTTAGATCCAGCGGTGTGGGTAATTCTGGGGTTGTTGCTGCCATCTGTGGATTTAGTGATGAACTTAAATGTGGGATTCTCTTCTAGCGGGATTTCAAAGTTCATTAGTTGGTTTTTATGTTTTTCTATGTATATCCTCTCCCATATGACGAGTTCACTATGTTTTTGTACGTATTTTAGTAATTCTGTGTTATCTTCAATTTCATGATTTTCAGACCAGAAATGAGCTGCTATTGCGGACTTATCAATATTTTTGTATCTTAAGTGCCTGAAGTGTTCTTTCTTTCTAGTGCCTATGTTTCTTTTTGTCCTCCCTATGTAAATTTTTTCACAGTCTTTACACTTAATCTTGTAAATGCCTGACTTTTCCTCTGGTTTTATCTTATCAGTATTATTACTGTGAAGTAGGTTTTTAATGTTGTAATTGTTTTTTGGCCAATATAACATTGGCACCAATGGCAGCAACAACCCCAGAATTACCCACACCGCTGGATCTAACTTCAGTCGCACTAGAGCCGTAGATGCAAGCGATGATTTGCGAAACATGTCCTCAAAATAGGTACGAAAGTGAAGCAGATGTGTAAAAGATACGACTCATCTATAATTTAATAAGGTAATTGTGTATTTTATTCCAGTACATATGAAACATGCTTACACTATGAGGCAGTACTACTTGGCAAAGCATTGAAGTGTATCGGAAAGAATGTGAAACATTAAGTTGTTTACATGAACCTATCGCACATACACAGCGAGTCGGTGTGTACAATCTGTTCTGATCCAATCATGTCCTTTGGACAGCAGGCATTAGAAATCATATATAATTTGATTGAATATTGAGGCAAAGAAAAAGAAGATGAAATTCAAAATTCCTTTGTGTCAAGCAACAAAACAGGTGGCTGAAATTGTAATTTACATTTAAGTATAATTAATTGTCTAATATTTCATATCAGACACACACAGCTCCCATGTGCTTTATTTGTTTTCTATCACTTAACAAGTGCCAAGTTTCCAACATTTTGCTCTTCTAGTAAATAAGTTAACAAGCAAATGCAGTGCTTAGTCATGAACATCAATATGCTTCAATGCTTTTACATTAGTAAGTATGATATAAGATTTTCAGGAGGTCATCACCAGACAGTCAGAAAGTAAACATATAAGCAGTACGCTTGCCCATATAAACATCGGAAGTATTATCACCAGATAGCTAGAATCTTCTATAAGTTCCAACATTTGAATATTCTGGATGTGTGTGAAAATTTGCAATGGATATACTACATGCGCAAGTTTTCTTGAGTGTTCGGGTCCCAAGTCCTCACTCGGTAGGTTTTTGACAACTTTGAAACATGAAATGTGCTATACATTCTTGACATCTAGTGGCTAGTATGCTATGTTTTCACACGTGCGCCATTTCATTTTGAGCAATTTTGAGGCTAATATTAGCTAACCACTTTACAGCAAATCTAAGAGCAAGGCATATGTTATGAGTGTTATGGCTTTCGAAAGGGAACACATATTATTTACACAGAAAATGAAGCTAGTTACAGTGGAATAATAAATATTATACAAATAAAATATTAAGTGATTATTTTTCAATACATAAGTGAATCGAGAATATATTGACACATTGCTTCACTCACACTGAGACATGTTTCAAGAGCTCTTGCTCCTATCCTCAGCTGATACTCGATACATTCAGTGTGAGTGAAGCAATGTGTCAATATATTCTCGATTCACTTATGTACTAATTTGTGCTTCACTGTCCCTACGCTTCTTTCAAGTTTATACTTTGAGTGATTATTTTTCACTTATCTTAAGAAGTTGATGACAATACTTCTATCTTCTCTAACTGAAATTAATTTCGTGAACATTTGCCCACATCTTCAGTCAACACAATTCACTGTCAAAAAAAATAATAAGAAATAATAACAAATTAGATTTTGGTATTTATAGGAAATCTACTCATATTGATAATTACATAAAAAAATAAAAGTTTTAACCCTTTTCCAAATAAATTTGCTGTTTTTAATAGTTTGATTTATAGATTAATAAATATACCATTGAATAAAAAATAATTTAATAAAGAATATAAACATTATTAATACTGCTTTAATTAATGGTTTTAATAAAGATTTTATACAAAAGAAAATAGAAAAATTTCAATATCAAAAAAGTATTAATGATATTTCTACTCTTAAAAAAATAAAAGATGATAATAAATTTAAAAAAATTTACTTACCATCCTTGGGTTAATAAACATTTTCAAATTTTTTTTAAAGAAGTTGGTATAACTCTAGTTCCTCAAAATAAATATAGTATTAAAAATTTATTACAATTTTCTAAAAAAGATAAAATTCCCAATAATAAAAAATCTGGTATTTATCAATTTAATTGCTTAGATTGTGATCAAGTTTATATTGGAAAGACGAAACCTAGTTTGGAAACCAGAAAGAAAGAACATTTTCGTAACATTAGATATAAACAAATTGATAAATCGGCCGTGGCAGATCTTTTTTGGTCATTTAACCATGAAATAAATCCTGAAGTTAAATTATTAAAACAATTAAATGTTCCCATAGATTTAATGGTTTGGAAAAAAATATTTATTTTAAAAAATAAAAATCGCGTACTGAATTTTGATATACCGGCAATTGATTCTGTTTTTAGGTTTGTTTCGTATTCAGATGTTGGTAATACGTAAATACGTAAATACATGGTATCCTTGACAACGAATTGTGTTGACTGAAGATGTGGGCAAATGTTCACAAAATTAATTTCAATTAGAGAAGATAGAAGTATTGTCATCAACTTCTTAAGATAAGTGGAAAATAATCACTAAATATTTGTATAACACTATTATTTGTCTACTTCCGTATAACTGTGACCTGAATGCAATTTAGCTGGCATGGGCAAAAATAAAGAATGCTTTCAGAGGACCCAATGTTAACCGAAGAGCCACAAATTCTCAGAAACTTGCTATAGAAGCAACGGATTGCAAAGTATACTGCAAGAAGGTACAAGAGCTGGAAATGTAATATTGGCGAAAGGATGGTGTAATAGAAAATGCAATTGATAAGATTATTAGCACATCAGAGGGTACCAGGGATGAAAGTGACGCAACAGACTTGAAATCGAAGAATCACAAAGTGAGTGAGTGTTTATAGCTGTCATAATATTTGTTTACTACTTTTATGTGCTTCATAATATAGTAAATATAAAAGCATAAAGCTTATCAGATGGAGCTCAATTTATTGTTTGTCCACAGATCTCACACCTTCGGTGTGGTTGCTTATCTTACCGCGATTTGGCTGTATTGTGTTTTTCTATGTTTACCACACTGCAGAAACAAGAGCTTGTTAGTTCTCTCTTCTTCCCCTCTATCTGCACCACACTGTAAATCCAGCGTTCAAGAAAACATGCACATATAGTACATGCAGGCACTCTTATAACTCAAGTAAGTGAATACATGAACGAGTTATATTGTGAGAAAAACTATTGTTCTCTGAGCAAAGTTGTCACGGCTGTGCATCTTCAGTAAGTATTGTTATTGCAAGGGATTTGAAACATCTTGTGTTCAACTCCCTAGCAAGTGAAATGTCTTGAAGAAGGGGTCGTATTATACGCATATGAAGAAATGAAAGTAATAGGGGAAATTGAACTAGTTCATACTCATGAAATGACTGAGCTAAGCTAAATCACAGTGAAAGTTAAACTAGCTGATTAAGTGACCATGAAAACTAAATAAAGTGAGAGTGAACATCAGTGAAGTGACAGTTGAAAAATTGGACCAGGTCTCCATACACATAAAAAGCCTACAATTCTAAAATGCCAGATTCTGGCAATACGAACCTGTGTTAGGAACACTGTGTAATTGCGTTTGAAGCGAGGGGAAGGATACGGCGGCTCAATGGGACCCAGGCTCTCTTCTGGTTCTGCCTCAGACACTACTGCCTCTGTCCTCTGTGGCTGCAACAAATGCATATGCTAGACTTGAGACAATTCCAATGTGTTTAAAACATGTTATACATCAACCCAATAACTTGCTGTCAGTTAACAAAACCATTAAGCAGTATTCATAAATATTCTTATGTTATACTGTTTAGACTTCTGGTTTATTTACTGTACACTGTAAAAGTTGACACAATGTAAAAGTTGTGTTTGGAAGGAGAATCATGATATAAGAGGGTTGACTGATAAGTCCAGGGCCTCACACAAAGATGGTGTCACTGGGCCAGTTTGATGGATGGCATCATATAGTTTAACTCTGGACTAACTTGTATCATAGTTACAGGTCAACAGCTTGTTTAGTTTTTCAATGACAGCATTTTAAACAAGATAAGTGTAGAGGTTTCACAAAAATGGAGGATTTGGAAAAAAGAGCAGTGACTAAATACTTCCATTTGAAAGGCTTAACGCCTAAACAAATCAAGGAGGAAATAGACAGTACATAGAAAGACCCTTCCCCTTTATATGCAATGATTAAACGGAGGGTTGTAGAGATTAAAATGGAATGAGCACTAGTGATGAGCCTTGCTCTGGACACCCTGTGGAAGTTACAACTCCAGACATCATTGAAAAAAGTCATCGTTTAGTACTGGAAGACTGCAGATTAAAGTTGTTTGACATAGCAGAGGCTGTAAACATATCAAAAGAACCTCCAGGTAATATTTTAAGTAATGTTAGGGCTTCCACAAGGTCTGTGCAAGATGGGTGCTTTGTTTATTGATACCTGATCAAAAGTTGCAAAGAAAAACTGTTAAGAATCTGGAACTCTACCGTAAAAATCCCAGTGAATTTTTGAGACGGCTTATTACCATGGATGAAACTTGGATAAATCACTACACTCTAGAAAGTATAAGTTGTAAATCACAGTCAGAACAGTGGATTGCACCAGGTGAACCAACTCCAAAAAGGCAAAGTCAATGTTGTCAGCTATGAGTAACAAGGTTATGGCAAGTGCTTCCTGGAATGCACAGGGAATTATTTTTATAGATTACTTGGAAAAGGGTAAATGTATCACTGGTAACTACTCTGACGTTACTAGAAGAACCTCGGGCCGAACAGCCGAGCCCCTCCTTCGGGAGTTGTTCGAATTGGGATGGACTCGAGGGGGCAGTGTGTTCCCGAAACCCGTGGGAATCGGGTACGTCTTCGGACGGGGTTGAGGGAAGCCATTAAGTCTCCCGGGTACTAGCCTGCAAAGCTAGTAGAAGGTGTGCTAGATCACCAGGTGGCCCCACCGAGGTTTTTCGGTAGTCTTCACCTTGAGTGTTGACGCGCGTAAGTGGCGTATCCACTTCCATCCCGTCTTGAGTCCATAGGACCAGATGGGGGGGCTTGTTAGTCTCTAGGTCTTGCCCTATGGAAAGCACCTCGGAGGACGCCAAGCGCCCTTTGGGACAGCTCGGATACTCCCTGGCTGAAGGAGGCCCGGGTCCAGTTCCTACGGGTTCAGGACTAATGGGAGTAGAACCTCTGGGCTAAACTGGTGACTACTACACAAGCTTATTGCAATGTTTGAAGTTGAGGTGAAAAAAAAAAAGACCTCATTTGGCAAAGAAAAAATCTTGTTTCTTCATCGCTCAGTCATTGCAATGGGAAAAATGTGCAAATTAAAATGTTAACTATTTGAACATCTACCCTATTTGCCACATCTATCACCCAGTGACTTAACACCTATTCCTGAACCTCAAAAAATTTCTTGGACGAAGATTTCGCAGCAACGAAGTCACTGATGCGGTAAACAGCTATTTTGAGGACCATGATAAATCACACTACAGAGATGGTGTATTAAATAAGAACACCGATATGATCAATATATTAGCCTTTCCTGAGATTATGTTGAGAAATAAAGAAACAAAACTTTTTTTTTAAATTGTGAGGGCCCGGACTTACAAGCCGACACTTGTAGAACAAGAAATGCATTTAAGATGCATGTCTATAAAATAAGGTCTCCAATTTTATTTAATATAGAAAACATGTTTATTGTCAATAAATGTTACATTGATGAAAAGGCGGAACTTACAGCTATTTTTCAACATAATTGCCATTGTGATCGATCCACTTTTTCATGCGCTGTGGCAGTTTTTGTATACCCTTGTCATAGCACTCTCCCGCCAAGTTACGCAGGTAGTGCTCAACCTCGTTTTTCAAATCATCGTCGATCTGGAAATGTGTTCCACCCAGGTGTGATTTCAACTGAGGAAACAGATGATAATCACTAGGTGCTAAGTCTGGACTATAGGGGGAATGCGTAAGGATGTTCCATCCGAACTGGGCCAGGAGATCAGCCATTGCATGTGCAGTATGGGAACGAGTGTTGTCGTAATGAAAAATCACTCCCTTCATCAGCATTCCCCTCCTTCGATTTTGAATGGCATGTCGCAATGTGTTTAAAGACTCACAGTAGCTAGCGGCGTTTATTGTTGTTCCGGTAGGCATAAAGTGGCACAACAATACACCTTTTGTGTCCCAGAACACAATAGCCATCACTTTGCCGGCAGAAAATGTTTGTTTGAACTTTTGCGGCTTCGGCGAATTCGAACGCCGCCACTGACGAGAACGTTCTTTAGTTTCTGGTGTTGTGTAGTGCACCCAGGTTTCATCGCCAGTGACAATTGAATCCAACAATTCCTCGCCCTGTTCTGCATAGCGCTCCAGGAATCGGTGAGCCGCTTCAACACGTTGCCGTTTATGGTCTTCGGTGAGCATTTTGGGGACCCACCTTGCACACACCTTGCCATAATGCAAATGTTCTGTCAAAATCTTATCAATCGTAGTCTTACTGACTTCAGGGATAGTTTGCACAGCTCGCGAATTGTCACATGCCAATCTTTAAGCATTTCTTGCTCCACTTTTGCAATTGTTTCGGCTGAAACCTAAGGCCGATCAGAACGCTGTTCGTCATGGACGGCTGTTCGTCATGGATGTCTGTACGTCCATCTTTGAACTCTCTGACCCACTTTCGCACGTTTTTGACGTCCATACACTGTGGCCCATAGACTTCACATATCTGATGATGAATTTCAGTTGGGATAGTGCCCTTTGCACTCTAAACATGGATCACTCCACACAACTCGCACTTGGCAGTGGAAGTGATAAGAAGCTCCATCGTAAACGGCTGCTCAGCCAAGACTAATAGTTGCAACAGGTTCGTTGTGGTGGGGATTTGAAAGGGTGAAACCAAGCTACATGCCAGTGTTGCCAGATCTCGCGTAATAGCGTTCCTCAGGGCTCCAGCATCTTGGAGACCTTATTTTACGGACACACCTCGTATTAAAAAGTGTTCAGGGTCCAACTACATTAACCAAGTGGGAAGAGATATTCATAAAGAAATATGTAGGAAAACTCAATTTCAACACCACCTTTGAAGAAGACCCGAACTTCAAGTTCATCAGGACACCAACAGAGATGCCCCAATTGCCACCAAGTAGTTCACCCAATTGTAATTCAACAGCTGACGGCTGAAATGATTGTGATTAAAATAAGATATGTTTAAGATATTTTCATGACAATGAAAATGTGTATCTTCAATTTTCTGGAAGTATTCTCAGAAATGCTCTTTATTCTGGATAAGTTTTGCATAATATTACTGGTAAACCATAAGAGGTACATAAAATTGTACTACACAAAAACTGTAGACCTCATTAAAAAACACAATTTTTGTCCAATACATTTTATTTTGTGGAGCGAACCATTTCCGAGGCATTTCTTGTCATTTGTCCAAAGTTCCCAGCATTTACGTTTACATTTTGTACAACTGTTTAATTTCCTTTCATAGAAGTGCTGACAATGTCCGGTGGACAATGGAGGAAAGTAGCCTCTGAAACATGTTCCGGCGACAGCTTTGTTGTTTCCTGCTGAAGATATGTAAAAGTTTTACATAAAATTGTGATCCTAGACAATTTATAAGAAAAATATCATTTCTTATAAGATAAGTGAAATTTTAAGTTACAAATTGTTATATTTGTATAAATTTGTTTGCTTCACTGTTACTTGCTTCATATTTTACGTCTGTTCTGGGAAATTTAAAAGTGTTGTTTAGTGTCATTAATCGACTCGCCCTTAAATTTAATAGGAAACTGTTATTCATGTTTTTTTATCTCTTGGCCATACAAAGAGAATGTAATTTCAAATATATAAGAAAATGACCAGGTCTTAAAATATTTGATTATTGTTTAACATCTACTGTACTTCCACATTTCCACTGTACCTATAAGAAAATTAGCAATAACACAATATTTATCTTCATTAACATAAAAAACAAAGAGGAATAAGCATTTGTAAGACTAGCTTGTACAAAAATAGAAAGCCATGTGAGTGCAACACGTTTTCTTTTTTACAACCAATTATAAAGCACAGTTAGGTGAATATCTTTTCCAAAAGGCATGGAATAACAGCTCTTTGTTATTCTCTCTGCTTATAGTGCTACTACTAGGGCCTGGAAGTTTAGCCAAAAATTTGTGAAGCTAGCAGTGCACAAAGTATATATTGCCAATTGAGTTAGTCATAATTTGTGCTGTTATGTTCGTGTGCATTGGCTATGCCAAGCAGAGATGGAATATTTCTACAGGTGCAGCAGAAACTAAAACGCATTCGCCAGAAAAATATGGGATATTCCAATCTGTGTAAAATTTGGAATGAACTGCAAGGTTCTAGAGAGAACTGTAATGCACAAAAAGGAAACAGTAGCTCCTCCTTTTGGTTTAAATTTTCCCCAGTCACGTCATGCGATGTAGTAAGAAGCTTTACCCAATAGAGCGCATGTCTGGAGGAGAATAGACGATCGTTTTCGACTGGCCCCGTAGCTCAGTCGGTAGAGCACCTGCTTGCTGAGCTAGGGGTCCTGGGTTCGATTCCCATTGGTGAGGGTGAGGATTTTTCTCCAACCAAGATAATTCCTCATCTTCTCCAGAATCTGGAAGTGTGAATGAGAGAGCAAATGTGGTCGTGATCTAATGATTAAAACCCAACGAATACGAGTTAAAACCTTTGATATGTTCCAAAGGAGAACAGCTGCTGATATGACCACTGGAGTTAAATGGAACAAATAAAAAAAATAATAATAATAATAAAAAAAGATTGTTTTCGTTTGAAACCTTCAAGCTGTATATTATTGTTCACTGTAACAAGGCACAGGTATGCACAGATATAATGTAGTACTGACACAACAAATTAGCTTTTCATTTACTGTACACGTTATAAATATTAATGATTCTTTATTTTTATTCATATATCTGGAAAATATAAGTTTATTTTGTACAATTTATGAATAAATGTGCATTATATTCTATGACACTGTGTCCATCATGTGATCCTTCTTTTTTTTTTAATTTTACGTCCTCCAACGTTAAGTCATATTGGAGGATGAATGCAATGGGTGAAATGATGCTCAAATGACTCCAGGGTACCTAGAGCTTAGAGTTACCCGGAATTCGTCTTTCAGGATAAGGGAAAACCCCGGGAAAAACCTTTTCCAGGTAACTCACCCTGACCGAGATTTGAACTCAGGACCTCTTGAATGTGAGGCAGACAGGCTACCATCTACACTACCGAGGCGGACATCGTGTGATATGTTTGATAGATTACCGTTGTCCATGACCTTGGTTGTATGAGTGAGACTGCATGGCACTCAACCACCTCTCCTATCAAAGTATAAACTTGAAAGAAGTGTAGGGACAGTGAAGCACAAATTAGTACAAAAGTGAATCGAGAAGATATTGTGTGAGTGAAGCAATGTGTGAATATCTTCTCGATTCACTTTTGTACCACCTCTCCTATGTTTATGAGGCGTAGGTAGTGTATAACCCTGTCACTACTAAACTGTTGCACTGTTTTTTTTGTTTTTTTTTTTTTTTGTTTTTTTTTTGGCTAAACTTCCAGGCCATAGCTATTAGACGTGTTTACTTTATAAGAAAAAGCTTTTTATTTCAAATACTAAATTTTGGAAAGTTGAAGATGCAGCATTAGTTACTTTAAATGAAATTAAAACATTACATATCTTAGCTTAAAGTATTCCTCAAACATCATTTTTATAGCTGTGAAAACTTCAAACTTTCTGTTCATTTGTAGTTTAACTGTGAGAATATTTAGTTCACTACCTGCATCTAGTAACTATAGCTAGCTGTCTCTCTCACCATGAAGGATGAGTTGAAGACGCTGGGAGAAGGCTCATCTTGTATTGGAACTGGAGGAATGTTAAGTCTGTCACGTAGTACTGCCACTACAGTATCTACCACACTCTGCACTGAGGAACAATATCGCTCCCAAATCAGACGTCCTTGTCTGCGCAGGAACAGGAGATCAGAGTCCGTCACAGAGCGCAAAAAGAAATGAAGCTCTGTGATTCTAGCCTGCAACAAAGTATTATATTCTCCAGTGTAATGTGACACACACAATAACAAAGCTAATCCATATGTATGAGGATCGTTCAAGACGATCTGGGATATTTCTTTTTTTCAGATTTAAATGGACGCTTTTGTAGGCAGTAAACAGTGGCACCTATGTCCCTTAGATAGTGCTCATTTCCCGTGCTTCTGGATAGACCATTATTCAAAATGGCGTACACATGGAACAGGGTATTGTGACTTGTAGTGTAGTGTTTAATGGCCACTTTTACTACATATGGCACCGCAGCTGGTGACACTGATGATACATGAGATGAAGATGGAGCACCGGTGGAATGAGATGGCAGGGGAAACCGGAGATCCTGGAGAAAACCTGCCCCAGCGCCATGTTGTCCACCACAATCTCACTTTACAGCCCCCTTGGTGAGCTGAGTGGTCTAAGGGTGTTGTGATGAAGGTTTTAGTGAACGAGGGCATAAAACCTACTGCAATTTACAGAAGACTTCAGGCTCAGTACAGTGATGAGACACTCAGTTGCAGTAAGATATCTGAAAGGTGTAAGTGCTTCAAATATGGCCATATTTCAATCACTGATGATCCTGGTTGTGGTGGATCACAGTCCACGGTAGTCATTCCTGAGAACATTCAGCACATGGAGCACCTGATCCTGGACAATCGTCACATAACCTGTCGTGAAATTGCAAGGATGTGTAATCCATTATCAGGAACAGTGAACACAATAATTCATAGTCATTTGTTGCTCTGAAAAGTTAGTGCATACTGGGTCCCAAAGCAGCTGTCTGCTTGTGACATACACAGAAGGATCGAAGTCTATAGAGAACTGAAGGACCGCAATGAAAGGGAAGGCCAGGATTTTCTGAATCACATCATCATATGTGACTAAACATGGGTTCACCATTTCACTTCAACACAACATGCTGATCCATGTGGACGTTCACACTGTCTGCCATCTTGAATAACAGTCTATCCAGAAGCATGGGAAATGAGTGCCATGTACCAGTAAAAGGACACAGGTGCTACTGTCTACTACATACAAAACCTCCAGCCTAGGCGTCCATTTAAAACTGAAAAAAAAATGTCCTGGATGGACTTGAACGACCCTCATAAATACATCATAATTTTATATAACAGAGATGAGGAAATGCTGCTCCTGAAAGAAACACATTGGTGATTGGCCAATTTTTTATGTTGCCAATTCATGTATTATTACTAGACATGCGTTTCAGTTAGCCATTACAAGCATGGCGGTAAAAAAAAAAGCTGGTGAAGTAGACTGATCAAAGTAATATCCTACCTTAGAAATATTAATTCCAGACATACAGGATGAACAAAAGCAAACATTCATCATGTTATGGTCAACAGCCAAATTTGTTACTTTTATACTGCTTTCATTATCTTTTTTACTGGTAAACACTATATTCTGTTTAAGTTAATTGATGGAAATTAATCATTTCTTCACACTAGTCATATATAGGCTAAGATTTTGGATAGATAGAGTCAACCTGAAAAATTCAATACCATGGCCAGGATTTGAACCATAGATCTCCTGGTTTCCATCCAGTCGCTCTTACCCATTGAGCTACCATGGCCAACGTGCCCTCCTAACATTAAATTCTCCAACTGACTCATATATTTTTTTCCCCCCGGTAAACCAGGGCTCTCGTATCCGATATACACCGTTTGTGGTGACTTACTACCTTAAGTACTTAAACTCCACGTTTCATTATTAAACTCTTATTATTTAAGTTAATTGATGCAAATTAATCATTTCTTCACACTAGCTGTGTATAGGCTAAGGTTTTGGATAGGTAGAGTCAACCTGAAAAATTCAATGCGATGGCAGGGATTTGAACTACGGATCTCCTGGCTTCCATTGACACCGAACTTAAGGGGTGCAATGTATAAAGAATCGTAATGGATTTCAAAGGAGTCTTGTATGTTTGTTACGACACGAACAGGTGTAGTTGGTTGAGTCGTGTAACAAAAGACACGGGAAAAACAGAATTCTAAGGGATAGCACTTGACTTTGTGAATAGGGCATTCTTCGGACCCTTCATAATGGCATGTCAAAATAGTCACAAAGGAAATCTTTGGTTGAATAATGGGCTTCAATAAAGTGAAAGCTGTATACACCCAGGCGCAGCGGTGGAGGACAGTACAAGGGGTGAAGCCGATTAGGGCGGTCAACTTCTCCTGTCTTGGTCGAGGGCAGACCAGAAGTGATGAGAGAAGATATTTGTTGGTTTATACGTAACTAATTAAGTATTATCGAGTAATAAGCATTC
Source organism: Mantis religiosa (assembly GCA_030765055.1). Classification (NCBI taxonomy): domain Eukaryota; kingdom Metazoa; phylum Arthropoda; class Insecta; order Mantodea; family Mantidae; genus Mantis; species Mantis religiosa. Next base: position 3,897,186 of record CM060955.1, on the reverse strand, counting down.
CGCCTTCAGTAACTTTAAACAGTGATATTGGTAATCCTTGGTCGGCAACTTAAAGTTTGATGTTCTGATAAAAGAAGCAGTCATTAAACCAGTTTGAAACGGGCATTCCAGTGTCATTAAAACCATCCTTCTCACACATATCCACGCATACCCTGGGAGAAACATCATTGCTTTATCCTGAGCTAAACATTAAAAATTGTATCAAACTGTTGCCCCAAGTGGAACTCTTTGCTCACCAATATATTAGCTTCACCGTCCAGTCGCTCTTACCCATTGAGCTAGCATGGCCAACGTGGCCATATGAGTCGATAGGAGAATTTAATGTCAGGACGGCATGTTGGCCATGGTAGCTCAATGGGTAAGAGTGACTGCACGGAAACCAGGAGATCCGTGGTTCAAATCCCGGCCATGGTATTGAATTTTTCAGGTTGACTCTATCTATATTATATTCTACTGTATTTTTCTAATCACTTATAATGTTAACAATATATCCTTCTTATTTTACATAAGAATGTCTTATTTTCTAAAAAGAATGTGTATCAAATATAAAAAGTTATACTTTATAAAGATGAGTTCAATTAGAAACAATAAACATAACTAACTAAAAATGTATCTGAACATGTTTTTCAAGTGTTGCAACATTTATCCACGTCACGTCATCAGGCCCATGCTTCGAAGACGTCTCAAAAGCACTTGTTACTCACTGAACCTCAAGCTCAAAAACGTCCTGGAACTCAGAAATTTGAGTTTGCAGGTGATCTTTGCCATGCTACGGTTTATGCTAACATCCCTATATGGACATTAAAAAATGCAATATTACATGAGTTTCTTAACTGTGCCAGATGAATCTACAATCAGAAAGAACTATGTTCCTGACTTATATACGCAAACAATAAACTCTATTCATTTGGAAATTGGTGATTATGTCCCATTTGGGTCTCAAATGAGAGACAACTGATGTACAGGGAAGACATATTGGAAATGTTATAGTGAGCATGTTATAGTGAGTCAGTAAGCGTGTGTTGTTACCAAAACGCAATCATCAAAGTATTGCTAAATTATTTATTGATGCAATGGGACTTCTGTGGCTCAATGGGGTGAAACACAGCAATGTGTTCCTTCTTGTGACGGATGCAGCACATATATGTGCAAAGCTGCCATAGTTTGGCAAGTTTTATATCCTAAAATGTTACATCTCACAAGTGTTGTCCATGCATTCCATTTCATTGCAAAACTGGTTCGTTCTAAATTTTCTAATGTTGACACACTCATTTCAAATACAAAGAAAATGTTTTTAAAGGCTTACAACAAGGTTGATAAATTCAAAGAACTGTTTCCCTAGCGTCCACTCTCTCCTCAGCCAATCTTAATGAGGTGGGGAAGCTGGATTGATGCTGTAGGCTACTACCCGAAGAATTTTGATTCTGTGAAACAAGTTCTCCAGCAATTTGATTCCCAAGATGCAGTTTTTGTTGAATCAGCCAAGAAATCATTCAGTGATGTGGAACTTAAAAATGATATTGCCTACATTGAATGCAATTTTTCCCATTTATGCATTGCCATTAAATCGTGGAGGCATAATCGTCTAAACTCTCAGAGAGCCTTGATGTTGTTCATTCTGTGGTCAGTTCTCTGGAAAGTCTACAAGGGCCGGCTGGAGCTGCAGTGAAGGATAAACTCTCATCCAGTTTGAAGAAAAACCCAGGATTCAAGACAATCAGTGCTATTAACAGAATTCTAAGTCAAGGTAGTGCCGAAGACTTGGAAATTGGGTACACGGCAGAAGACTTGTGCATGTTTAAATATGCACCCATTACTTCATGTCAAGTTGAACGATCATTCAGTCGGTACAAAGCCATATTACGCTACAACAGAAAAAGTTTTAAATTTGAGAATTTGAAGCACATGTTTGTATCTTACTGCTGGGGATCTTAATTTAAAAAATTAGGAGCAATATGCAAGTTCCAATTTTTGACTTACTTACATCCCCAATTTACTATAGGTACCTAATTCAAGAACATGTAGGGGAATTCTGATATTATGATGTTACATATTTCTTTGTATGAGGTGTGTCCATAAAGTAAGGTCTCCAATTTTATTTAATATAGAAAACCTGTTTATTGTCAATGAATGTTACATTGATGGAAAGGCGGAACTTACAGCTATTTTTCAACGTAATTACCATTGCGATCGATGCACTTTTGCATGAGCTGTGGCAGTTTTTGTATATCCTTGTCATAGCACTCTCCCGCCAAGTTGCGCAGGTAGCGCTTAACCTCGTTTTTCAAATCATCGTCGGTCTGGAAATGTGTTCTTACTGACTTCAGGGAAAAGTTCGCACAGCTCGCAAACTGTCAGAAGCCGATCTTTAAGCATTTCTTGCTCCACTTTTGCAATTGTTTCGGCTGAAATCGAAGGCCGACCACAACGCTGTTTGTCATGGACGTCTGTACATCCGTCTTTGAACTCTCTGACCCACTGTCGCACGTTTTTGACGTCCATACACTGGCCCATAGACTTTGCATAACTGACGATGAATTTCAGTGGGGGGTAGTGCCCTTTGCATTCAAAAACGGACCATTGCACGGAACTCACACTTGGCGGCGGAAGCTCCATCGCAAATGGCTGCCCAGCCAAGACTAATGGTTGCAATGGGTTCATTGTGGTGGGGATTTGAAGGGGTGAAACTAAGCTACACATCAGTGTTGCCGGATCTTGCGTAATAGCATTCCTCACGGCTCCAGCATCTTGGAGGCCTTATTTTACGGACACGCTTCGTATTTGAGTAATTTAATTACATATTTCAGTATTTTAAAATATATATTTTAGTGATTTTTAGTACATAACTACCCGGGCCCTAGTGATAACTTTTGTTTCTGTACATGTACCGTGTCTTAACAACACATTTTGCTTTGGAGTATCCTGGAACCCCCCTCGGTATACCATGTTATTTTTTCAGCTTGGTGTGTACATAGAAGGTTAAACAAAGTTAAGCAAGCTAGATGATCATTGTTATCCAAGAGTGCACTCATGTTGCAGTAAAGGAAGCCACTACTGGAGGATTAATCTTTTAATAATTGATGAAATAAAATTAGATGTTTTATAGACCATATCCATCAGAAAGAATTGATTTTTTGAATGGCAAATTAACTATTAAAATTGAATGACTGAATTTACAGATTTGTTCTCTTCTCGCTCCTTTCTCCCCCTGACCACATCTTTCTCATGCACACATACAAATGTTCTACTGTCTGCCCAGCACAAGAAGGCAAGGTTGAGGAATGTTTAACGTAATCACTTTTGATGTGTTTATCGTAGCCTTCCGAATATGATATGGATGGTAGGTTCACAGTGTTGTCACATAACTCACCCATGCAAAATACCTATCACTGCAGTTACTGAAACAGGCATTAGACCTGGCAACATGGGTGACTTATATGTACTCTCATACACTCATTTTGTAGTAAACAGATCCACTAACACAGCAGATAAACAGTCAAGCTCCACTGCCCCTCATTCTCCACTAGCCTTCTTGTCGTGGGCAGACAGTACTTATTAGTATTACAGCTAAATGTGGAAGAGGTCAAGTTACATACCTTTGGAAGGAAGAGAGCAACCTTGCGCCAGTCTATTACTTCAGAGTACGCCATTTCCAGCCTATCTCCACCCAGCAAGACTGGGATTGCACCAGCTCTGAGTGCTTCATAGACTCGCGTCTGCACTGTCGTTGTTGAGATAAGGCTTGCATTACTTGGAGCTAAGATCAAAGCAAATGTTGACTCAGCTAACACACTTGCACGTGATGACTCCGTACCACATAGGGTCCACTCTCCCCAAGCTTCCTGCTGCATTGACATGCTCCCCGCATTATGCCATTTGTCCGTCTTCCTAACCTCTGCAGCACCATCATTTAATGGCACTACCATCACAGAACACTCAAAGTGAAACAGGAAATGGTCAGATGTTGATCCTCGTGCCATTTCATGTAAATGTTCTACTATAAACTTGTCTACATCATCTTCTGCTCTATTTTCATAGCGTTCTGATTCTTCATCGACTGCAGTTGCTGCATTGTTTCTTGCTGTGACTAGATTTACGGAGTATCGAAACTCACCTTGGAAAGACAACAGATAGCGCCGTCTTGCAGGAAGCATAGAAGGATAGTCCTGCCACACATCTCCCCCTGGTGGACCAAGAATAGGTGGCGTGACAATATCAAAATGTGATCTAAAGTGTTGGCGACTAAACGTTGACTGCACAATCATAGCCCTACCAGTGTTGATGCCCTCAAAGACATTTCGTCCACCTGTAGACATGTCCCTCGCATCATGAACACTACTACTACGTGCAAAGTTGAGAAGCACATGATTACGACCATCTCCGCCCCAGTATGGCAGCTGATGTAACAACTTCTCCTGGACTGTGGTGTTCCCTAATGTCGAGATGTGAACTGCCAGTGCCTCACCTACCAACACAAGGTACATACATGCAATCTCAGGGTCTGTAGTGAGGTGCGGATTGTAACCCAACGTTTGTTTCAGTGTAGTCTTTACAAAACCTTCTATCTCCCAACCAGATGCAATCACAGGATAACGATCAGGGTCATAAAGGTACACTGGGAAACCAGAAGTGAGGGAGCATCGTGAGTAGTCAAAGCAGTTGTAGAGCCTGCAAGACAGGGCTTCTCGCTGGTGCGGTAGTGTAAGTTCTTTGGGGACGGTATTGGCCAGCAATTGGCGTGGGAGAGCAAGATCAGGAGTATTCCTCTGTAGAGCTTCTCTCTGTGCTACTTGTGCCTGAAACACCAACAAATAAACCTGCTTAGTAAATGAGAGAACAAAATCAGAGTATTTTCTCTGTAGAGCTGCTCTTTATACCACTTGTGCCTGAAATGCCAACAGATAACATTGTTTGCTAAATTAACAACAGTTGTCGACATTTAACTGTATTGGAACACCACAGTGAAGCGAAAAATTATTAAATTATAGATGAGTCGTACTTTTTAATCATCTGCTTCACTTTCGTACCTATTTTGAGGACATGTTTCGCAAATCATCGCTTGCATCTACGGCTCTTGTGCGACTGAAGTTAGATCCAGCGGTGTGGGTAATTCTGGGGTTGTTGCTGCCATCTGTTGATTTAGTGATGAACTTGAATGTGGGATTCTCTTCTAGCGGGATTTCAAAGTTCATTAAAAACCAACTAATGAACTTTGAAATCCCGCTAGAAGAGAATCCCACATTCAAGTTCATCACTAAATCAACAGATGGCAGCAACAACCCCAGAATTACCCACACCGCTGGATCTAACTTCAGTCGCACAAGAGCCGTAGATGCAAGCGATGATTTGCGAAACATGTCATCAAAATAGGTACGAAAGTGAAGCAGATGTGTAAAAAGTACGACTCATCTATAATTTAATAACAACAGTTGGTTGGTTACCAACATGCCCCATATGGCAGCCTAGCCCTTTGGGGTAACCTCGCTCCATCACATGTCTGGACCCAGTTCTCAGATGAAGGCACCCAGACGGCGGGTCCATTACCTGCAATGATAGAGTGATAGTGAAGATGACAGTGAGGTAAGAGGACCTACAGCTTATACCGTGGACTCCGAACCACGTTGGGCATAGGGGATACTTCATATGTGCTAGACAGAGGTGAAGGTGTGGATAGAGCTGAACACTTAGCACCCCGAAAATAAACCTTATCCAGATAACTCACCCGGAAAAAAACCTTAGTAGAGTTACATAGATAAGGTTTTTTCTGGGGTTTTCCCTTACCCTAAAGAGGACAAATGTCGGGTAACTCTAAGCTCCATGGACCCTGGGCCCATTTGAGCATTATTTCACCCACTCCATTCATCATCTGATATGACTTAAAAACGTTAACGTAAATTTAAAAAAAAAAACAGTAGTTGACATGAAATAGGTTAATACTAATCTGGAATAATTCTGTTCCAAGTAAATGTCTATACATTAAAAAAGAAAGCCACACAAAGTATGTTCAGTAACAAAAACACATAAAATGCAAAGATAGCTCTCTAAAGCTGAAAATTAATGATGGATAAAAAATATGTAAATATTAAATTGAATACATGAAAATGGAACTGTTTCAAAAAACGACCACAGGATGTTTAGTTATTAGTGAGCCAAATTTCTTATACTGCATCGCTTCCTTGTTTATTGTCAAAAATCATTATTATGTTTATTCATAATTATAATTATTATTCCTTGATAATAAACAAGCAAATATATAGTATAAAACATTTGGCTTAGTAATAAAGTGCACATAACTGTCACAAAGTCCAACAAATCTAAGCAAACATGGTACAAATTATTCTTGAGCTTATCTTTTATTTACCTATAATATTTACGCAAATCTAATGTGAACCTTCTTTGACCAATTGTAGTACTCAATATCGTGAAGTGCATTAGATTTGAGTGCATATTACATTCTAGTGAAAATCCATTCCGTAGAATGTCAGTAACTTCAATGTTTTTTTGTTTATTACATCACAATGAATTTCTAGAGTTCATTTAACTTTAGCCTATTATTGAGTGTTAGTTTGATATGCCGCAGAACTACATTTTTGGTTACAATAAGGAGGGCAAACAGAGAAGAATGTATTACTATGCTTCTTTAAAGCGTAAAGTAATTCTTTATGCTGAAGAAAACGGTAATAGAAGGATAGGAAGAAAGTTCAATGTGTTAGAGTAACATTGCTTGAGGCGAAAACAGAAATTGGCATTAATTGCTACTAAAGCCAGTAGGAAGAAATTTATGTATCCTTGCAAAGGAAGACATTCTAAAATTGATGAAAAAGTATTGGAATTTGTAGAAAAGGAACCGAGTGGGATGGCTCAGGCAGTTTCATCTGTGGCCTGCATTTGGGAGGCCCACGTTCGATTCCCGTGGCCAACCTACCTGACCCATGGGTTTTTTGGGGGGGGTTTCCGGGTCGTTAAACGAATGCTGGGTAGGTTAATTACATCCCCCGAATTTCCTGTCCCTCCATTTCATTTCCATTATCATTTCATATCATCTCTCATCTGGTGGTCTCTTTCAGGGTAGAAGTGTCGGCTGGTGTCTCAGCGGTGTATGGCGGGATGATATGCTCTGAGGCAAACTACTTCCTCCGGTAAGTCGGTTGCTGGTCTCCGCTTCTCTGCTGGGACCATTTCAGGACCGCCAGCCAGGGAGCTTTGGGGCTTGGATCGCCTGCCTGGGACCATTAGAACTGGAATCGTTGCCGTCCTACTGTAAGGGAGCGAGTTCATTGTCCTGGCCTGTTGGGGGAAGTCTCTATCCAAGTAAACTGTAGGGAACTTGCCCTCTGTACTGTCGTGGCTCTTTGGATTGGCCGCCCTCTGTCTCCTTCGCCTCATCCTTACTCCCGGGGGTGCCCCTACTTGGGGGCATAGGAGCAATGGGCCCAGCATGGTGGCCTACATACCAAATCCCCTCCGTAATGAAATCCTAATCCTAATTTGTAGGAAAGGAGGAAGAATGGGCTACCTGTGACTAGTGACACTATATGAAAGAAAGCTAAAGAAGAGGCCGAAGTTCTTTGTATTCCGAAACAACGGTTTGGGGTCATTCACAATGAAAGGTAAAAGCAAAAGCTTGTGACCAGCTGATTTAATGAGGGCTATTCATAATGAAAATGCAAACATTAGCAGAAACTCATTTTGCACACGCAAATGGACATTCTTGCAAACTCAAGCTTCTATATTTGCTTTTACGTAGAACAAATAAATCCCTCAATCAGAAAGCAGTGGAAAATGGCTGCCTTTGTATCAGAGTCATGCTTTCTGTAGGACAAGACGGATAAATCTCTATAGCTTTGAAGAATAACATCTGGACATCAATTAATTGCACCAGGTTTAATACGATATCAAATTGTAAGAGTCATTCTCATGTATCTTTGGAATTGCACTGGATCATCATCTCTCATTTCCCAAAGTAAATTATGAAAGTCTCCTTGATACACTCTTCTTTAATTAAGGGGATGAACCTACCATCTCAGAGACAGCTGTTTTCTTTTCAAATATAATACCCTGAGTAAATTGGCTATTGTTGTTTGAGCATGCATGAATGTTATTTCATGATTAGAAGCCATTTTAAATCATCTAATTTCTGATTGGCTATAGTTGTTATTATTAAATTATAGATGAGTCGTATTTATTACACATCAGCTTCACTTACGTACCTATATTGAGGACATGTTTCGCGAACCATCGTTCGCATCATCGACTCTAATGCGATTAAAGCTTGATCCAGTGGTGTGGGCAGTTCTGGAGTTGCTTCTACAATCTGTTGATTTTGTGATGAATTTAAATCTGGTGGGATTTCGAAGTTCATTAGTTGCTTTTTATGTTTTTCTATGTATATTCTCTCCCATATGACGAGCTCACTAAGTTTTTGTACGTATTTTAGTAATTTGGTGCTATCTTCAATTTCATGATTTTCAGCCCAGAAATGAGCTGCTATTGCGGACTTATCAATACTTTTGTATCTTAAGTGCCTAAAATGTTCTTTCTAGTGTCTATGTTTCTTTTTCTCCTCCCTATGTAAATTTTTTCACAGTTATTACACTTACTCTTGTAATACAATTAAATTTGGCTATAGTTATGTTTATGGTTACAACATACGTGTGCGTCCTTCCATTAACGTTTCCATTTTCGTTGTCAATGGTCCTTTAAAGGCTAGACGTGGATGGGTGGATCGTTTCAGGAAGCAGATTGGTTTATCTGCAAGACGCTGTATAACAATGTGTGAGAAGCTTCCTGCAGATTTTGAGGACAAACTACAAACGTTTCAGTTGCTTTGGATGGCAGTGAGGATGATGTGCTCTGGAACGATGAGAATGATGGGGAGAGAGGAAATGAACGAACGTGTTTCTGATATGTACCCATCCACTTCTAAGGATTCCAGTGATGAATGGTGATTCACACTTGTAATTTACAGTATTGTATAAACCTCAAATCATTTTGAATGTCTACTTTCTTTATTTCATATTCACGAATTCTCTGCTTCAACAATGTGTCACCTAACACGAGGGCACTTTCAATTCCATAATCTGATGGTTTATGTATACATAAATTCATTGTTGCAAAAAATATCTAATATTCTGTTACTGGTGCACATTACATTCGATACAAACCCTTTTTATACAATTTTAAGTTTCAAATATGGGGCGTGCATTAGATTCCCATAAATACAGTATAAAATGTTGTAGATACAAAAGCAATATAAGAAACTGAAGTGACACTTAAATGTTTAAGAAGTGTATCCTATATGATATATTTGAAATTGCACATTCTTCACATAAAATTGCAACAAACGAAAGAAAGTTCTTCAAAAAACTTAAAATATTGAAAAACTCAAATCAAGAACAATTAAAATCTCAAAAATGGTTAATATTACCATATTATTGCACATAAACTGAAATTGTGTATTTTAACAAGACATATATTTTTTTGCATAGTAATATTTTGTCTATCTTTTGCAAAAGTCATTTATAATGAAGAGGACTTCACAGGCTATTCCCAGAAAATTCAAGATCTTCATTTAATATTATATGAAGCAAGTAGAATTGAAATGTGTTGTGTGATAAGCAGCTATTAGAAGAACTATAGGATCCATTTGATTATGAAGCAACAAGAAACATGCTGCCTGTTTTTGAGATAACAATTTGCATGCACCATTTTGCCAGCAACTCTCGATTCCCTTGCACATGCAGAAAGCCTATGAATGCATTACCGTAATTCTTATTGATGCAAAGAACTCTAGATGACTGACACCACTTGGACATGCTTTACACTGGAATGTGACTATCCTGTAATATTTATCAGCTAAGCATTCAAGATCTCTCTTTGAAAGTTGGTTTCCTAGAACTGTCAATGAATCTTGACAGATGTGACAGCCAGTTACTGTCACGTGAAAGAAGATGTAGTATATTTACTAATGATGCTTAAATTCAATCAATCATTGAAAAGTACACTTCACAACTGTGCTACTGAACATGGTGCTCACGTGTTTTTAACTGAGAAAACTGTTTTACTGTTTAAGGTTTGTAAAAAGAATTTTAATGAATCAATACAGCTAAGCACAATTTTGCTTTTGGTTCAGAGTGGTCTACTACCAGCAGCTGCTGCCAGATCTAGCATACAGTTATTTGTGTAAATCATTAACTGTACTAGCAGAGTCTAACCTAACAACATTCACTGCTATACCTTGTGGTAATGTACAACAGTAAAAAAATATGATTTTTAAATCAAATATTGGTTATTAAATATATATTATGATTATACCTTGCATTGAATTTAAGAACTTTCTACTATACTGAGCACGAATAAATTAAGTGTAATAAAAGTGAATAATATTAATGTTAGTACCTTAGGGATTGCATTGAAAGGGTATGTAAGAGCCCAAAGAGAAATCAATAAGGAGTTATCACAAAAAAGACCAGTAGTATCAGGGTTTCCGCAAGGATCTATTCTGGGCCCCTGTTATTTTTACTGTATATAAATGACCTCCCATTATGTCTTATGAACAATTTAGATGCTAAAATCATACTCTTTGCATATGATACAAGTATTTTCATTGCAGGAAAGGATGATGATAGCCTTCAGCAAAATATAACACCAGCTATAGTAAATGTATTAAGTTGGTTTAAAGTCAATAGATTGTTTGTAAATGAAGAAAAAACAATAGCACTAAATTTTCAGCATAAGGCTTATAGGAAAACAGAAAACCCTTGCATCAAAATTGATAATTTATCAGATTGATAAATTTCGAACAGCAAACTAAATTCTTAGGACTATGGGTAGACAAAAATTTAAGTCGGGACTAACATATAGAAAAGTTAGCACAGAAGCTGAGCTGTGTTTGTTTTGTTTTACATCAGCTGAAGCCTTGGGTAGAATTTACTGCACTCAGAACCTGTTACTTTGCTTACTTTCATTCACTACTATCATATGGACTACCATTGTGGGGAAATGCTACAAATAGTAAGATGATATTTAAGCTACAAAAGATAGCATTACGAATTATGGTTGGCATTCCAAAAATGGAAAGCTGCAGAAATCATTTCAAGAGATTTGAATATCTTCACCCTACCAAGTTTATATATGAAACAGCTATTGATTTACATGAAATTGAAATGTGTAGTGTTTAACGCCCGCTTTTACTACATATGGCACCGCAGGCGGTGACACTGATGATACATGAGATGAAGATGGAGCACCAGTGGAATGAAACGGCGGGGGAAACCGGAGGTCCCGGAGAAAACCCGCCCCAGTGCCGTGTTGTCCACCACAAATCTTGTTTTGCGGTAGCCTGTGATCGAACCTGGGCCACCTTGGTGAGATTTACATGAAGACTAATACTGCGAACTATGTCACGAATGCTAAAATACACACCCATAACACACGTAATAGAGACAAATTACACACCTATATTCATAAAACAAAACTATTTGAGACTTCTGTCAAATACCTGGGTTTAAAGCTATACAACCACTTGCCAAATCAATTAAAAAACATACCCTCTATAAATAAGTTTAAGGCAGAGCTACACAATTTCTTTAAACAAAAAAAAAACAAAAAAAAAAAATCAGTTTTACTCAGTAAATGAATACTTAGAATACAAATCAGGCAAAGTATAAATTAATCAGTTTGTTGTACATAGCCATACTAATGTATTCTGTTTCTATTCTTGTTTCATATGTCCGAGATTGGAAGACTCATCAATGAAGAATTTTAGCTGACCAAAGCATTAAAATGAAGTGTAATACTAGAGTCAGTGTCTGCATAAATATTCATAACTGAGTTGATCTGTTATTGTACTCAAGTGTCTTAATGTTTTCAAGTGGGAATAGTAATTTGTGTAAATTATCTGTAAACTTTAGATTGTAAATACCTCATAGATGAATTGTGAATATTCTAACTATACTGACAATGCCTATAATTCTGTATGAATTCCTGTGGCTAATAAACATTGTATTGTATTGTAAACCGTAGTCAGCAGTAGCATTTCACTTTTACAGTGAAAACCATTACCTTGACCCAAATCCATAATTATTAAAAGGGGTGATAAACCAAAACAGACAACGTTGGAGGATATCTTGACATCTTAATATTTTCAACATTAGAATTGCTAGAGCTGTGGATTCTCTGTGAAATGCAATAACACAAACCTTTATTGACAGTTTATGATATTACAGAAAGCTAGGAGGTTAACTAACAAGAAAAATGAAATTGTGTACTTTTACACACACTGGGGCCATTAGCACCTTACTGTTGTAAATTAATAAACTACACAATATGCATATTTTTAAAAGATGATAATGTGCTCACATAATCTTCAGTGATAACTTCAGTAATGAAACACATGGTGAAAATTACTCTTAGAATTTATGTAAAATAAGTAAATAAATAATGTATGTAGTAAACTATAAATAGAGCACTGGACATTAGGGGGCTAATATGGAAAAATAAGGACCAAGTAATGAACTGTGAAATCCCACCAGTCGATAATTTGATAAAGAAGTTCATACTTCCACTACCAGAGAGATGACAGGAGACAAGAACAACAGACAGTAGTTGGAACTTCAAAGTGAAAATGGAAACAACAATTTCCTAAACTAATCCATCGTAAAATAAAAATGTGACGGAGGTTAAAAATCAACTACAAATAGCTTTTTCAATTGAGATGTTAACAATTTGGAATCCCATAACCCGCCCAGCTGAATTCTTTAGGATTTTTTCTATAGGAAAATTATAACATGGAAACAGTAAACCATGCCATGTTGACAGTATTGCTTATGCGAGGATGAAAATGACAATCCAAGGGAGTGAAATCTACTAGTTTGGCAAGATTTTTGGGCTTAGCTTCACAGATTCCATGGCTATACTTTGTCATTATTAACTCCTCTTCTTATAACTTCCCTTGCCTACGCATTGTGGCTTAGGACCCCTAAATGAGTTGTTTGCATAAGGATGGATGTGTTTGTTAGTGTCTTATTGGAAACTTCTTTGGAATGACAAAACAACTCGACAGCAAGTTTGTAAACAAAGAACTGATAAATAGACCAAGCACTTCATTTTCTCTCAGTGGGTATGATAGCTTGCCAAAAGTACAGTATGATAGCTTGTATGATAGCCTATTTTTATTGTTATAAACACCTAAACATTCAGGCTCTACTGATCATATATAGCATTATGTATGTTGGTACCTGCATACCTGTTCAACTGAGATCTTGAGCCGTTCAAGTTCTGTCTGTTGATGTGACAGCTCTGACTTAAGTTCATCAATTCTTTGAGTGAAAGCTACTACTTCCAATTGGAGTCGCTGTCTCTTTGCTTCTAGATCTCGTAGTTCTGCACTCACTGAACCTAAAACACAAAAGCAAGCATCATTCCCTTTCTCTCTTCTTTTGTAAGAAAATACTTGAATTTTGGTGACAGTACTAAGATGTAAAGAAATTTCAAATTCATTTAACATATTAACTTCATACCTTTAATTCTTAACATTTCCTCTATTCTAAGTTTTAAGTCGGCAGCCTTAAGACTGCTGAAGTCTTCAAATGCCTCCAGTTTGGACCTTGTGCGATGAATGTCTCCATTTGGTACATTGTTTTCAACCTGAAACATTAACAACAGCTTATAGCCCACAGGTCTGCACCCTTAACTCATTTAAATCCATTGGAAACATTTTATTTTGACTTTTAAATATCTTTCTGAGCACAAGAGCATTGTTGTACACTGATATTCATTGAACTACAAAAATTTTTGTAATAGCAACATATAAGTGTTACAACCTGTATTTTATTACCATTAAACTAACATACCTTGGAGAGATAATAATGCGTGATCAATGGGACAATGATGAGCACCACGGAGACCAGCAAGATGATACGTGACAACTTCACCTGGCTCATCCAATGACGACAGAAGATATGGGAGGTCGGGGCACTGCTCCCCACGTCTAGAGTCATTTTCTAGTCACAGTAACATCTTCTCTAGGGTACTTATCCTCCGATTTGTAGTATTTAGCCGATCGCCATTTCTCACATTACATTCTTACCGTAAGAAATATCAAAACCTAACCTCACTTTCCAGTTTATACATTCAGATGGGTCTGAACCTTTTAGATTACTGCTCTTCATATTACTAACGAAAAAATAACAGAGTATCTCAAAACACTTAATTAATTTCATTAATATACCCGAATTCTTGCACTCATAGATTAAAGCTGTTGAAATGCTTCAGCTGTCAATTAAAATAATCGCCACCATGTTTTTTCCTCACACTCGATTGACTGGTTGCCGCGATTGTAATTTAGCTCGATATAATATATCGAAAACGCATTTGTCGTTCATAATAAATTGTATAGGTACAGTGTATACGATTATAGGAACTCATATTTTGCTAAAACAATTTCATTACAGTCATATGATGTATATAAAATCACTGATAGAACTTGCATTGAAATAAAATCTGATGGATTGCATCCACACGCAACTCTTACCTTTTCGTTTATTTTTATATCTTCTCTACGAACTATTCTTGTTTATTTATTTATTATTTATTTATTGCTATCTGAAAAGGTTCCCAGAGCCGTAGCTCATTGCTAGGGAACAGTACAAAAATATATAAAATGATGGCAAACAGCCCTTAAGAATACTTATATTGCATTTTATAGTAGGAATGAATTACCGTACAAAAATAACATATATAAAACAAAGATACAAACATTCACTATAACTCAACAAATAATAGTAGCAAAGAACATTACAAAAAATTATACATATTCTATGAGACATTAAATACATATTAATTTTTAACCAGTTCAGCTAATATTTATCTACTTAACGTTAATAGAATAAACATTTGTAACAATGACATGTTCTTCATAGAATAATATGCGGGCGATTGCTTAGTGCTCCTAAGCTATAGATAATTATTATTCTAAGCCTAGGAGAGGTGTTGAAATATTCACTAGGATCAAAATGTGAGTTATTGTCGGATCTAACTCTATATAGATATTTTTGTCGATAACCACTGTATCAACATGTTTGTTAGAATCTTGTTCAGAAACAAATCCTGGAAATTCTTTGTAAACTACCCATCCTTTCTGACGTAGGATCTGATTATTGCAGATCTTACATTATGGTCTTTATTGTTTCGAAGCAGTTCGCGTGGTTCTCAGCTTCCATTCTATATTGCGTGTTAGAGACCGCTTAATTTTCTCAGAGGCCTCTTTATCTGGTTTGATGTACTTTTGCCACTGAAGGAAGCCACGCTAAAGACTTTTACGCCCGATAAAAATGTCCATTTCCCACCACTGAGTTTGAACGCGCGACGTTGAGTACCAAAGGCTAGCAGGACGACCTGAAGACAGGAAGCATCTGGTTAGGACAGAACGTTTGCTGACAAGCTGCAGAGCGTCTTAATGACATTTAGGTATTAGATGGATGACAGCTTTTTTATTACTGATTAATGATTTGGCATTCTTTGTTTAATAAATCTGCCAGTCATACAAATTTTAATATGCTTCATTGGCTATTCGCAGATATTCAACATGTGTAAGGCATGCGATTTTAATAAAATTCACAATTTTGAGAAAATAAAAGATAACTATAAAAATATTTCTTATAAAGGTAGTTTTGAACCAAAATGATTTTTAATATTTCCTTGTTGCATTTAGGAAAACTCCTTTTATTTCTCCCTTTTGGATTAAGCTGTTCATAAATACACAAGAACAGGTGAAAATCGCGTATTATTCCTGAAGCCAAAGTCTTCCACATCAAAGAATAGTTTACAAATGAAGACATCAAACTGGTCTAAAAGGAAATTACGGAAAAAAATATATTGCAACAAGAGAAAATGGTGTTCCTATCTTCAATTAAAGGCACACATTAAAACGTAGTGAATCATGCTATAATTATATAATTGCGCAACATCCGTTCGTCCGCCTGTCCGAGGTGCTGGCTGGCTGTATTTAGCCAGAAGGTTTTTGCTGCGTGCCCACCCGTTAAAGGTTTTAAGGCAGGTAGTTTTCTTCTTTTTCTCTTTTTTAAGGATTTTTTTAGGATGCCCGCAAACCACGTGGGGTAAGTATACGGAACAGCCTAAATCGGTGTCTTGCGGGGTCGTAATCTCCCAAAGTTCTAACTAATGCTCTTTTACATGATGGTAAAGTAGCGTAAAATGTTGATGCCCGACGCCTAATTTTGTCCTCCAGGTATGGAAGACCCGAGACTTCGTGAAACAACGTGGTAGGAAAAGGGCGACCCATAGAATATATGGACCGCAGTCGTCTATTCTGTGCACGTTGAAGCCATGCGAACCAGCTATCTGCGGCTATGCCCCACCTGGTGGTAAGCTCGTCCGTCCGTCCGTCGCTAGCTGGCAGTCTGAGGAACAGCCCGAGGATGGTTAATACATGTACCTGCCGCGAGTAGGGCTTGACCACGAAGTGGCCGGGATGTGAGTGTTGTCGAATGGTGGGTGAAATTTAGGTGGTAGGTGAGAAAGGAAGTAGCTGAATAGCTCTTCAATGGTTGTGGAATCGGATGCAATGGTCCTCGTGCATCGCTGGAGGAATACAGTTTATGTATTGAAAAGGAAGATTTAATTTTGTTAGTTCAAGAAAAAGAACTTGAATATATATAAGCTTTACAATTAAGATTGACATCAACCTGCAAATCCAATGTGGTGGGCTAGAGCGTTGTGCTTCAAATCCCTGCCACGGTATGCACCCGGGATCGAATCCCACCTCAAGGGGGTGTAGATTTTAAGTCCTGGTGCTCACTGGTGCTCACTCAGCATTTTGAGGAAACTGGAGCTATGATAGGCAGCGACTCTCTCAATTGCTAAGATCATATCACCACTACTGTATGCTGGAATTAGGTTCTGCAGGAGTGAGCTAGGGATCAGCAGGGCTTTCACGGCTGGTGTCATTACACATGAGCTCAGAAGAGAGCTATTCGACGTATGTGTGGAGCATCGTCTAGGACACATTGTAAACCCTTATTTATTGAGTTGGGCATATTAACCATGCCTTCTATGTTTATTATGAACTGTCTCTTATATGTTAAGATGAATATAGATTTATATACATTGTGTTCTTCAGTTCATAATTACTCCACAAGAAACAGTGCTAACATTTATATTGCTAAATGCAAATACAGTAAAGTTCAACATTCATTTGAAATTACATCTTTAAATCTATTTAATAGTCTTCCCAACAATGTCAAAGTGCTGCAACTAGTGCTATTTAAAAGAAAAGTGAAATCTACACTGCTCTTAAATCCTGTGTACAGTATTACAGAGTTTTATAACAGTAATATGTTTTTGTAATGTTTTAATGTTATTTTTTGTATGTGTTTTTGACGTTGCTATACAACCTTTGTATTATCTGGGCAAATAAATCATATCTATCTATGATTATCTAGGCTTGTCGGCTACGGTTCAGTTGAAGCTCTCCTTCCAGACGTTTCATTCAAAACTGCATCGAACAACTTCAGTGGCATGACCGTGGTTCTCCCTTGTATAGGCCGTGAAAGGTTCCTGAACGTTGAAATATTTAAATGAAAGCTTTGATGTGAGTATCTTACCTGTTTTCTCTGACCTTCAATGGCAGTAATATCTCCCTGCAATGACTTCACCCTCTCAAGTATCACTGGATTGTTTATTCCATGTGTCGCTATTCAGGGAAGTCATACAGTCTCCAACAAATTAAATACTAAAGTTCCATAAAGGTTTTCCACTTATACACAACAACCTAACACTGAGATAAACAGTTTTGCCTTTAATCATATTTTAATTCTTCTACGCTTGTCATATTTTCATCTTTTGAGTCATTATCATTGTCATTCTCCTCACTATTTCCATCCCATTGTCTTCAATTTTAATTATTTAAGTTTTAAGCATCTTTTTTCTAATAGTCCTATTTTATTTCATTCACATGATTGGCATACCTTTTGCCATACCATTTGTCCAATTTGCTCAAATCATTAGAGACACAACCTTTCATCTTTCATTTTAAAGTTTACATTCCTGCAAGCAACCCATTGTTTGGCAACTGTCCATATTAATTCTATAGAATTCTGATCCGAATGTTGCGGAGGAAGCCTTAAGGTTGCATGGTCATGTTCTGACAACGTTTGGTTAGTCAAAAAGTTCTTCTGAGTCAGTTTATTGGCTAGATTAAAATGATATAATTTTCATTAAACGGGATATTGTGATTTTGTAAGCAACAAGGTATATATCTTCTTAAAGAACTAGATGTTGGAGGCTTGCCTACTTGTTTATTATGGTAAGAGACATTATCTATTACTAGCTAGTAACCATTTAACATAACTTTCAGTATAATTATTACACTAATAAAAATATTTGTAGCAAAAAGCTTCACTTATCTGAAGAAAATGGTGTTAATTCTTATTTCTAATCTTTCTTTGCTGATCTTTTTATGAGTTTTTTCGAAATACAAGTCACTAAAGCATTTCCTTTGATTTTTAAAACCTGATATAGATATGTTGATGATATTTTTGCTTTTGTTCCTGATAAACAAATTAATGACGCTTTAAAATTACTAAATTTACAAGATAAAGCTATAAAATTCACATTAGAAACTGAGATTAATGGATTTCTTCCTTTTCTAGATTTGAAGATAATAAGAAATAATAATACATTAGATTTTGGTATTTATAGGAAGTCTACTCATATTGATAATTACATAAAAACTAAAAGTTTTAACCCTTTTTCAGATAAACTTACTGTTTTCATAGTTTTATTTATATATTAATAAAGATACCCCTGAATAAATAAGAATTTAATAAATAATATAAAAATATTATTAATACCGCTTTAATTAATGGTTTTAATAAAGACTTTATACAAAAGAAGATTGAAAAAATTAAATACCAAAAACTATTAATGATATTTCTACCCTTAAAAGAATAAAAGATGATTACTTTACCAAGTATAATTACCAGCAGTTGATTCTGTTTTTATGTTTGTTTTGTTTTCAGATTTTGGTAATACTGAAAAAAACATAATAACATAGTAACCAGTATCCTTGACAACGAAGTGTTGTGGACTGACAATGCAAGCGATTTGTTTGTGAAATCGATCGCCTTAATAAGAAAGATTTGACATCATTTCTCTTAAGATAAGTGAGGTTTTTGTTACAAATATTGTATTCGTGTAACAATAATAAGTAAAGTATAGTTTACAGTTATATATGGAAAAAGCTAGGAACAGTGATGAGTTAAGATGTCATCAAAAAAGAAGCACTTTAAGTTCAGATTCTCTTCAAAGGTGGTGTCAAAATTGAGGAGTTTTCCTTCATATTTCTTCATAAATATATTTTTCCACGTGGTTAATGTATTTTGATTCTGAACACATTTTAATAAACACCTTTAGAAATCACGTTATACAAAAGGAAACCTACAGAAAAAAGCTGAGGTATGCACCGGATAAATTACAAAGGTTGTGGCAACTTTTACATTGGAAAAACAAAAAGGAATTTGAACATTAGGTTTAAAGAGCATTTTAGGAACATCAAGAACAAAGAAATGGACACATTTGTAGTAGCATACCATTTCTGGAATGAGAATCATGATATAGAACAAAAAGTGCATTTATTAAAAAGTGTTCAGGGACCAACTGCATTAATCATGTGGGAAAAGATATTTACAGGAAAATATGAAGGAAAACTGTTCAGTTTCAATAGCATATGTGAAGAGAATCCATACTTTACATCAGGACACAGAGATGCATCAATTGCCTCCAAGGAGTTCATCAAATCAAAATTCAACCTTTGACGTTAGCTGAGGATGCTAGGAAGGTCCTAACGAAACACGTTCTAGGTAAACACTGGCAATAAATGGAGCATTGAGTACTAGTTCAACTCAATGTTATATTAATTCATATACAGGTTTTTACTTCAGGATTATGACTAACATGTTTCATTTGACTCTTTCACAAAACAGATTAATAATAATAATAATAATAATAATAATGGTTTATTCACTTATAGACATGACATACATGTTTCAAGTTTCGTTGAAAAAGTTTACATATTACAATATTTAGTTACATACATCAAGATTTACAAATTTTACAGAGAATATACAGAGATTAATAATAATGTAACTGTCTTTATGGTAAAAAAAAAAAAAAAAAACCAATCTTCGGTTTTCCCTTTCTTTGAGGAGGGTCTCGCGGTTCTTCCTATCCATTGGTCATAAGGTGAAGATCTCAGTAATATGAAACAGAAGATGTAATAAACTGTATTAGTATTTTCTTATTTGTTATATAATGATTGAACATAAATAATAATAGTAATAATAAGAATAATAATTTATAAATATGTACTTAATGCTGATTTCAGAAATATATTTCAAAGGTTATACTCACTTGTTGAAATTACTAGACAGATTGACAGTTTGATCTCCCATTTATACCCTCATTGAAATATTTACAAATTACATGTGTCAGGAAAAAAAAAAAACCTTTGAAATTACAATTGCAGATATTCATCTATGTCATAAAAGGCCATCTCAATTAAGTAATTTTTTAAACATTTATTAAACTTGGAACCAGTTGATTGTTTAATTGTGGCTGGCAGCTTATTGTATAAAGTTCTTCCAATTACAAATGGATTTTTATCAAAAAATTTCTTACTCTTTGCTTCCCTATACATATTCTCTTTAGTTCCTGTGTCATATTTATGTATATTGCTATTACTCCTTATATTTGTAGTTCTCCTAACTAGTAAAATAACTCTAAAAATATATAATGCAACCATTGTAAGAATTCTTTCTTTTTTAAAAATTTCTCTACATGAATCCCTTGATTTTAATGAACACACAATCCTTACACACCTCTTCTGCAATACCAGTAATCGTTTCAAATTTTCTTTAGACGTTGTACCCCATAATTCAATACCATAATTCAAATGAGGATGAATTATTCCATAATAAATCAATTTTAAATTAGGTTTATCCAAATAGTGTGCCACGTAATTTAATAGATAGATACCCTTACTTATTTTATTGCATATATAATTTACATGTTTTGTCCATGATAAGTTTTTGTCAATATTCAATCCTAGAAATAAGTGATCATCTGTTGTATCTATTTCTTCATTTCCAATTTTAATTTTCATATTGTTGTACATGCAATTACTAATTTTAAAATATATTATGCTTGTCTTGTTTAAATTATTAAATAGGTTGTTATTAGCAAGAAATTTAAGTATTACATCTGTACCTGAATGTATATTATTAGTTAAGTTGTCTAGATCTTTTCCCCAACAAATTATAGATGTGTCATCAGCATATGATACAGTTTTAACATTATTAATCACAGGTAAATTATTAGTGTATAATGTAAATAGTAAAGGCCCAAGCACAGATCCCTGTGGGACTCCATATTTAACAGTTGCTAATGAGGATTCATATTTTGTTTCTATTTGGTTTAGTTTACATATTATTTCTGTGCTTTGTACCCGGTCTTGTAAGTATGTGTTAATTAATTTACCTGCAGTCCCCCTTATACCATAATGTTCCAATTTTTGTAATAAGACTTGTTGATCAACACTATCAAAGGCCTTTGATAAATCAAGAAAAATCCCCATTACTTGATTGTCATTTTCCATTTTGTTAATTAATTCGTCTATAAATTCTACCGCAGCAGTAATTGTAGAATAACCTTTTCGAAAACCATGCTGGGAATTAGATAAAATTTTATGTTTGTCCAAAAAACTTAAAATCCTCTTTAAAATAACTTTTTCCAGTAGTTTAGCAAAAGTAGATGTTAAAGTAATTGGTCTATAATTACTCACATTAGTAACATCACCCTTTTTGTGTAATGGTTTAACAACCCCCTTTTTTAAACAGTTCAGAAAAATTCCTTCCCCTATAGAGGCATTTATTAGATGTACTAGGATGTTAACTAATTCTTCCTTGCATTGTTTCAGGATTTTTGATGAAACTTCATCCCACCCGCTCGAGTTTTTAGATTTTAATTGAGTAATAATTTTGATTAATTCTGTCTCAGTAACAGGATTTAGGAACACTGTGCTACCAATATGCTTTATTCCCTCATTCCTATCCATTTTAACTGCTTTATTTCCCTTAGGCACTGCTACATTTATAAAGTATTCGTTAAATATATTACCAATGCTTACTGGATTATCAACCCTTTTGTTCTGATGATTAATTACAATGTTCTCTGAATTTTTACAGTTTTTCTTACTAGCATTTACTAAATCCCATAAAGACTTACTTGTATTTTTTGCAGTAGCTACCTTATATTTAATATTTTCTGACCTTAAGCTTTTGAGAGCAGCTTCATACTCTTTTTTGTAATGTTGATATCTATCATAATACAATCTATTACCATACTGCTTATAAAATATATACATGTCCTTCATTGATTCCCTAATCTTAATTATACTGGGGAGAAGGATTAATTTATTAATAAATCTCTACTCACTAATGAATACTTTTTTGGCTTTAATAGTATGGAAAACATTTTTCTGTTGCTTCTGCTCATTTTGTTATTGTCAGAAGTACCTTATTTCTACATTTAGATACCTGCCAAAAAATTCATTAATTGTCATTCACTGTCTAAAATATTCATTACAACAACCATTGTAGGTGGTGACTGTACTTATATTTTCCTTCACTTATTTTCTGCTGTGAGACAAATCCAAAGTTTGTAGTCGGACAATGTAACTCCAACAAATAAGTTTCTCAGTTGAAATCAGTTTTATTATCATAAGTGGCATTACACTTGACCACTGTATTATTTTCTTGATATTTTTTTTTTATTTATCCAGATTTATGAACCCTATTTTACACAGTGGTATATTAGGGTTATAGTTGATACATAAAAATACACAATTTTAACAAAAATATTTTAAATACTAGAAGGAAGAAAATATGTTATAATCTGATGCATATTAATTTAAAGTATTTCAGACGTTTAAACACTGAGTTTATAAACATCATGAAGTACTTATACTATCGTGGCTTCATTAGCAAAGATGTGAGCGGAGCAGAAAATTCAGTTCCTAGAGAGTCTAGCTTGAATATTAATTCTTGTCTTTCTCTCCAGAAAATGGGACAACAGAAAAGGAGATGAACCACAGTTTGAAATTCTTCACCACACATGCACTTGGGGTTAGATGTTAAGTGAAAACGTGATAAGTATTCACCAAATTTACCATGTCCACTTAAAAATTGTGTCAAAACAAAATTTGGTACAAGAGTTTCACATTTTCCTCTGTCATATACACTAGGGAAAAATAATGTGTTTGTTAAACTTCCATTTGGAGTTGTTAGCCATTGTTGGTTCCATTCTTCAAGAATATGTTGATGTATTATTCTCCTTACAGTAGAAATAGGACATAAAGAGTATGTCACAGGAAGATTGGATTCTGCAGCCTTCTTAGCCAAGCAATCAGCTCTCTCGTTACCTAAAATTCCACTGTGTCCTTTAACCCATCCCATGCAAATATGTCCTGGATGGTCATATTTGCATGGGATGGGTTAAAGGAGACAGTGGAATCTTGATATTCCCAATGTTTTAATATTTTTGGCAGATAACATTTTGGATTAATTGATGGAAGGTAATCATTTCTGCTCACTAGCCGTATACAGCCTAAGGTTTCGGACTGATAGAGTCAATATCAATAAGGTTTTGGAATGATATATGAGTCAATTGGAGCATTTAATATCATGATGGCAAGTTGGCCATGGTAGCTCAATGGGTAAGAGCAACTGGATGGAAACCAGTAAATCCATGGTTCAGATCCCAGCTGTGGCACTGAACTTTTCATGTTGACTCTATGTATCAAAAACCTTAGCCTATATACGACTAGTGTGAAGAAATGATTAATGTTCATCAATTAAGAAAAATAATAAGAGTTAAATCATCATTTAACTCAAGAGACTCAAGTACTTACAATAGTAAGTTGCCACAAATGGTGTATCTCCAATACGAGAGTCCCTAGTGGTTTACTGGGGAACTATTCAAGTCAATTCTAGAATTTAATATCATGGCAACAAGTTGGCCATGGTAGCTCAATGGCTAAGAGTGACTGAATGGAAACCAGGAGATCCGTAGTTCAAATCCTGGCCATGGCACTGAATTTTTCATGTTGACTCTATAATAACATTTTGGATTTTAACAATTGTTTTGATGTCACAGAATGTCAACTGTAGCTAACATCCTTGGTCTCTAATCTTTTGTTAGTTTTAAAGTCTTCAACTGGAGATAGGATTCTCTGATATTTTATAGAATTATGTGGAGTTAATGTTGGATGTGGATAGGAAGTACAGAGTAAATCATGATAATTTTATCCTTGTGCTTGAAAACGTTATTGGTATCATTGTTTATGCTGAGGTACCATCATATTGTAGTAGGACTTTTGATCTTCTGAATACATTCCTTCATACGATGGTAAGATCAATATAAATTTGTGTTATAGTCCCTCAGAAATAATTTGCATACAGTTACTTTCTGTGAGCATTATATGCATAATAAATTTTTAAGAAAGAGCAAATTTTAATTAAAATAGTATGTTATGCAGAAGGGGCACACAGTTTTGTTAGCTCTAGAAAAAGTATTGTGACTTTGTGGGTTCGTAGAATTAAAAGTCCAATTTGCCGAAATGTTCTTTATTTGCTTAGAAATACACTCTGTAGCAGCGGAATTACATCACATATCACAATCTACAGTACCAAGTTCGATGATAATAACAAACAGCTCTCATTACAACACCAACACAGCTGACTCTTATTACATAACTCACTGTTTTACAACTTGCAACACCTGCTGGCATGTCACAATCTCTTAAATACCTCGCTAAGAATTTCTAGAAGATTCGAAAATAAACCAGAACGCGAACAATATCTATCAGTCCAGAAATTTCCATTTATCTCAGTTTGTTTGCCTCGGCAGACCCTTATCTGCCTGTTATCTTTGTCCGTGGGCTCTTGGTTTTCACACTGCCCGCCTATTGATTCCTTTTGTGTAAACAAGCCGCGCGATCGTAGATACGGGTTCGTGACACTGCTCCTTCCTCAAGACTGGTCGTCCCAAACAGCACCATCGTAGCGGGTCAGACGATCCAGGTGTAGCACCAACATCTTCCCTCGGGGCACCTTCTGGATGCAGTAGACCACGTCGTTGGTCCTCTTCACCACCTGGTATGGTCCTTGCCATGGCTGTTGAAGTTTGTCGATTGTTCGGTTTGCTCCCAGGTGTCCTCCTGAAGTACCGGCGTGCAGTTGCCCCAAGACCTCCGGAACCTTACTTCGGGGAAGGATCAACTGTTCTCTCTGCGTCTTCCCATCGGGCGATTCCCATACCTGGAACAGCTCCCGTAGGGGAAGGGATCCGTCCCTTTCAGCTGCCAAAGTGCGGGCGCTGCGGACCCTTAGCACTCGTGGTACCTCTGACGTTACTAGAGGAACCTCGGGCCGAACAGCCGAGCCCCTCCTTCGGTAGTTGTTCGGATTGGGATGGACTCGAGGGGGCAGTGTGTTCCCGATACCCGTGGGAATCGGGTACGTCTTCGGACGGGGTTGAGGGAAGCCATTAAGTCTCCCGGGTACTAGCCTGCAAAGCTAGTAGAAGGTGTGCTAGATCACCAGGCGGCCCCACCGAGGTTTTTCGGTAGTCTTCACCTTGAGTGTTGACGCGCGTAAGTGGCGTATCCACTTCCATCCCGTCTTGAGTCCATAGGACCAGATGGGGGGGGGCTTGTTAGTCTCTAGGTCTTGCCCTATGGAAAGCACCTCGGAGGACGCCGAGCGCCCTTTGGGACAGCTCGGATACTCGCTGGTTGAAGGAGGCCCGGGTCCAGTTCCTACGGGTTCAGGACTAATGGGAGTAGAACCTCTGGGCTAAACCTGGAACAGCACACCCTCTCTGATCTTCAGCGAGTCCCATTGGGTCCAGTACGACTTATAGGTGGCGCTCCTCGGTGCTATGTCCTTCCAGGTTGGTCTTGACCCTGCCTCCGCTTTCCTCAAGAGTGGTCCCAAGTCTGCGTCCTCCAGCTGCTCCCTCCTTTGGCCTGCGCTATCCCAGCCATCCACAGGCACTGCCGTAACTACTTTGACTGCTGCGGCACGCTCCTTCTCTTCCACTCTTGTGCAATGGCCGCATTGCTCTGGGCAGCATCTTCGGGACATGGCGTCTGCGTTACCGTTGTTCTTCCCTCTACGATGTTCAGAGGCGAAGTCGTACTCCTGCAGCCTCTGAACCCAACGTGCTATCTGGCCTTCCAGGTTTCTAAAGCTCAGTAGCCAGGTTATGGCGGAGTGGTCAGTCCTCAGGTGAAATGGCTGACCGTACAGGCACTTGTGGAAGTGCTCCGCTAGTAACTCTCGCCGGGCGACGCAGTAGTTCTTCTCTGCCTTGGCTGAAGAAGCGCTGGTATCGTCTCAGCAGTTGTCGAACCTTCTCGAGCTGTTCTGCGGTCAGGTGATCGGTCACCCTCTCCAACAAGCCTTCCAGCTGGTGCCCCAGGTGTTGCGTTGGCACCGGCTCCAGTGTCTTGTCGATTGCTGTCACGATGACCACGGGCTCGCACGTCCCCATCTCCGTTCCGGCCTGGACGTCGTGATCGATGTCCACTAGGATAACCAGCCTCACTGGCACCTCTCGGCACGGCAACAATGTTCTTTATTCGCTGTCCTTCCAGTAGCGCCGTCATCACCACCTCCTTTCTCGCGTGTACCCACGTCTTCCTACAAGATGACCCTGCAGATTCCAAGGCATTCTTCAGGTTGCCGGAGTATGACCTCTTCTCCATTGAGCCGCAGGACCTTCCTGCCATCGTCGACCGTCGCCTCATGGCTCCCGACGGCATCCAGTCCCAGTATCACCTCCTCAGCCACCTCCACGACGAACAACCACTGACGCACGGCACTCCGTCCCAAGGATAGCTGCAGCAGAGCCTCCCTCTCCACGGGTAAGGTGTCGCCCGATGCCGTCACTAGCTGGTATGATCGGCTTGGTTTCCTCGACGGCAAATCTTGGCCACGTCAGGTCTGATGATGGTCACGGCTGTCCCGGTGTCTACGAGAACGCGGCACGGCTTCCCTCTAACTCAACCGTCCGCGATGAGGCTGTCATCCATACGTCGGCTGATGACACGCAGTGTCACTCGAGGGGATGGTGGTGATGGCGCCGACGTGCTCCTCGTCACGCCGTTCCTTATTCGTTCATACGGCTACTCTCCCTGGTATCGGTCATCGCGGTCATCGTGACGCCTAAGTTGCTATTTGCAGCTTCCGTCTTCGTTGTTAATTCGGTCTTCATTTCTTCCATCTTTTCGGTGATGCTGTCGTTGTCCCGCTTCCTGGCACCAATTGTGACTTTGTGGGTTCGTAGAATTAAACGTCCAATTTGCAGCGGAATTACATCACATATCACAACACAATCTTCCCAGGTCGATGACAAAAACAAACAGCTCTCATTACAACAACACAGCTGACTCCTGTTACACAACTCACTGTCTTACAACTTGCAACTCCCGCTGGCGTGTCACAACCTCTTAAATACCTCGCTGAGAATTTCTAGAAGATTCGAAAATAAACCAGAACCCGAACAATCTCTATCAGTCCAGAAATTTCCATTTATCTCAGTTTGTTTGCCTCGGCAGACTCTTATCTGTATGTTATCTTGTCTGCCGGCTCTTGGTTTTCACACTGCCCTCCTATCAGTTCCTTTTGTGTAAACAAGCCGCGTGAACGTAGACACGTGTTCGCGATAGTATCTGAAACTTTACATTATGCAGAGCAATACAATACTCAAAGCAGTCCTTAACCATTTCTAATAAAGATCTATGTAGCAGCCTGCCAGGATCCCATTGTCAGAATCCAAAGCTCTGGTCTCAAAATGTTCCATATTTGGCTATGACTGGACTTGCAGGACTGCCCATAGCTACTCCTCTTTCTGTTCATAAAGCCTGTGAAATCGGAAGACGCTGTATCAGTTATCACTGAGATCTATAATTCATGCAATCGTTATAGAACACTAACCTTCACCCAAAGAAAAGTCAGTGAGCATAGGTCTATCCTTTCTCATCACAACGCGTAAAAAGTCGTAGAGCGTCTCCAATACACAGAAACCTAGGGTTACGTCTATGGGGACCGAATTATTCAATGGCAAGCAACATGGTAGGACTTTCAGGATTTAGAAACATATGGCGTTTTCTAGTCTGGATTTTATAATTGAAGACATGCCCGGAAAAACGCGCTAACCCTCAAAATAAAGCATTTTGCGATAAGTGCTGCCCTCTGTTGTTGCGGCAGAGAGCTATCATTTCTTGTGTTGGTCTATCCTGTAGCAATTATATTACGCTAAATAGAGAGACGTGAAGATCTTGCGTTTCGTGATATGCTACTCGTATAATCTCAAAAATGTAATAACCTATTCATCCTCTGTGCCTGCCATCTAGTGGCCGATCAAGGATTTTTTACCTTGTGACCGTGACTTCAGCCTTATGGACGGGGAAAAAATGGCAAGCAGCTTACATTTGTTTCAGATCAGTGAATGGAGGTAGTGAAAAAAAAAGCAGGGTAAATAATCCCTTTCATTTTGTCAAAATGACAAATAACATGTTCATTTCTGCAAAACCTCTTTTGGATGAACTACAGAAAAGAACAGTTTCAGAATCAGGGCAAATTATGCTCCTGTGCGAGGTGGCATGTATCTAAGTATTTAAACACCACCTCTTTAAGATATATTTTAAATAAATTTACGGTGGTATTGAGGATTATGACATTTTGGACATTAGAAGGAAAATATCTGGCAAAGGTTAGCTTACATGATATTTCGTCTAAAATAGAATGGTGCAAGACCTATGAATCCTTTGAAATTAAAGTACTTACAGGATCTGATGAATTATGTCTAACCAATTTATCATGAGTACTATAAAACTCTTAAATATGAGACCACAGCTTCTCATAATATTACTGATGAACCTCTTTTATCAGCTGAGCTACAGCTAAAAAGCTTGCACATACTTTCCAAAATGATATACTTATTGAAACGTGCAATAATCCACAGTGTACGATGTTTAAAAATGCCAAAAGGCATATTTAATTATTAATTTTGCCTAAAATGTGTGTAAAATGTATCTACAATAAAACTTGAGTAAAAACTAACAATGTTATTACATCATTCATGTTCTGGGGTCTATTAAGGCTAACACTGATTACATATACTGTATTCTTAAGACTCATATTCTCAGAGATGAAATAAAATAATGTTAACGATTTCCTTCAGCCTCATTCACAAAACACTGTTTTTCTCCATTAAAAAAAGTGGGTTAACCCGTTTTTCCGGGCATGTCTTCAATTGTAATCTTGATTTTGTATTTCCATTTCATGATGTAGAACGAAAGATGATAAATAAATTACAAAATAACTACACATTCATATTCAGATTCGTTTGATGGGGACAATTTCGGATAGAAAAAATTTCCTACCAGCAGCCTAAATACAAAGATGTATTGATGTTAACAGGAAATAATTTGAAAAGCAATACACTCTTTTAAATTTGTATTAACTAATCCTTGTTTGATATTTTAGAACTTAGGAGTGTCACCTTCACATTTACAGGATTCATTTAAAACCTAACGGGCACACGGTATTTCGCCTATGCAAAATTGGGTGTGCCAGAGGGACCTTTGCTCCTACATAAACTCTTCGCATAAACCATGTATAACACTCCTAACTTAAAGTGCCGTGTGCTCCATTAGGTTTTCAAATTAGGATCCCAATATAATATTATAATTTTAATTTATTTAATGCAATGCCTTAAAATCATTGGGGTGTATGTAAATGAAACAGAAATAAAGTCACATAAAGTTTATTCAAATACAAAAGGAGATAAGATCTACTCCTCTTCCCCACAGAGTGGAGGGCTGTTACCGGGCTCGTTGTCAGTCGATCTTGGTCGCTTACATGGACATGAAATATAATCGTATATCGGGGTCGCTGTTTCAGACTTGTGCTCTACACTTCTGTCAACGTGTGATGTTCTGGACTCAGGTACTGGCGAGGCTTCTCTCGGGGTGCTTTCTCCAACCCTGCCAAATTCACAGCTTTCCTCTAATCCTCCAAGTGCAAATACGTCAGAGAAAAGGAGTACAGTGTACACAATGGGAACTGTTTGGACAGAAGAAAGGATAATCAGTACTTTGTCATTGGAAATAAACAAGACATGTATTCTACTATGTAACAAAATTTTGAAGGGTATTTGACTTCATAGATAAGAACTGCATTTGATTGTTAACTTATTTACTAACAGAGCGAAATAACTCGGCATCTTAGCCTATAGTAAGTGACGAAAATTAGTTGTGTGTCTGATACGGAAAGTGTGCCAATTATTATATCTAAATGCAATTTACCATTCATTCCCTTCAGTTACTCCGTATCGAATTATTCAATCGCGCTATATATGATTCTTCGTGTCAGATAATGTATTGTTGCGTGTATAGGCTGAGCAAGATTTGGAAATTTCTGTAATTGTTATTCTGTAACATTTTCGATGCCTTGAGTCTGGGCACAGCTGTATGTAAAATCTGTATGATTAAGCGTAAATTCTGCTGACTGGCAAAACATGTACTTTGGACTGGTGAATCATACATCCTGCTGGCTCAGGGAAATAATTTACAGGTGGCCTGTAACAGGCCTCAACTTGTTCTCCATGTTTTAAACACATCCTGCTGATCAAGGGAAATAATGCTTAGTTGGTCAGTAACAGGTTTAAACATGTTCTCAATGATGTAAACAATGATTGCACAATATGGTGCAAATTAACAGTTAGCGTGGGAATCGCTGAGTTGACTTTTTTGGTAGGACCCCTATTTAAGCTTAGTTGAGTTAGCCCCCGCGAAAGAGAGACTTCACAGAGATTTGATGAGGGGACTTGCTGATGGTCTCTGTAAGAATCAACAAGAGTTTATTTCAAAGTGCTACCACGAGTAAGGTAGCCAGCAGGGCGTACCAGATCGTACACCTTTTGTTAGTCGCACAAGGTTCAAGCCATACAAACAACACATCGCTAAAGGTAAAGTTGCATTATGTTATGTATTTAAATGTTACCAAAGCGCCCCTGGTCTCATACAGATCCAGGGAGTGCCCTGTAGAAATACTAGGCATCTCTGAAATATAGTTACTGAGTTCATTTTGAATTAGCTTGTTTGTTCTGCTCTACCTTATCCATAGCTACGCTCCCAGTTACATGCGGCTAAAGGTTAAAACCCCTTGCCTTCTAAACCACTCGCAATTCCTATCAACCCCCCTAAACTGGCAGGTAGTAGTATGACAGGATATTGTATTAATTCTCTGACGAATGAGTACAGTTGTTATGGGAGGTCGCTCGGTTTAGAGAGATCAGAGAAGACGGGGATATAGTACAGTACAGTCTGACCATCAGTACAGCGTACGTAACACGACGTATATTGAATTACCTGTCTGACGAATGAGTACAGTTGTTATGGGAGATCGCTCGGTTTAGAGAGATCAGAGAAGACGGGAATATAGTACAGTACAGTCTGACCATCAGTACAGCGTACCTAACACGACGTATATTGTATTACCTGTCTGACGAATGAGTACAGTTGTTATGGGAGATCGCTCGGTTTAGAGAGATCAGAGAAGACGGGAATATAGTACAGTACAGTCTGACCATCAGTACAGCGTACCTAACACGACGTATATTGTATTACCTGTCTGACGAATGAGTACAGTTGTTATGGGAGATCGCTCGGTTTAGAGAGATCAGAGAAGACGGGAATATAGTACAGTACAGTCTGACCATCAGTACAGTGTACGTAACACGACGTATATTGTATTACCTGTCTGACGAATGAGTACAGTTGTTATGGGAGATCGCTCGGTTTAGAGAGATCAGAGAAGACGGGAATATAGTACAGTACAGTCTGACCATCAGTACAGCGTACGTAACACGACGTATATTGTATTTATTACCTGTCTGAGGAATGAGTACAGTTGTTATGGGAGATCTCTCAGTTTAGAGAGATCAGACAAGACGGGAATATAGTACAGTGTGCCTGGCCATCAGTACGGCGTAAGTAACACCACGTATATTGTATTACCTGTCTGACAAATGAGTACAGTTGTTATGGGAGGTCGCTTGGTTTAGAGAGATCAGAGAAGGCGGGAATATAGTACAGTGTGCCTGGCCATCAGTACGGCGTACGTAACACCACGTATATTGTATTACCTGTCTGACGAATGAGTACAGTTGTTATGGGAGGTCGCTTGGTTTAGAGAGGTCAGAGAAGACGGGAATATAGTACAGTACAGTCTGACCATCAGTACAGCGTACGTAACACGACGTATATTGTATTACCTGTCTGACGAATGAGTAAAGTTGTTATAGGAGATCGCTCGGTTTAGAGAGATCAGAGAAGACGGGAATATAGTACAGTACAGTCTGACCATCAGTATAGCGTACGTAACACGACGTATATTGTATTACCTGTTTGACGAATGAGTAAAGTTGTTATCGGAGAGCGCTCGGTTTAGAGAGATCAGAGAAGACGGGAATATAGTACAGTACAGTCTGACCATCAGTATAGCGTACGTAACACGACGTATATTGTATTACCTGTCTGACGAATGAGTACAGTTGTTATGGGAGATCGCTCGGTTTAGAGAGATCAGAGAAGACGGGAATATAGTACAGTACAGTCTGACCATCAGTACAGCGTACGTAACACGACGTATATTGTATTACCTGTCTGACGAATGAGTACAGTTGTTATGGGAGATCGCTCGGTTTAGAGAGATCAGAGAAGACGGGAATATAGTACAGTACAGTCTGACCATCAGTACAGCGTACGTAACACGACGTATATCGTATTACCTGTCTGACGAATGAGTACAGTTGTTATGGGAGATCTCTCGGTTTAGAGAGATCAGAGAAGACGGGAATATATGTACAGTACAGTCTGACCATCAGTACTGCGTACGTAACACGACGTATATTGTATTACCTGTCTGACGAATGAGTAAAGTTGTTATCGGAGAGCGCTCGGTTTAGAGAGATCAGAGAAGACGGGAATATAGTACAGTACAGTCTGACCATCAGTACTGCGTACGTAACACGACGTACATTGTATCACCTGTCTGACGAATGAGTACAGTTATTATGGGAGGTCGCTCGGTTTAGAGAGATCAGAGAAGACGGGAATATAGTACAGTACAGTCTGACCATCAGTACAGCGTACGTAACACGACGTATATTTTTGCACTTGCGCAATCGGTGACGGATATTCTCCAGATATGTCCTTCTACCTTCAACAAGGATCTTTCCTTTGACAGTATTCATTAGTTTACGTGCTGTAGTTATTTCTGATTTCTGTTCGTAAAATTCGAGAAATGTTCTCTAAAAAACATTTTTGTAAGTTACCGTTTTGGAACCTCTTTGGAAGTGCGCGATTTATTAAGGTTTTCTTGCGAACAATTTGAATTTGAAACCTTCTTCACTATATTATGTACCTGTGTCCGTTCATTCCGTTGTTTAAATGAATATAATTAGACCTTTCTCTTCTTTACAAAACTGTAAAGAATTGCATATTACTTTTCTGCTTTGTTAGTGTATGACGGTGTTTGACTTGATTCGAACTTGTGCACTGTAATATACTCAATTGTGTACTGCCGAATGGTACAGCTAATTGTGGCATAATAGCACTTATTTGTTTGTGTTTATTGTTGGCCGCCTGCAATCACTCTACCGACTGGTTGTATGTTCGATATGCTTGTGTAAAGAGCTCAGTTGTTTTACCTTCTTTCCGATACGCTTCTACGCTTTGACATGTAGTAAGTTATCCTGGGCAACGCTTAAGTAGCAGAATGAAATTGTTTAACGATTTGAGCACTATGTCTGCAGTATCATATTCCACCGAAAAACTGTAGCAAATAGTTTATGGAATGTATCTTCTAAAGACAGCGTACACCATTGTTAGACCAATTCCCCGCTGCTAAGGCGCCCACCTCGCAGCTAACCGACCACACGCACACTGGTGGATGCCCTTATAATTAAATGTGTAACAGTATTCTTTAGTGACTAACTTTACTGTGGTCTAGATGTTTGCCTTCCTGTGTTTGTGGGTGAAGAGCGAAATAAATAATTATTTCATTTGTTAACCATCCTATCAATAGCAAGGACAATATAAGCGCTATCGGTGTGATGAGGTCCTGAGTTCTAATCTCTGTAAGAGTGAGTTATCCGAATAAGGTATTTTCTAGGGTTTTTCCTTATCCTGAAAAATGAATGTCTGGTAACTCTAAGCTCTAAGTATCTTGTACTCATTTGAACATCATTTCATTCATCGTCCCATATGACTTAACTTTGCAGGTTTTCACCTATCCTAAAAGATTAATGTATGGTAAATCTAAGCTCTTTGTACCCTGTACTCATTTGAACATCATTTCATTCATCGTCCCATATGACTTAACTTTGCAGGTTTTCACCTATCCTTAAAGATGAATATATGGTAAATCTAAGCTCTTTGTACCCTGTACTCATTTGAACATCATTTCATTCATCGTCCCATATGACTTAACTTTGCAGGTTTTCACCTATCCTTAAAGATGAATATATGGTAAATCTAAGCTCTTTGTACCCTGTACTCATTTGAACATCATTTCATTCATCGTCCCATATGACTTAACTCTGCAGGTTTTCACCTATCCTTAAAGATGAATGTATGGTAAATCTAAGCTCTATGTACCCTGTACTCATTTGAACATCATTTCGTTCATCGTCCGATATGACTTAACGTTGGAGGTTTTCCCTTATACTAAAAGATGAATGTCTGGTAACTCTAAGCTCTATGTATCCTGTACTCATTTGAAGATCATTTCATTCATCGTCCGATATGACTTAACGTTGGAGGTTTTCTCTTATCCTGAAAGATGAATGTCTGGTAACTCTAAGCTCTGTGTACCCTGTACTCATTTGAACATCATTTCATTCATCGTCCGATATGACTTAACGTTGGAGGTTTTCTCTTATCCTGAAAGATGAATGTCTGGTAACTCTAAGCTCTATGTATCCTGTACTCATTTGAAGATCATTTCATTCATCGTCCGATATGACTTAACGTTGGAGGTTTTCTCTTATCCTGAAAGATGAATGTCTCGTAACTCTAAGCTCTATGTGCTCTGTACTCATTTGAAGATCACTTCATTCATCGTCCGATATGACTTAACGTTGGAGGTTTTCTCTTATCCTGAAAGATGAATGTCTCGTAACTCTAAGCTCTATGTGCTCTGTACTCATTTGAAGATCACTTCATTCATCGTCCGATATGACTTAACGTTGGTGGTTTTCTCTTATCCTGAAAGATGAATGTCTAGAAACTCTAAGCTCTATGTACACTGTACTCATTTGAAAATCACTTCATTCATCGTCCGATATGACTTAACGTTGGAGGTGTTCTCTTATCCTGAAAGATGAATGTCTGGTAACTTTAAGCTCTATGTATCCTGTACTTATTTGAACATTATTTTATTAATCGGTTGATATGACTTAACTATGGAGGTCTTCCTTTATCCTGAAAGATGAATGTCTGGTAACTCTAAGCTCTATGTACACTGTACTCATTTGAAGATCACTTCATTCATCGTCCAATATGACTTAACGTTGGAGGTTTTCTCTTATCCTGAAAGATGAATGTCTGGTAACTCTAAGCTCTATGTATTCTGTACTGACTTGAAGATCACTTCAATCATCGTCCGATATGACTTAACATTGGAGGTTTTCTCTTATCCTCAAAGATGAATGTCTAGAAACCCTAAGCTCTATGTACACTGTACTCATTTGAAGATCACTTCATTCATCGTCCGATATAGCTTAACGTTGGAGGTGTTCTCTTATCCTGAAAAATGAATGTCTCGTAACTCTAAGCGCTATGTACACTGTACTCATTTGAAGATCACTTCATTCATCGTCCGATATGACTTAACGTTGGAGGTTTTCTCTTATCCTGAGAGATGAATGTCTCGTAACTCTAAGCTCTATGTACACTGTACTCATTTGAAGATCACTTCATTCATCGTCCGATATGACTTAACGTTGGAGTTTTTCTCTTATCCTGAAAGATGAATGTCTCGTAACTCTAAGCGCTATGTATCCTGTACTCATTTGAACATCATTTCATTCATCGTCCGATATAGCTTAGCGTTGGAGGTGTTCTCTTATCCTGAAAGATGAATGTCTGGTAACTTTAAGCTCTATGTACCCTGTACTTATTTGAACAGCATTTCATTCATCGTCCGATATGACTTAACGTTGGAGGTTTTCTCTTATCTTGAAAGATGAATGTCTAAGAACTCTAAGCTCTCTGTATCCTGTACTCATTTGAAGATCACTTCATTCATCGTCCGATATGACTTAACGTTGGAGGTTTTCTCTTATCCTGAAAGATGAATGTCTAGAAACTCTAAGCTCTATGTATCCTGTACTCATTTGAAGATCACTTCACTCATCGTCCGATATGACTTAACGTTGGAGGTTTTTTGTTATCCTCAAAGACGAATGTCTGGTAACTCTAAGCTCTATGTATTCTGTACTGATTTGAAGATCACTTCATTCATCGTCCGATATGAGTTAACGTTGGAGGTTTTCTCTTATCCTGAAAGATGAATGTCTAGAAACTCTAAGCTCTATGGACACTGTACTCATTTGAAGATCACTTCATTCATCGTCCGATATGACTTAACGTTGGAGGTTTTCTCTTATCCTGAAAGATGAATGTCTGGTAACTCTAAGCTCTATGTACCCTGTACTCATTTGAACATCATTTTATTCATCGTCCGATATGACTTAAGGTTGGAGGTTTTCCCTTATACTAAAAGATGAATGTCTGGTAACTCTAAGCTCTATGTATCCTGTACTCATTTGAAGATCATTTCATTCATCGTCCGATGTGTCTTAACATTGGAGGTTTTCCCTTATCAAGAAAGATGAATGTCTAGAAACTCTAAGCTCTATGTACACTGTACTCATTTGAAGATCACTTCATTCATCGTCCGATAGGACTTAACGTTGGAGGTTTTCTCTTATCCTGGAAGATGAATGCCTGGTAACTCTAAGCTCTATGTATCCTGTAGTCATTTAAACATCATTTCATTCATCGTCCGATATGACTTAATGTAGGAGGACGTACATTTAAAAAAATAGTTGGTGTGACGGAATTTCGACTCACGGGAATTCTTTTACGCGACCGTAAGACTACTGATATGATACTTTGCTTTTAACACTCAGCCATTGGTCTGGGCTTGGTAGGCCAGTACCTAACAATTTGACGTGTCAAATGTGTTGTGTCTATGTGTGTTCTCTTTATAATTTACGTCCTCCAACGTTAAAACATATCGGACGATTAATGAAATAATGTTAAAGGAGTACAGGGTCTATAGAGTTCTTACTGCGTTCCTGAAACGCCCCACTAGGCTGGTCTGGAAACCGTTCTATCTAAGCAAAGCGTTTACCCGGGGCGTATCATCCTGCCATGCAGCGCAAAGACACCCGCCCTCACTTCTGCCCTGAATGATACCACCAGATGAAAAATGATATGAAATGATAATTGAGATAAAATGGAGGAACAGGAAATTAGGCGGATGTAATTGACCTAAGCAGCATTCACCTGTGTCTTGCAAAACCGCTGAGTAAGGCCATGGGTCAGGTAGGTGGGTCACGGGAATCGAACCCGAAACTTCGGAATGCGGGTCTCAGACTAAACCACCCTAGGTTTTCGTATAAATAACTCTAACTTTGAATAGTTTACAAAATAATATTTACTTACCTATTATACGTGGCATGTTGATAACGGCGGTTGGATAAAGGTCCCTTACATTTTGAACTAGGTGTTCCATCTTTGTGTTTCACTAGCCCTGTCTCCTGTAACAAAAACAGCCGCACAAATCACTTCGCCTGACGCAAAACAATTCATCGATTTATAGCTTTGAAGTTCCAGAGCATCATAAGAAACATCTCTATACTTAAAAACATACATTCACGTGATCTTTTCGATTCTTCAACAAACTACCTATAAACATCTGTTATTCTATGACAATATATTTCTACTCCATTTCTACGTATTTTCTTTTACGTAGAAAGGATGACAGGAATGTATTATATTTTAAGCGACAGTCAAGCCTTTTAAGAGCTAATCACTACAAAATGGCTTCCACAGCCAAGAGAAATCAAGTAGCACAACACGAACGAAAGACGACTTCTCATTTGATGAACGTATAGGTGTTGAAAATAAATCCTATAACTAGAAATTATTTCTAAAATAGCTAACAAAATATCTTTGACATAAATTGTGTGTTTGAACAAGATCTCAGTTTGATGGACGGAAACCAGGAAATCCGTGCTTCAAATCCCGGCCATGGCATTGAATTTTTCATGTTGACTCTATCCATCAAATATCTTAGCCTAGTGAGGAGAAATGATTAATTTCCCTCAATTAACTAAAAAAAGATCTCAGTTTGTTGTTTTATAACAGAATTAATAGAAACATTAGAAGAAAGAAAGGGAAAATAAGCAAAGAGAACATAATATAAATGAATAAGAAACCCCATATGTCCATTTTCTTTACAAATTGCATTTTACTTTAAATATATAGGTCGATCATAATGTAGAGAGTGCTCGAAACTGAAGAGAAACCCCCCCAAGGGTATGGGCTTGTGAATGCGTGACTTAGTTGGCAGCACTGTACGGTGAATAGAACTCTATTATGTGTTTCAAATGAGAAGAGTTCTCGCCTGTAGCGAATCAGATGCGTTATAGCCTTCCCCGTTGCTACATCGTTATCCCCACTCTTTATCTCTCTCTCCCTCCCTCTCTCTCTCTCTCTCTCTCTCTCTCTCTCTCGTACACTTGCGAGTGTTCGTGGCGCTAGACGTAAGGGAACACAAACTAAATTTTCCATAGTTCTATAATAATGCAATTGTTGTAATCACAAATGGAGCATGAATGTTACACAAATGTTTTAAATATTTAGAATTAATTATAGTTTATGAATTACTTATTTTTCTAATTCAACGAAAATACCATCGGTGCATCCGTATAGCTGTGAATATTACGTACGTTAAGGGATAATTTGTCATTGTTATTGTCTTCAACGTCTGAGTACTGTAAATTTATGATGATAGTTTCCAAAATCTGGTTACGTGCTATTTCTTTCCAAAAGTCGTCAATTTGTAGTTTATATGATGTCTCACGCAGTTCTCCCAGTCTTGTTGTGTTCCTTGCCAATTTCTTCGAGAGTAAGTCGTTCAACGTCAGATAGTTTAAAATATTATTTCTGTTTGCAACATACTTTGAGCCCACATTAACTCTATTGGGGGAAGGTGGGTCCTGTCTCATTGATCCAGCTGATACACGTTTTCATGGAAGAGTACTGAATAATGCTGCCTTGAACTCTCTAGAGTAGAGATTACGAACCATTCATAAACAGAGATATAATGTGACCAGACACGTTCTGCCAAACTAGCAAGAAGTGTATCGTTTCCTCTCATCGAATTTAACAAACACCTTGGCTTATTCAAAGTACATATTTCTTTTATCACGTCATATCAAATGTTTACGTTTCAGTTGTGAGTAATTTCAAATATACGTTCACGCATACATGCCAACCAATTACAGCGCTTACGTCGCAATGTATTGTTATAATATAATGCTATCTACTGTATTTATTTGTATCAGGAGAACTATTTGAGCTAAAAATATGGGGTGTTTACGGTTATGTTAAATACATTACTCTTTCCTTCCTCATGGATCAGTTTTGGCAAAATATGAATTTTGGTCTTAACGCGGATAGTATTTATTAGAGATTGATTAGGATGGCGCTCGTTACACACCACTTAAGGGGAATGCAATATGACAACACCGCAGGACTCCGACTGGTTGCTCACCTAGTAGCGCTCAAGGAGAAACACCTTCCCATTTGAAACACATAATGGTGGCAGCGACGAGAGTTAGAACTGTTTTTGATACTTAACACGGCGACGTTTTCATTGCAAGAAGAGCGTGTACTCATTCGTTTTCTCCATTTTCGTAGTGTGACACTTATTGAAATTCATCACCAGTTGAGTGAGGTATGTGGTGCTGGTACCATGGATGTGTCTAATGTACGTTCCTGAGTGCGACAGTTCAATAAAAGCAGAACATCGTGTGACAACAAACCAAGACGGTCACGGCCTCACACCAGCCGGTTTCCAGCAAGTAGAGAACGTTGTTTTGGAGGGTCGGCGATTGATTATTGCAGACATCGCCTCTAAAATTTGGCATTTCCTTGGGATTTGTGCACACAATCCTGCATGAAGAACAGAAAATGCGAAAACTGTCTTCCAGGTGTGTGCCACGAGTGGTGACGAATGATCACAGGGATGATCATCCGTGGTACCATCACCACATGCCTCACTCAACTGGCGATGAATTTCAATAGGTGTCACACCACGAAAACGGAGAAAACAAATGATTATACGCTGTTCTTGCAATGAATATGTCGCCATTTTAGGCATCGAAAGCAGTCCTTACCCTCGTCTCTGCCACTAGAGTCCTATACACTGTACAGTGCTGCCATTTCTGTCACACATTCACAAAGAGTCCACGTGTATTTTAAAGGAGCAGAAGTTCCTATATGGTCCCAGTCCTGGGGAAAAAATCGGTGTTATAACTTGAACGCACCTCGTATTGTTGTTGAAATGTCAGAGAGTGGTGACCTTAGTGCAGAATGTGAGGAAGAGCACATAGTCCGACTGGGTGAACCATTTGTAATTCCACAAAACCCTATGAGTCAGGTTCTTCAAGATAATGTGCCTATAAATGAAAAGAAAATGCAAATCCTAAGACTATTTGTGCCATTCTAAAAAATATCAGTCAGAGCTTCTACCATGACATTATACAACTGGCCAACATGTGTCAAAGAATGAACCTAGTGTAGAATATAATGCCAAAGAGTTCAATTACATTGACCAAATTTATTATTATATATCTACGTTATGACGTAGCTATATTAATTTAAAAAGAAAATTGTAATTATTTCAATAGATAAAAAGTTAATTCCCTCGATTGAGGCTACGTCTGAATTGAAAGAGTCATTATCCTTCTGGCTTCCCAGTACTTACATGTTAGATCTTGGTAATTTTGTAAAGCTGTACCGTTTTGTAGATGTTCTCAATCCACTTCTATAACTTGAGACCACAATACAAAATTTGGAGAAGTTAGTATGGAGATGTTTCCCTAGCCAATCATTGGAGGACGTAAATTAAAAAACGAAAACTATTTTGTCTTAACCGTATACGTTTCTAGCTCCATACAAACTTATAATTATTGTTTGAAAAATTGCAATTTTAAACGAAAAAACGTGGGACACATGTAATACATAAGGAATAGCAGAAAACCCACACAACATTCACATTATTTCCAGTGGAATAACGTAGGTAAACAGAGATTTAGTACAAAGAGATATTCAACTCCTTGTAGCCTTAAGCACTACTAATTACTAGTTCCAAGTGTATAGTATTTCTGTATTTCTTGATACTTACTTAAATAGAAGTTCTTTAGCACTCTACGTGATGTAAAATTCTCTAATAGTATTAGTACTTTGAACACTAAAGCTGTATTTACGGTAGATTTTGTAAACATTGAAAATTAATTCATTAATAAACAATTGAAACTGGAAAAAGTACCGTTGCCAAATTTATAAAACCAAAGGTCGCTACATTCAAAATATCCCACTCTTATTACATTTTTGTGCTAAATAAGTTAACTGATATGTTATATTTACACCACCAACTCATTTTTCATCAGTTTATTTTTATTCCTAAATATGCTTGATGTTAATTGAGATAAATATTCGAAGAAATGGCTTTAGTACGCTTTTCTCGTAAATAAAATGGGAATCGCGGAATATAGAAGGCTTTAAGTGATAGCCAAAAACATTAATTGCTGGAATTCCATTCTCTTTTCATACTCAAGAGATTAAAACAAATACGAGGGTTGGCTGATGGGTCCTGGGCTTCACAATAAAAATACATTTAATTTATTTTTCTTTATTTCTCAACATAATCTCCAGATTTTTTTTTTTTTTTTTTTTTTTTTTAATTTACCTCTTCCAATATTTAGTCATATCGGACGATGAATGAAATGATGCTCAATGCCTCCGGGGTTCATGGAGTTTAGAGTTACCCGACATTCGTCTTTCAGGATAAGGGCAAACCCCGGAAAGCCTTATCCAGATAACTCACGCTGACCGAGATTCGAACTCGGGACTTCTTGAGCGTGAGGCAGACATGCTACCATCTACGCTACCGAAGCGGGCCAAATCTCCAGAAAGGTTAATACATTTGGCATATCAGTGTTCAAATTTAATTAAACCATCTCTGTAGAGAGATTTATCATGGCCCTCAAAATAGCTCAATGGCTCCGTTGCTGTGAAGTCTTCGCCAATTAGGCCGCGCCGCGGCTCAGTGCTTAGACCGCTTGGCTTGGCGGCCCGGGTTCGATCCCAGGCGACCGCAAAGTGAGATTTGTGGTGGACAACATGGCGCTGGGGCGGATCTACGGTTTCCCCCGCCATCTCATTCCACCGGTGCTCCATCTTCATCTCATGTATCATCAGTGTCACCGCCTGCAGTGTCATATGTAGTAAAAGCGGGCGTTAAACACTACGCATTTCATTTCTTCGTCCTCAAGAAAATTTTTGAGGTTCGGGAACAGGTGACAGTCACTAAGTGCTAGATCTGGCATATAGAGTGGATATTCAAACAATTCGAACTTTAATTCGCATATTTTTCCCATTGCAATGACTGAATAATGGGCCGAAGCATTGTCGTGAAGAAACAACATTATTTTCTTTGCCAAATGAGGTCTTTTTCTTTTCACCTCATTACTCAAACGTTGTACTAAGCTTGCATAGTAGTTACAAGTAATAATTCTCTGTACATCCCAGAAAACACTCGCCATAAACTTGTTAACGGATAAAATTGACTTTGCCTTTTTTGGAGTTGGTTCACCTGGAACATTCCACTGTTTTGACTGTGATTTACTTTCTGGAGTGTAGTGATGTATGCAAATTGCGTCTATCGTAATAAGCCGTCTCAAAAATTCACTGGGAGATTTACGTGGAGCTCCTAATTCTTAACATAAACAGTTTTTCTTTGCAACTTTTGATCAGGTGTCAACAAACGCGGCACCCATCTTGCACAGACATTGAGAAAGCCAAAAACATTACTTAAAATATATGTATTAATATTTATTAATATATTTATTTATTAATATAAATATTTAAATAAATAATATATATATATATATTTAATATATATGTTTATTATATATATTTAATATTTAAATATATAAATATATATTAAATATTAAATTATTATTTAAATATTAATAATATTTAATATTTAAATAAATATTTATAGATATTAAATTTTTTATTAATGTTTACGAAGTAAACAATCTGTTATGAACCTATTTTAAACCGATTCTGTGAAATATTCATTAATTTCCTTAAAAGATAAGTTTGTTACAAATAATTATATTTTATGTAGTATGTGTTGTTTCATTGTTGCTAGCTTCTATTTTTATGAATGAATGCTGATCTTGTTAAAACACAAAATTTAGGCCATATTCAATTGTTTCACATGGACAAGAGATAAAAAAAAAAAAGAATAACGAATCCCCATTTGAGAAAATATCTATTGGAAAATTTAGACAAATAACAAGGAATGTCTTCGAAATGGCTGATTAAGACATAAATTGTGAATTTTAACGGGATCTACATTTTGTGCAATAAGATTTTAAATATCCGTTAAGGTTTAGCAGTTATACAGTTCAGAATGAAGCAGAGTTCTTAGGGCATTCCTAGAAAATTCAAACCACACATTTCGTTTGCCATGAATATATCTGGAGTATATAGCACCTTAATCAAAATCGTTTAGTAATTTTCTGAGAAATTGTAAATTTTTCAGTTTGGGACAGAAGATTTTTTTTAAATCTCGTATCGCATTTAACCAACTTTGTTTTATAATTATATTAACATGTACAATCACACATAATTTTTCTAATTTGTTTATATTTATTGAAGGAACTTAAAACCATATACTTAATTATATACTATATTATATACCATATATAATTCAGATGTAAACAGTGACGTGGCATAATGTTGCCTCTATTGCCGACAGCAATAGTTAATATACAGCGTATCCAAATTTTTATATTACCATTTTTTTTTTTTTTTTGTTCAAACAATGTTAATTCCAAGCAATTTTATTTTAAGAATTCAATTGCGTTAATTTGTGACCGATCCGTAGGAACCGGTCGGTGATAGATCCCCCCAGATCGGTCGTGTAACATCCTGCAGTTGCTAGTGGCGCTAACTGGCAAACTCGAAGTGTACAGATTCGTGTGGGATGTCACTAACCTTGCGAGGCAACCGAAACTTTAGTTATTTGTTTATAGAACGATTGTTGCCAGTACAGTGGAACGGCAAACCTTGAGTTTTAATGTTAATTCTTCGCGTGTGACAG
The DNA here is from genome assembly GCA_030765055.1 of Mantis religiosa. Taxonomy (NCBI): domain Eukaryota; kingdom Metazoa; phylum Arthropoda; class Insecta; order Mantodea; family Mantidae; genus Mantis; species Mantis religiosa. The sequence goes on along the minus strand of CM060955.1, from coordinate 3,852,562 downwards.
TAATATGGTGAATGATTTAATGTTAAAAGTACAATAAGAAGAATAGCATCACAATTTGTGGGTAAAAGTGACTCTGTGTGATCGAAATATTTTAAATCGGTACTTGAATTCCCCTTCTTTTAGTGAAAAATGTCACATAATTCCAACAGAATGCCAACTGCGGATCTTAATCTAAATCACATGATCGCACATTTATTTTTTATCGTTCCTGCCACCAGTCCATCAGCAGAACGATCTTTTTCAGGGCTCCGGAGAATACACACATATCTGAGAAACAAAGTCAAAATAGACTTTCATCTCTGTCCTTGTTATCAGTGGAAAAGGGGTTGTTTATTAAACTTCAAAAGTAACAGCAACGAACATTTGAAAACTCTGTCATTGTTGTTTTCTTGTAGAAGAATCAGTGGATTGAACACTGTAAGTTGGAGAAATTGTAAATACATTATAAATAAGGTATTTTGCTATCGTTTTTATTTATATATCTGTCCGCGACTACCACTCCTCAGGTTGTCTGAAGCAACCGTCAACACTTATGAATCATCCTCGCCACGCCCATGGATGTAATGCAGTCACTATGTAGGTACGTGCCAGAAAAAGGAAACAAAAACCAAACAAAAACCACAACAAAAATTGTTAAAACATGCAGATCTATGCTGATGTTCCATAAGATCGAATAGCGTTTGTCTTCTAGCCTGCATTGCTGGAGACGATCCGGTTTAAAATATTCTTGAAACAATACAGAAGGTGTACGATATAGTTTCTGGACCAAACTTACCTTGAAGCGAAGTTGTGTTGGATAGGAGTTTAAGGACAGGTTTCATAACAAAATATCAGACATTACAAAGTTTTGCACATTTTATTTTCTAAATATTTAGCACAGTTTTACAAAAGAAGCCCGCGTGCGTGGCAAGCTTGTGTGGACAAAAAAATTGGCGGTAACCTTAAGATGACTAGAACATCTTGGCAACGCAGCAGGTCCGCCGACATGTCTGCCATGTTGAAGTTATCGTCAAACACATGAACTGCAATAATTCCTCCAATTAGCAGTGCAACTGAGATTGTGTTTGAAGCGCAAGACAATGGATTCGTCTAAATAAATTGAATATTATTTATTTGCAAGATTGCCAGCAGTGTATAGTGCTAGTTCAGAAAGTGCTGGAATGTTGAAGAAAACAAATGAGTTATTTGTATCAATTTCCTTTGTTTTCGTGTGTTGTTCATTCCTGACAAGAGTTGGAATTACTTTTTAAGCTATAATCATTGTGTGTGTGTGTGTGTGTGTGTGTGTGTGTGTGTGTGTGTGTGTGTGTGTGTGTGTGTGTGTGTGTGTGTGTGTGTGTGTGTGTGTGTGTGTGTGTGTGTAGGAGGTGGAATTATGGGTTAAGTGGAATCATAACTTCCTTTCTCCGAAAATTGCAATGGATTCTGAATTATCACCATAACCTCACTTTACTGCAGTTATAAAATAATCAAGGAAAACTATAAAATAGGGAAGTATTACAAATAAAAGTATTAATTGTGACCAATTTCAGTGTTCCAGTACAAAATGAGTTTAAGGAAAACATAAGGGTAGGAAAAATGAAATTCTCTATAAACCTGCTGAACCAGATGAATGTCAAAACGGGTTGATACCAAATGTAGTACCTATAGAATTTGCATTTGTTATCACCTTTTTATTTACGATTGCTTTTGTCCATCTCATGAACAAAGATATTCATTTTTTATGTTTATACAAATTGTGCATTATTCCATGTATTCTGCAGTAATGTGCATTTAAAAATGAAATTGAAGCTAAAGGTGTAAAGGTGTGTTTAAGAAACTTTTTTGAACATGTCTGTGACCTAGTGGTTAGCGTTCCAACTTCTTAATTCAGAGGTCCCAGTTTCGATTCCCGGTTGAGAAGCATATGTGTAGGAGTACAGTATGATTTTTAAAAGAAGATACGTCAAGGTCATCAGGCAAAGGACGCGAAGGGTAAAAGTCGTTGCTATGGTAACGTAAACAAAGGTTGTCAGATTGGATACACTGGTGAATCACATACTCCTCAGCTCAGTTATCGCTAGTTGTATGCGGGAAACAGAGTTTGCCTAGCTGCGCTCTGTATTATTAGCGTACTTTGTTAAAACAATTAAAATACGTTATGGAAGCAAGACGTAGTGGCGGTAGGATTAGAGGTGGACCGAGGAATCATGGCCCAAGGCAAAGATCAGCTTACGATCGGAGTGTTACATTGCATAGCCAAGCTAGAGAATTTGTCTGTTCTCTTAGAGAATTCTTCCAACAGGAAGCAAGACGTAGTGGTGGTAGGATTAGAGGTGGACCGAGGAATCAAGTCCCAAGGCTAAGATCAGCTTACGGTCGGGTTGTTACATTACATAGCCAAGCTAGAGAATTTGTATGTTCTCTTAGAGAATTCTTCCAACAGAAAGCAAGACGTAGTGGTGGTAGGATTAGAGGTGGACCGAGGAATCAAGTCCCAAGGCTAAGATCAACTTACGGTTGGGTTGTTACATTACATAGCCAAGCTAGAGAATTTGTATGTTCTCTTAGAGAATTCTTCCAACAGAAAGCAAGACGTAGTGGTGGTAGGATTAGAGGTGGACCGAGGAATCAAGTCCCAAGGCTAAGATCAGCTTACGGTCGGGTTGTTACATTGTATAGCCAAGCTAGAGAATTTGTATGTTCTCTTAGAGAATTCTTCCAACAGAAAGCAAGACGTAGTGGTGGTAGGATTAGAGGTGGACCGAGGAATCATGGCCCAAGACAAAGATCAGCTTACGGTCGGGTTGTTACATTACATAGCCAAGCTAGAGAATTTGTATGTTCTCTTAGAGAATTCTTCCAACAGAAAGCAAGACGTAGTGGTGGTAGGATTAGAGGTGGACTGAGGAATCATGGCCCAAGACAAAGATCAGCTTACGGTCGGGCTGTTACATTACATAGCCAAGCTAGAGAATTTGTCTTTTCTCTTAGAGAAGCAAGACGTGGTGGCGGTAGGATTAGATGTGGAGCGAGGAATCATGACCCAAGACAAAGATCAGCTTATGGTCGGGGTGTTACATTACATAGCCAAGCTAGAGAATTTGTATGTTCTCTTAGAGAATTCTTCCAACAGAAAGCAAGACGTAGTGGTGGTAGGATTAGAGGTGGACCGAGGAATCATGGCCCAAGACAAAGATCAGCTTACGGTCGGGTTGTTACATTACATAGCCAAGCTAGAGAATTTGTATGTTCTCTTAGAGAATTCTTCCAACAGAAAGCAAGACGTAGTGGTGGTAGGATTAGAGGTGGACTGAGGAATCATGGCCCAAGACAAAGATCAGCTTACGGTCGGGCTGTTACATTACATAGCCAAGCTAGAGAATTTGTATGTTCTCTTAGAGAATTCTTCCAACAGAAAGCAAGACGTAGTGGTGGTAGGATTAGAGGTGGACCGAGGAATCATGGCCCAAGACAAAGATCAGCTTACGGTCGGGCTGTTACATTACATAGCCAAGCTAGAGAATTTGTATGTTCTCTTAGAGAATTCTTCCAACAGAAAGCAAGACGTAGTGGTGGTAGGATTAGAGGTGGACCGAGGAATCATGGCCCAAGACAAAGATCAGCTTACGGTCGGGCTGTTACATTACATAGCCAAGCTAGAGAATTTGTATGTTCTCTTAGAGAATTCTTCCAACAGGAAGCAAGACGTAGTGGCGGTAGGATTAGAGGTGGACCAAGGAATCATGGCCCAAGACAGAGATCAGCTTACGGTCGGGTTGTTACATTACATAGCCAAGCTAGAGAATTTGTATGTTCTCTTAGAGAATTCTTCCAACAGAAAGCAAGACGTAGTGGCGGTAGGATTAGAGGTGGACCGAGGAATCAAGTCCCAAGGCTAAGATCAGCTTACGGTTGGGTTGTTACATTACATAGACAAGCTAGAGAATTTGTATGTTCTCTTAGAGAATTCTTCCAACAGAAAGCAAGACGTAGTGGCGGTAGGATTAGAGGTGGACCGAGGAATCATGGCCCAAGACAAAGATCAGCTTACGGTCGGGTTGTTACATTACATAGCCAAGCTAGAGAATTTGTATGTTCTCTTAGAGAATTCTTCCAACAGAAAGCAAGACGTAGTGGTGGTAGGATTAGAGGTGGACCGAGGAATCAAGTCCCAAGGCTAAGATCAGCTTACGGTCGGGTTGTTACATTGTATAGCCAAGCTAGAGAATTTGTCTGTTCTCTTAGAGAATTCTGCCAACAGGAAGACGAGAGTTTGCTCCTTATCAATGAACAGCGTATTCCTTTTATCCAAAACCGACAGTCACATGTCAGTAGATATGCTTGCACCTAAAAGAATTCCTGTAGGTCAAAATTCCGGCATATCGGCGGCGTTGATATGAACATGTCAATTAACGAAGTCGTTAATAATAGTATATTGCGATATTAATGTATACGGAACGAGGAAAGTTTTGAGAAAAACGAGGCGCTTGCACCGAGTTTTTTTTTTTTCAATTCTCGAGATTCCATTATGTGCCTCCCACATGTGTGTTGTACATTATTTTTTGCACTGTGTGTATTTATATCAATCTGAGTACATCGCGTATATGTGTTTCTATGGAGAAATACTTACCGCACTGTACGGGGATGTCAACTTACGATGTATAGCAACAATAACGATAAATATGGAATATTAGTTACATAGTACAAACAATTATTTAAAAGAACTCACACATGTGAAGACGCTACAACTCAGTGAAAGTGTGAACAACTTATTTCTGTTTCTAAAGTAGGCTAATACAGATTAACTGTACATATTTTTGTTGAGGTGAGATAACTCGAAACTTTGTTTATGTTTCGAGTGTTAAGAGGAAAAAGAAAGGGGATCTGTTGGGCAACATTGCACTACCCACGTAGAGAAACAGATGACCTTCACGTATCTTCTTTTAGAAACCAGACTGTAAATGTGCGTGTATGTTAATTTAACAGAGATATGATAACCTATTGACTAAATGTTCCCCCGGAAAAGGCTATTTAGTTAATATTTTAAACACAATGGGTGTTAATGAACTACAGTGAAACAATTTAAGCAATTGTAGAAGTCACTAATATAAGTAAGTTAGAGATAGACAAGGAATGCAGGCGGCTAAACATAACGCAGTCAATTGTGTAAAATCTAAGTGGCATTAGAACCTGATAAATTAGTATTTAAACAAGGTAGGTGAAATTGTAGGATTAGAATGTCTTTAAAACTGCTTCCCGAATAGGGAAATATCGATTCTTAGTTGTTCGTTATTCGCGTTCTCAGGATTTAATGTCTCATAGGTCTCTGATATCTCTGCCAGTACGACTAAGCGCCTTTTGCATCATGTGGCCTACTCTATTCGTGTTTCTGTAACTTTTCTTGTAGCTCATTCCGTAACGCCGAAAACTGGGGTTCCAAGGGCCATTGCTTCCGTTCCTATATGAAGTTAATTTTCTCTTCTCATTTTTTAATAGTGACTTGTTACTAAGAACGTGAATCTGGTTGGCTAGTGCAATAACACTACTATGATATTACTTCAGAAGAGGATCTAACTGTGGGACACAAAAGGAATTTTAGACAGAGTACGACAGTCGTTTCTTCACCACTGTCAACTTTGCATTGAAAACGCAGGTCGCCATTTCGAGCAGTTCCTATAAACCTGACGTCAAGATTTGTATTTACTTGTTACTTTATGTAAGATACTCCCATTTAGATGTACAGCGTGTGAATGTATTAAGCAGCATTCAACTGTGTTAGAAAGAATTGTAATTAATTGCACTGACAAGGTGAAATTACTCTGGAAAATGCATGCATTTATACAAGAATTAAAAGCTTAGACAAAATATTAAAAAAAAACAACCAAACAAACAAACCACAAATAAAAATGACAAACAAATGGTAAAGAAGACTAGAAATCGTTTACCATTGATTTGAAAGCTAATATCATAACCAGACATCGGAGCCCGTACACTTTTAAAGGTTTATGAAGTTTAGGAGTCAGGCAGTATAGAACTGCTGACGTCAGTCTCAAAGCGCCACACCCCTGCAGACTGCCCCGACGTCAGCTTCCGAAGTCGAAGGATACAGTGAAATTATTCTATCCAGTACCTAGGAGTCAAATTGGACAGAGGTCTAACTTTTCGCCAGCACATCAGGGACCTATCGGCAAGGGTGCAGGGAGCAATTGCTTCCCTGTATCCAATGCTGGGGTTGACCTCGATGCCGGTACTTTAAAGTCGCCATTAAGGTGGTTGTCTCATGTGTTTATGAGAACTCCTAGTAGTTTACCAGGAAAAACACGAATCAGTTGCAGAATTTAATGTCATGTCGGCACGTTGGCCATAGTAGCTCAAGGCTTAGAGCTGCTGGACGGCAACCAGAAGATCCGTGGTTCAAATCCAAGCTGTGACATTGAATTTTTCAATCTGTCTCTATCTTTCGACATTTTAGTCTACACACGGCCAGTGTGAAAGAACAATTAATTTGCTTCTGGTATATAATTTAAGCTGATAAGTTATAGTACCGGCTGAGTCTCAATTGGGTAACACAATTCCTAGGTGTTTACTAGATATTGAGTTTTATAGTTGAGACCTTTGCGAGTACTTTGACCCAGTTCACAGCAGAACCATTATATAGTGGTACTCCGGGATAATGCAGGTCAGAATTGAGTCATGCATAGAAGATTATAATGATTCTATGAAAACTGCATTGAAAAATTGTGCGAAACTTATTGGTTCTACTCACGTTTTTCAGTTTGTTTTGAATTGTTCACAGGCTTAAGCGTGCTTTGTACTACAATATCACAGAGTAAAGGTTAAAAGGACAAAACATTACTGTAATAAATACAGTCATCATACTTCTTGGTCAAGGTTACCAACCCGAGAAGGTGCTATTTTACCCAACATACGCAATCTAATGCTACTTGAAAGCGGAAAGCTAAATATGCCATTAGACATGATATACACGAATATTTATAGTTTCATATATCTTATTTTATATCCAGTACATCCCAAGTGCTTTACAAACACAGACATATTCTGACAAATGACGATAACTGAAGACCACTTCATTGTTACATTAACAGAAGCACCAGAGTGCAGGTGAGTCGCAGAGTGCCAAAGGATCCCCCTGGTGTCTGAATGAACATCAGCCAACTGGCTTCCCTGTGACGTCAGAAGGAAGGACTCACTGAGCAGTGTGACAAAGATGATGCACGGAAAGTAGGAATAGGACGAGATTACTTTAATTTAGTTAGAGTCACTGTATTAGGTAGAGAGTATACCGCCCTTTGTGCCACTATTTTCCATCCAAAGTGAACAAGCGTTCTAACGCGAATAAGTATATGACGTTAGAACGGAGATATTTGTACGCTACAGAACCTCCGATGAGCGTTATATTCTGAGGAATGTTTATAAAGACATAACGACATTTGCAGGATTTGCGGATGGCCGGTTCAATAAGATCGTATTTACGACGGCTGTTCAATACAGAATAACAATTTTTTTTTGGACAGCATGCTTTTACTCATCCTCGTAACTTTGATGGCGCTTCTCAAAATAGTCTCCCCTGAATGCGATGCCCTTGTCCCAGCGTTTCTGCCAGTCTTCAAAGACATGCTGGAAACCATTTTTCAGAGATCCTTCAAAATCGCCTCCGCAACCTTCACCACTGCTTCTGATGATGGATAATGCCTCCCACGAAGGCGTTTCTTCAAGTTAGGGAATATAAAAAGGTCACATGGGGCTAAACCGGGCTATAGGGAGGGTGAGGGATGCACTTCACGTTGATTTTTGCAAGATATTCAGCAACAACATTGGCAATATGCGGCCGCGCATTATCATGGTGTAGCATCCAGCCTGCTTCACGGAAATGTGGTCTTTTGCGCCTGATACGGAATTGCAATGTTTTCAGGACATCTCTGTAGTATTTTCCAGTTACTGATGTGTGTGCAGGTACAACATGCTGATAAACCATTCCATGAATATCAAAGAATGAGATGACCATAACTTTCCCAGCAGAAGCAACCACTTTTGCTCTTTGGGGGGTTGGTGATGAAGGAGATTGCTGTTTGCTCTCAGGATCAAACTGATGTAGCCACCAAGTTTCATTAGCAGTGATTACGTTTGAAAGATACTCCGGATCTTCCTCTAACATCAACTTTAACTGCATGCAGACCTGCATGCGAATGTCCTGTTGTTCGGCAATCACAGTCTTGGAACCCATCGCGCACTAACACGTATCATGTGTAATGTTTCTGTCACCAACGTGTGGGTGGCACCCAATGAAATATTCAGTATTTCAGAAAGTGATCTTAAGTTAATTCGTCGGTCCTCTCTCACAATGGCAGCAGCAGTTTTGATGTTTTCTTCCGTAAGAGCAGTAACTGGAGCACCGGGTCCTCCTTACTGTGAAATTGATTGTGTTCCCTCTTTAAACATTTTAAATCACTTTCGAGCTGTGCTGTAGGGAAGAACAGACTCTCCATAGACCTCCTGTAACATTGTATACGCCTCAACTGAAGATTTGTTGAGACAAAAGCAGAACTTCAAAGCCGCATATTGTTCCTCACGTGTTACCTCCATAGCAGCGGTAAGCGATACTGAACATGTCTGAACTTACCTGGTTCTCACAGGCGGGAACCAGAAGTACCAACAATGAAACTACTACGGCGCGTTTGTTTCACATTAAGCTAACAGAATGTAATAATATTGAATTTTAGTGCGAAAAAATATGATCTTAAAAATTATATCATTCTTTATTGAACAGCCCTCGTATTAAAACAAAATAAAAATAAGTTATAAACAAGGTGTCACGTCTATGAAAACAAAGATAATTTGTGAATTTCTCAGGGGGAAAAATGTAATTACACTGCACAGTAGTCTCAAGATCCCATTTGAGGTATCGCAGATGGTGGAGAGATCACGGTCTATCATACAGAGCATCATTGACAGGGAAATCTGTCCTAAACAAACCCAGAAGTGGCTGTCTTAAAATCCTTACGGCTAGAGATGAGAACAGCATTCTTGGCTGTATTAATGACTGCTTCTCAGATTGTTACCGAGTCGCATTTTTGTTTCAGTAAGCACCGTCAGATCTGTTTGCAATAACCAAGGTAGGGTACCACCAAAGAGGTCCCATGTCAGCTCAAAGGACAGGTAAAACGCATAGAATTCGCTTGAAAGCACTGCAAAAGGGCTGCATACTTCTGGGTAAAAGTGAAACAGCTTGTTTACTGTTTAGATTGGCCTGCAGCCGCAAAGTGTGGAGTAAAATAAATACAGCACTGGTTTAACAGAAAACGGCGATACTCTCTAAATTACAGTGACCCTAGCTTCAACTTACGCCGTCGTCTTACCTGTGTAACAACATAGAGAAGAACTGCAGGAAATAAATCTTCAGACATTAAAAGAACATCCCAAACCAGAATAAGATTTCTCGACATAAAGCCGTTTTGTACCTGATATGATAGGAGTCCTATAATAGGCACTGAGTCCCATCCCAGTAAATAAAGCTAAACTTGTGACACTTTGGAGTCTTACGGGAATGCAGCACCGAAATTGGCTAAAAGTATGAGAAAAATATTTTTGTTTTTGTTTTTGAGCTAATAAAATACTTTGAACCTTGTAGTATCATAATCCAACTAATCTTGTGAGTTTCAGGTATTTAAATACCTTCACATGACAATTTAAATGCCCGTGCGCATGTGCGCATGTGCATGCCGGCCTTGGATTCTGTCATTTGAGTTAGATTGAATGTACTAAATTAATACATTTGAAATTAGCGGGCAAAGTTTCTGGTGGAATTTTGTGTGTTGGTATGATGGTTATTTCTTTCAGTATGTGGCACCATGGAAACAAAACAATGGCTGCATACATTGAAACGAAATAATAATGTCTATATTTTTGCTTTTGTGTGAGTTTCTAATGGTCGGAATGGTCTTGTGTTTTTCCTTAAACTACTTCCTGTTTATATATAACTAATGAGTTTTAGTGTGCCATTTAACATTTATAAAGGAATTTATACATCAAAATGTGTATATAACCGTTATATAGGCTATAGGTAAAACATTCTTTGAAACAACTAACCTTCTGTTGACTGTGTACATAGTTAGGATCATGAATAGGCTAAACGATACATGGGAAGAAACACCTAAACATACTTGAGGCCTGATGTGGTAAGAAAACTAATGCCTGTGTACCAAAGGCTGGTATCAGATGAAATCCTAACGAGATGTGCATTTGGTAAGACAAAATGCAAATGAAAGTTTACATAACATGATATGGCATAATTGGTCAAAAGAAATATTTGTTTCAAAGAAGAGACTTCAGGTTGCTGTGACATCAACCATCAGTGAATACAATTTTGGTTGTTCTGCCCCACTCAAGCTGCAGTCAGACATAATGGACACAGATTTTGCCAGCATCTCTAAAAATTAGCCAAGGGAAGGACCAATTTCTGCGAAGGTTACTCCTAAAACATCCAGAAGGAAACTGAAATTGAAGAACACTGCAGCAGAACAGAGAAGGAAGAGGCAGGAGGGTTCAACTTACATATCTGGAGGGTTTTAGTCTGCTTGAAGGCTTGCAGCTGAGAAGGAAAATGTTTTGGATCTTAAAATTTGATTTACTCAGTTATTGTTTTTCAACATTTTTTGTCATTCAAAATGTTCCACACGATGCAATTTTGATTCAGTCCCTCTAAAATTTTCAACACATGTTCTTAGAAAGCAAACAAAGGTATCCATCATATCAATTTTTAATATTCAGTACATTTTTAAAGTTAGTGATATAAAAAGTGAAAGGTTTAATCATTTTTTGGCTTCTTTTGTTTGCTCCATACCTAATTTTTTCCCTCTGGAACTAAGGACAGTATAAGAAATTCATATGATAGATCCTTACTACATAAACATCTGAATATTTTTAGAAAAAGAAAAATTAAAATTTTGAAAATTTTAATCACGTGGAGCGGTTTGAATTTTGCCTAAATTTTGAATGTCACAAATGAATTACTCAAAAACTATTGAAGATATAAAAATCAAATTTTGAATTCTGTGTCCACTATGCATCAGAACTAAGTGGTAAAAATTTCAGCAAGATTGGTTGGAAATTGCAGGATTAGGGGTGTTTAGTGCTGCATCGCCTTAAGTCGACCAGGGATGATCTGCACTGAGTAGTTACGTGGGCAATTCGGAAAGTAAGTTCCGTAGTTATTTTAAAGAACGCTACTTAATTTTTTGAACTTTCAACACACACACGTTAAAAGCAAACCGCTTATTTTGCATTTAGATAGAGACATTTGTCATACCACTTCACAAGTTTTCATTCCCCTGTTCGTAGAATTTTATCGCCTGGGATCAACTCTACAGTTTGGCCCGACGTTCTCCGGTTCTGACATTTCTGGAGAGGGGGAAGCGGGCTGTTGCCAGTTCTTTAGTAGGAAGCTAAAGCAGAGGAACATACGTATTTTAAATATTTCACGCATTTACACATTTCACGATCCAGCAGCCATATTTTTATAATAGCGATAATGACTTATGGACATTAAAAATAGGAATTCACGCACAAAATAGCAAAGAAAGTCCACCAGCGCAAGCAACTGAAGCCACGTGGTTCAAACAAATTTAAGTTGGCAACACGGTGTTGGGTTCGGAAGCCACGTCTAGCAGCGACAGTGCTGATTGGCGATAGCAGATAGTTTTAACTTCCTGACCACAACACCGGATGTTCAGACCCCCAGTACTACCAACAGATGCAGTTAGTGTGTGTGTGAAAGCTGTGAAAGAAATATTCGACTAGAGTGGTGTCTCGAGGGACTATTTAAAGGGCGAAAGCGTCAAGCAAATCGGGAAGAAGGAGCGCTACTGTCAAAATGCACGTGGGTTTGTTTACGTCTACATAACTTACATTTTTGTTGGTGCAAATGCCTGTCTTTGTGAAAGAAACAGTAGAATTCGTTAGCTACATAGTGCTATCACCGCCTTTACTATTCAAGAATATCCAGACCAGAACTTACTTTCCAAACTGCCCTTGTAGAAAAAGTATTTATAGTAAAATTAGTCTTTCTGAAAAAGGTTCAGTATGATAAACTGTGGGACAAAATACTCAAGTCTAGTCTTCCTGTCCTACAAGATAAAATGTTACACAGTCGAATTTGAAGAACAGACCCAGCACGTATAACAATGCCAAAGTTCTGTACATGTCAACAAATAACACAAAAGTAAGCAGAGCTCTTTCTTTGTTTGAGAAGGCAGTTGAGTGTCGGCGGACCGCTCCTTGCCCTCGGCAAGTAGTCATTGTTTACAAAAATATTCTTGATAGATATGTAGTAGTGACACTCTAGTGGGCGGTGATGTGGCTCATCTCGATGTGATTTCCGGGGATTGAACCACAGTCCGAGTTGTACCACCTGCTGCTTTCCTCGCATCCCTGCACATAACACATGTATTCAAGTTACTGTCAAATCAGAACAAAAGTAACCTCTTTGCCTTTGTTTTTATAAAACAATTAAGATTTTATATATTGTAAAAAAAAAAAAGATATTACCAGGGTGATCTGAAAAGTTTCCGACATCAACACGAATATGGCAGCACTCGTAAATAAAAACCAGTGAATTTCGCTGTCCATCTGTTGACAGTTATTCACCAAAAGTTTTAGCCATTTTGGACGCTCAGTTGTTATGTAACAGTCGTTTGAGTGATTTGATGTTAGTGTTTTGATGAAAATGGACAAAATCGAGTATCAAGCTGTCATTAACTATTTGGTTTTGAAAAGTAATACGCCTACACAAATCAAAGATGAGTTGGATTCTTGTAAAAGGACTCTGCACCATCATTTACCACAGTGAAATTTTGGGCAGCTGAATTTAAACGTGGCCGTAAGAGCTTGGAAGCCAATGAAAGTTCGGGATGTCTAAAAACTGCAACTTCCTTTGAGAACGTCGCCAAAGTTCACCAAATGGTGCTAGACGACCGCCGAATTAAAGAGAGAGAGATAGCAGAGGCTATGAACGTTTCAAAAGAACGTGTTTGTCACATATTAAATAAAAATTTAGATATGAGAAAGCTGTCCTCGCGATGTATGCCGCGTTTGCTCACGTTAGACCAAAAACGTGTTCGAATGAACATTTCCAACGCTGTTGGCGCAGTTTAGGCGCAATAAATCCGAGTTTTGGCGCCGATTAATTACTGTAAATGAAACTTGGATACACCATTATACGGCCGAAACAAAAATACAGCCCAAACAGTGGACTGCAAAAAGGCAACTGGCACAAAAAAGTGCAAAACCTGTTGATTTTTTTTCGGCTGGGAAAGTGATAGTGACTGCTTTTTGGTATAGACATGGAGTTATTTTAATCGATTATCTTCGAAAGGGAAAAACCATTACAGAAGTGTACTATACATCATTACTTGACAAGCGAAGGCAGATATTGCGGGAAAACGGCCACATTTGCAGAAAAACAAAATACTGTTTCACCAAGACAACGCACCGTTTCACACCTCAGCGGTTGCAATGACGAATATCTACGAATTACGCTTTGAGCTGCTTGGCTCACCAGATCTAGCCCCAAGCGACTTATGTATGTTCCCTCATCTGAAAATTGTGCTCGGAGGACAGAGATTTTCGTGAAATAAAGAGGAAATCACATTCGTGAAAAATTGTTTTGCAGAGAAAAACGGCTGGTACTATTTAGCCGGGTTACAGAGATGGAAGCATCTGTGTAGAGAGTGTAACTTTGTGTGTAGAGTTATAGGGAGACTATGTTAAATAAAGTCTGAAAAATGTCTTGAATCTTTAATAGCTCGGAAACTTTTCAGACCACCTATGTACATCGGTGTTATTATTTCACAGGAAATAATTGTTGGAAATGTGTTGTACTCACAAGACTTTCTCTACTCACTTTTGTACAAAGTATTCTTACAAACGTGTTTTATCTACATATTTCATATTAATGAAGGTAAACCTTTATTTTGAAATTATTTATTTTATTCCTATGGGGCACAATGGGAAACTTTTAACAACAGTCAAATGTTTCGTAAGCTGCACCTTAAGTGGCTGTGAAATTCCGTTCTACTTTCATAACTAAGAGCGAAAAACTAATAACGATACTCCATTTGAGAAAAGTATAAGGATTAGAAAGTGTTGAGCAATAACACGGAATATTTTCGAAACATTAACCCTACAACAAATGTATTTTACATAAATTGTGTTTTTGTGTCGTACGAATATGGTTTTGTCTATTTCTTACGATTAATTAGTAATGACTGGAGGCGTGTGCTTGTTTTTCATATGTATACTGCACATGGACTGTACTGTCATCGGTCTCGCATGAGAGGAACTACAGGTAGGTACAGCCTGATTATGACAACCGCCTCACTGCCAGAGGAAACAAAACAGTCACGTTATACTACACCTTGACCTTGGGTCTGCATGCACTTGCAAGGCTATGCTTCACTAGTTCAATATTACTGCGTTACGTTGTTTTCGACGGTTGCACATTTGATGGCCGTGCTGTACATCTGACGTCATTGATACGCATGCGAGCGCACATCTCTCCGGTCTTTATTAATAAGTTATACATATCAGAGGCTATGTTCACAAAATTTAAAGTAAATACAAGGTTTGGATATGTTACTACTGTAACGTAAAAGCTGAGGGCGGACGAGCTGTCATCTATTTTTAATACACTGGGCAACAATGAAAATATTTCGGGCTTAAAAATAGTGAAGTTACATGTATTTCCATTTGCTGAATTAAAAAATCAGCATAAAAATGATAGATTAGCTCTTGTTTTGAAGATAAAGTGACATTTCGTTTTTTAGAGTGAAGATTTTAAATTTGGGGGAGTTGGCACACCTGTAAAAATACCGTAGATGACCACTACAAGCATTTGATGACAGTGCTCCTGCAAAGATACCATAACCTTGGATCCAACATGTCCCTTAAGATCCATTTTCTCCACTCCCACCTAGACTTTTTCCCTCCTAGTTGTGGAGCTGTTAGTGATGAACATGGGGAGAGATTCCATCACGACATTTCTGTTATGGAAGAAAGATATCAGAGCCGTTAGAATGAAGTAATGCTTGCGAGTTACTGTTGGTCTTCGTATAGGAATCCTGCGGAACTCCATCACAAAAGGCAAGCTAAAAGACGACGAAGTCAATAGTCCACCACATGATTCTCTTCAGACAGACTATCTCCGAACTATTTTTCAGCAATTTAGAACTCTTAGCATGTAATTACCAGTTAAAAAATCAAATGCACTTTTATTTTGTTAGCACGTATGTAATTAAAATGTATCCCTTTCTCTCAATCCGTTAATATGTAACACTTCCACATTGTGTATATCATAGAAACTAGAGCTAATAAAAAAGTTTCACTGTAATATTTGTTTTTTTTTTCAACACAAAATTAGTAGGAATTGCCTCATGAAGTGCTCGAAACATTGTTGCCCAGTGTAATCGAAGGCCTGTTAGACGAGCTTGTATAGCGAACGGGGACAGTACTCTTATGATTTTACTGCAGTATGTACACCATCGAACTCCTAGCAATAGTGCAAGCGCCTTAACATCAAGTTTACAAAGGTAGAGCAACGTTATTGGCTCAAACTTGGAGGGGTACGACGTCGGAGTGCACAAGAATGCTTTCAGGGACTGCTTGAAGCTTCTGGTGATGCAGCGGTGCATTACACTAGTCACATGATGGGTTAAAGCGTTCAGATGAGGCAGAGGAACTATGAATGATAGCTCCCGCACAGGAAGACTCCACGTGGAGAACCATACAGCTCAACATTTTGCTTTGTTGGATATTGCCGTGAGTTGGCAGCAGAAGTTGGAGTATACCACAGAACTCTGCTCCACATTCTGCGCGACAATCTGGGTTACTGCAAAGTTGCAGCACAATGGATACTCCATGAACTTTCTGAAGGCCTAATAAAGGCACCGCTTTACAGCCGCACAAGATTTGCTGGTACGATTCCGAAAGGAGTGTAACAACTTTCTTTGATGAATCATACTATGGACAAAAACTAGGCTCGCTCTAACGAACCACAATTGAAATGACAATCCAATGAATGAAGACATCCTGGTTCTCCTTGTCCAACAGTTACACAAAATGCTGTGAAAGTGATGTTCATTTTGGTTTATGAAAATGATGGGGTAATACTGTATAACGATGTACCACCAAGGGTGACAGTAGATGCTGCCTACTGCTGAACGTTTCTGCAACACAACCTTCCTCCAGCGCTCGGGCGAAGGCGACCATTTCACGGAATGGGACTCCATCATTCTTCATGGCAGCTTAGCTGTCCAGGAGATCTTGCGACGCTGGGAGAATCTAGAACATCCTCCGTACTCACCCGATATGAGTCCCTGTGATTATGATCTCTTTACTAACATGAAAGAACAGCTGCCAAGGATGCGGTACAAAACCAGAGATGAAATTATCCAGGCAGTAGGAGAGTCACTATGGGACATCAGCAGAAATAGATACGCAAATTGTGTATGACAGCTTCCGAACATTTGACAAAAGGTCATAAATAACGGGGGCGATTAACCTTTTCACAAAATTACTTCAGTCACCTTCAAAATACTCTCCTTTACATGCGATGCACTTGTCAAGTCTCTTTCCCACTGTTGGAAGCATGTTTGGAACCCTTCAAGTTTGATATTGTCCAGTGCCCTTTGCGAAGCTATTTTTACTGCCTCCACATCGTCATAACGCTCCCCTTTTAGCGCTTTTTTTCATTCGTGGAAATAGGGAAAAGTCGCACGGGGCTAGGTTCGGCGAATACGGAGCGTTGGGAACGACAGAAAACCTTTGAGATGCCAAATAGTGGGTCACTGGTAAGGCCGTGTGTGCTGGAGCATTGTCGTGATGCAGAAACCAGTCACTTGATCGCCAAAGTTCCAGGCATTTCCTTCTCACATCCTCTCTCCGACGCCTTAAAACATCCAAGTAAAAGTGCTGGTTAACAGTTTGCCCATTGGGGTACGAATTCCCGATGCAGAACTCCACGAACATCAAAAAAGACATTGATCATCGTCTTCACATTTGACCTCACTTGCCTTGCCTTTTTTGGTCTGGGAGAGTTGGGAGTCCTCCACTAGCTTGACGCTTGCTTGGTTTATGGGTCATACTCGTAACACCATCTCTCATCCCCTGTAATGACTGTTCAAGAAGTTTGGATCACGTGCAATCTTTGTTTTCAAGTCCTGACACACATTCATGCGGATGGTTTTGTGCTCCTGTGTGAGAAGGCGCGCAACAAATTTAGCAGCAACACGTCTCATGTGCAAATTCTCCCTCAAAATCCGCTGGCACGAGCTCCAAGTGATTCCTGTCGCTACTGAAATTTGGTCGATCGTTTGGCAACGATCCTCGTTGATCTTTTGGCGGACCTTTTCAATGTTCTCCTCGTTTCGCGATGTTGAAGGGCGTCCAGAACGAGCTTGGTCTTCAGCACACATCTCACCACGTTTAAAGCGTCCAAAACACTCGAAAACCTGCGTGCGGCTCATAGCGTCCTCCTGAAAAGCTTCCTGGAGCATTTTGTGTGTCTCCGTTGCAGTTTATTTAAAGTAGGAAACAAAATTTCACACATTCTTTGTTCTTTTAAAGTTGCCGTAACGACTTGGCAGAGGTAACCCGCCAACAGTCAGACAAACACAATACCACGCTTGCACGTTCAGTTCTACACTGACGCCGTCTGCACAGCTGTTTCATGAAGGTATCTACTAACACCATCTAGCGTGAGAACCCTGCACTACGTCTACAAGTGGCAGCGCCCTCGGATTCCAGTTTCTTTTGGGTCCCCCCCCCCCCCCGTATAATTACGTGGTGCGTTCAAGTTATAACACCTCATATTTTGTTCAGGACTGGGACCATATAGAACCTTTTGCTTTTTTTAATACACATGGACTTTTTGTGAACGTGTGATGATATGAAGACCATTTTATAATTTATACTGATGGCTACAAGAGCTCAAATGTTGTTGGTTGTGCTTATATGTGTGGAATCGAACCGTATACATTCGGATTCCACACTAGCACTTCCATTTATACTGCAGAGCTTTATGCAATATACCGGGCTTCTTAACACGTAAGTCTGCGAAAGTTGGAGGACTGCTTAATCCTGAGTGATTCCCTCAGTGCACTTCAAAGCCTACGGCAGCTGTACAACTACCACCCTATTGTGCAGCGTATACAGGTTGCCCTCCACGTTTTACACGCTTCTGGCGTTAGCGTGGTGTGTGTATGGATCCATGGTCACGTAGGCTTGCGGGGGAATGAAATGGCGGATTCAGCAGCCAAGAAGGCTACTATGAAGCCCAGGGTTCAAGTACCATCCGTTACATCGGAAGATTTTAGGGCCGTATTGTGGAGAGCTGTGCAAACCTGCTGGCAGGAAGCGTGGTCCGCTCTCCGCAGCAACAAACTTAGATCTGTGAAAGAACTTCCGATTCCCTGGATTACCTCCTGTCATTCATCTCGTCGTGAGGAGGTGAGTTTGGCTCGGTTACGCATTGAGCACTGCTTTTAACGCATAGTTTTGTGTTTAGAAAGGAGCCTGCTCCAGTCTGTCCGTTTTGTAACAATGCGTTATCTGTCCGATACGTGCTGCTAGAGTGTTTTTGCCTCGCACACCTTAGGACGTCTCTGCAGCTGTCGGCCAGCTTTGCAGAAATGCTAGCGGATGACGACAAAGTAGTGGAGAAGGTTTTTAGGTTCTTTTCTAGGTTATATTTTAGAATTTAGTGAGTAAAATTTTTTTGCCATTTGGATTTATATTTCTTTTTAATTTATTTTTGATTTTTGTTATGTACAAGTATTTTTATAAGTTTATTTACACTTGTATACCATTTTAGAACAATTTATATCTGGCTTTTGCCATGAATAACTTTTAAAAGGGCTCTGATAACCGCTGCAGTTGACAGCACTTTACAGTGCATAGAATACTAATGACACCGACCAGGGTTAGGAAAGTTTTTGATACTTAAAATGGCGACGTTTTCATTGCAAGAACAGCGTGTAATCATTCGTTTTCTCTATTTTCATGCTGTGACATCTACTGAAATTCATCGCCAGTTGAGTGTGACATGTGGTGATGGCACCATGGATGTGTCTATGTGCGTTCCTGGGTGCGACAGTTCAATGAAGTCAGAACATCATGTGACATCAAACCGTGACAGTTGAGTGAGGCATGTGGTGATGGTACCATGGATGTGTCTAATGCACGTTCCTGGGTGCGACAGTTCAAATAAGGCAAAATATCGTGTGACAACAAATCAAGACAGCTAAGCGAGGCATGTGGTGATGGTACCATGGATGTGCCTAATGTACGTTCGTGGGTGTCACAGTTCAATGCAGACAGAACATCGTGTGACAACAAATCAAGACAGTTAAGCGAGGCATGTGGTGATGACACCATGGATGTGCCTAATGTACGTTCGTGGGTGTCACAGTTCAATGCAGACAGAACATCGTATGACAACAAACCAAGACAGTTAAGTGAGGCATGTGGTGATGGTACCATGGATGTGTCTAATGTGCGTTCCTGGGTGCGACAGTTCAATGAAGGCAAAATATCGTCTGACAACAAATCAAGACAGTTAAGCGAGGCATGTGGTGATGGTAATATGGATGTGCCTAATGCACGTTCCTGGGTGCGACAGTTCAATGAAGACAGAACATCGTGTGACAACAAACCAAGACAGTTAAGTGAGGCACGTGGTGATGATACCATGGATGTGTCTAATGTACGTTCCTGGGTGCGACAGTTCAATGAAGGCAAAATATCGTGAGACAACAAATCAAGACAGTTAAGCGAGACATGTGGTGATGGTACCATGGATGTGCCTAATGTACGTTCGTGGGTGTCACAGTTCAATGAAGACAGAACATCGTGTGACAACAAACCAAGATAGTTAAGGGAGGCATGTGGTGATGGTACCATGGGTGTGTCTAATGTACGTTCCTGGGTGCGACAGTTCAATGAAGACAGAACATCGTGTGACAACAAACCAAGACAGTTAAGTGAGGCATGTGGTGATGGTACCATGGATGTGTCTAATGCACGTTCCTGGGTGCGACAGTTCAAATAAGGCAAAATATCGTGTGACAACAAATCAAGACAGTTAAGCGAGGCATGTGGTGATGGCACCATGGATGTGCCTAATGTACGTTCGTGGGTGTCACAGTTCAATGTAGACAGAACATCGTATGACAACAAACCAAGACAGTTAAGTGAGGCATGTGGTGATGGTACCATGGATGTGTCTAATGTGCGTTCCTGGGTGCGACAGTTCAATGAAGGCAAAATATCGTCTGACAACAAATCAAGACAGTTAAGCGAGGCATGTGGTGATGGTAATATGGATGTGCCTAATGCACGTTCCTGGGTGCGACAGTTCAATGAAGACAGGACATCGTGTGACAACAAACCAAGACAGTTAAGTGAGGCATGTGGTGATGATACCATGGATGTGTCTAATGTACGTTCCTGGGTGCGACAGTTCAATGAAGGCAAAATATCGTGAGACAACAAATCAAGACAGTTAAGCGAGGCATGTGGTGATGGTACCATGGATGTGCCTAATGTACGTTCGTGGGTGTCACAGTTCAATGAAGACAGAACATCGTATGACAACAAACCAAGACAGTTAAGTGAGGCATGTGGTGATGGTACCATGGATGTGTCTAATGTGCGTTCCTGGGTGCGACAGTTCAATGAAGGCAAAATATCGTCTGACAACAAATCAAGACAGTTAAGCGAGGCATGTGGTGATGGTACCATGGATGTGTCTAATGTACGTTCGTGGGTGTCACAGTTCAATGAAGACAGAACATCGTATGACAACAAACCAAGACAGTTAAGTGAGGCATGTGGTGATGGTACCATGGATGTGTCTAATGTGCGTTCCTGGGTGCGACAGTTCAATGAAGACAGAACATCGTGTGACAACAAACCAAGACAGTTAAGTGAGGCATGTGATGATGGTACCATGGATGTGTCTAATGTGCGTTCCTGGGTGCGACAGTTCAATGAAGGCAAAATATCGTGTGACAACAAATCAAGACAGTTAACCGAGGCACGTGGTGATGGTACCATGGATGTGCCTAATGTACGTTCGTGGGTGTCACAGTTCAATGAAGACAGAACATCGTATGACAACAAACCAAGACAGTTAAGTGAGGCATGATGGTACCATGGATGTGTCTAATGTGCGTTCCTGGGTGCGACAGTCCAATGAAGGCAAAATATCGTGTGACAACAAATCAAGACAGTTAAGTGAGGCATGTGGTGATGGTAATATGGATGTGTCTAATGTACGTTCCTGGGTGCGACAGTTCAATGAAGGCAAAATATCGTGTGACAACAAATCAAGACAGTTAAGCGAGGCATGTGGTGATGGTACCATGGATGTGCCTAATGTACGTTGGTGGGTGTCACAGTTCAATGAAGACAGAACATCGTATGACAACAAACCAAGACAGTTAAGTGAGGCATGTGATGATGGTACCATGGATGTCTCTAATGTGCGTTCCTGGGTGCGACAGTTCAATGAAGGCAAAATATCGTCTGACAACAAATCAAGACAGTTAAGCGAGGCATGTGGTGATGGTACCATGGATGTGCCTAATGTACGTTCGTGGGTGTCACAGTTCAATGAAGACAGAACATCGTATGACAACAAACCAAGACAGTTAAGTGAGGCATGTGGTTATGGTACCATTGATGTGTCTAATGTACGTTCCTGGGTGCGACAGTTCAATGAAGGCAGAACATCGTGTGACAACAAACCAAGACAGTTGAGTGAGGCATATGGTGATGGTACCTCGGATGTGTCTAACGTGTGTTCCTGGGTGCGACAGTTCAATGAAGGCAGAACATCGTGTGACAACAAACCAAGACAGTTAAGTGAGGCATGTGGTGATTGTACCATGGATGTGTCTAACGTGTGTTCCTGGGTGCGACAGTTCAATGAAGACAGAACATCGTGTGACAACAAACCAAGACAGTTAAGTGAGGCATGTGGTGATTGTACCATGGATGTGTCTAATGTGTGTTCCTGGGTGCGACAGTTCAATGAAGACAGAACATCGTGTGACAACAAACCAAGACAGTTAAGTGAGGCATGTGGTGATGGTACCAGGGATGTGTCTAACGTGTGTTCCTGGGTGCGACAGTTCAATGAAGACAGAACATCGTGTGACAACAAACCAAGACAGTTAAGTGAGGCATGTGGTGATTGTACCATGGATGTGTCTAACGTGTGTTCCTGGGTGCGACAGTTCAATGAAGGCAGAACATCGTGTGACAACAAACACAGACAGTCACGGCCTCGCATCAGCCGATCTAACGACATGATCCAGCGAGTGGAGAACGTTGTTTTGGAGGATCGCCGAATGAGCATGGCAGGCATCGCCTCCAAAATTTGCATTTCCGAGGGATCTGTGCACACAATCCTGCATGAAGATCTGAAAATGTGAACAGTGTTCTGTCTTCATTGAACTGTCACACCCAGGAACGTACATTAGACACATCCACGGTACCATCACCACATGCCTCACTTAACTTTCTTGGTTTGTTGTCACACGATGTTCTGTCTTCATTGAACTGTCACACCCAGGAACGTACATTAGACACATCCACGGTACCATCACCACATGCCTCACTTAACTGTCGATGTCACACCACGAAAATGGAGAAAACGAATGATTACACGCTGTTCTTGCAATGAAAACGTCGCCATTTTAAGTATCAAAAACAGTCCTAACTCTCCTCGCTGACACTAGAGTTCTATGCACTCTACAGTGCTGCCATCTCTGTCGCACATTTACAGGGTGCAAGTGTATTTAAAAAACAGGAGTTCCTATCTGGTCCCAGTGCTGAAAAAATAGGTGTTATACATTGAACGCACCTCGTATAACTACACCTGTCAAATGAGGCGTTTTACAGAAACAAAATAGTTCTCATGACTTTCTATCTAACATTTGTATTTTGTCATGAAAATATCTTAAATTTTTGGCTCAGTTATTTTTGAAGAAGTAAACATTTACGCAAACTTTACCATGTAAAGGTTAGCTTGTGTTGGGGTTATTCTGTTATATATATATATATATATATATATATATATATATATATATATATATATATATATTTTCTTGTCTCTCATCCTTGGAAGATACTGAATCACTGAGGATACCTTCGAGGGTAGAGAAACCCATGTGAGTGTAACATATTGTTTGGAAAACCTTAACTAGCTAACACATTACTCACGATATTGGGGGCACATGTGCTGACAAAGGACGTTGACAGACGCTTGCCGGCGCCCATGTCCGTGCTCTGACGTGCCTTGCGGTTCAGCACCCCGGGTCCTGAGGCACCACCCATGCTGAGGGAGGTGCACGATGTGCTGGAGTAACAGCGGGCGGGTCTCAGAGGTCTGCAGAAAAAGGCCCGGCCACATCGGCCGCTGAACCCTGACAGTCTCCTGGGCCACTGTCTCTTCAGCTCCTGGCGCACCTCGCCGTTCACGAAACAGTACAGCACCGCCACGAAGAACCCCTGAAAACGTACAACTGATTCAGCTATCGACACTAGTCAAAGTCCTGTTTTCTAATTGGTCAGTTATGTGTGACACGACCTAGCACAGCGATATTACTTCAGTCCTGAATTTTCTTCCTTTCTGTTTAATTTTTATATTTTTAAAGATGCAAAATGTTACATTCGATCAAACTTTTGGTCCATTTGTTTCTTGATTTTAAGGAAAAAGCTGAAAATTAGAAATGAAAACATGCTGCTTACAGTTTTTCTTAAAATTTTGACAATTGTTACACTCTAAAGTTATTTTTCAAAGTAAATGCACTTTAAAAAATAGCAAAAGACAGGCAGAAACGAAAATCCTGCTTGTATACCCTTTACGTACATTAATAGTGGAAGTATGGGATTGCATCCAAAAATTCCAAACTGAGATTTCAGCAGGTATGTATTTTCAGGTCCCGTGAACCCCAAAATAATGCCATTCCGCCTGTGCGTGTATGTATACATTTGGAACAAATAACTCCATTGAGTATCAAACTTGATTAAATGATGGAAATTAATCTTTCTTCCATCTACCCACAAAAAATTTTATATTTAAATTGAGAATTTTTAATCATACGACATGAAGATTTTCAGAAACCCCTCCCTCATTTAAGCTTTCTTTTCCTTGGAAATTTTTAATTTTCTCAAAAATAGTCGTAGTCGTTTTTATTAAATTACCACTTGTTTGAACGTTTTTATGACAAATGAAACATGATCTAGAATTTTATGGAAATAATCCCTGAATTTCTCTCCATTATGAATGCCTTTGCATACATGGTAAACGTAAGAGATGGGTAAACTCTTAACTGCACAAAAAATCAGATCTTGTGCATAACACATATTTTCGGCAAGATCTCTATACCGAACTTTTGGGTGCAATACCTATTGATACCGGTAGAGAAAGGAGTACATGTTAGTGGGTTGAGAAAGCGATGAGAGTCTGACCTGAAAGGAGGCGAAGAATTGGTCGCAGAAGAGCCAGGCTATTTCCACGTGTGGATCCACTCCTATGCTGTAGCTCATTCCCAGGAACAGGGTGTAGTGTACCCCAAACAGTGGCACCAGCACCAGGGTGGACTTGAACCAGCGTCTGCAAACATTCACATTACTCGCCAATATTTAATGCCTAAGTCTCATTCACTCACTTTACTCAACCATTTACTCCCTCACTGTCTCATTTACTCACTCACTGTCTCATTCAGTCACCTCACTCACTCACTCACTCACTCACTCACTCACTCACTCACTCACTCACTCACTCACTCACTCACTCACTCACTCACTCACTCATTCACTCACTCATTCTTTCGCTCACTGTCTCATTCACTCACTTCACTCACTCATTTACTCCCTCACTGTCTCATTCAGTCAAACCATCATTCAATCAATTACTGTCGCATTCACTCACTCCACTCACTCATTTACTCCCTCACTGTCTCATTCACTCACCTCATCATTCACTCAATTACTGTCGTATTCACTCACTCATTCTTTCGCTCACTGTCTCATTCACTCACCTCATCATTCACAAAATTACTGTCGCATTCACTCACTGTTTCTTTCGCTCACTGTCTCATTCACTCACTTCACTCACTCATTTACTCCTTCAAAGTCTCATTCACTCACTCACTGTCTCATTCAGTCACTCATTCTTTCGCTCACTGTCTCATTCACTCACCTCATCATTCGCTCAATTACTGTCTATTCACTCACTCGTTCTTTCGCTCACTGTCTCATTCACTCAATTACTGTCGCATTCACTCACTTCACTCACTCATTTACCCCCTCACTGTCTCATTCACTCACCTCATCATTCACTCAATTACTGTCGCATTCACTCACTCATTCTTTCGCTCACTGTCTCATTCACTCACTTCACTCACTCAATTACTCACTTTACCCAGTCATTCACTCACTCAGTGTCTCATTCACTCATTTCACTCACTCATTCACTGTGTAATTTCACTCACTCAGTTACTTCAGTCATTCGCTCGCTCAAATATTCATCACTCACTCTCTCTCATTCACTCACTCATCATTCGCACACCACTCACCCATGGTTCTCATTCACTCATTCAGCCTCTGTCTCATTAACTTACTCTGTGTCACTCATCACTCTCTCTCTCTCTCATTCACTCACATAGGGACAGTTTTACTCGGCTACCTTAGAATATTATTTCCGTTGAAACGTTGATAAAGATATTCCTCATTGGAAATATATAATGAACTTAAGTCCCGGTAGGTCATGTCGGACGATAAATGAAATGGGTTAAGTGGTGCTCAAATGAGCCTGTGTTTCTTAGAAATTCCGTACTTGATACTAGGAACAGGTGATTACCCCCGGCTGGCGGAACCCTAAGAAGCCCGACAGAGATGCGCAGAGCTTTCTTACGAGCTGCTCAGAGAAGGCTACCCTTTGGCGAGCTAGGAACAACTCGGTTCACTTAAAACGGCTCCGAGATTGCTGCAATCTTATAGTTCCTTCCAACCGCAAGAAGTCAGACTCCGAGCAACACTGCACAGATACTAAGGTTACGTGGAATATGAACGTGAAAGCGAAATGGCAGGATATGACGGAAATAGATGAGAAACTCCGTCAGCATTTGCTTTAGGGAAAAGTCGTGTTCAAAGTGGCCGGTCCCTCCTATTGAACCCAGGACCTTACGAATGCTAGCGTGGTTATTTACGTACTAGAGTTAGATTTACTTTATGCAGTGTTGGACCAACTGTAGATGTCGACACCGTTAATGTTTCACACACATGTACCGTGGCTTCATTATGAACCTTTTGTAACACGTTGGAAAGACCTCTCCCGGTAATGAAGCCCTGATATTTATCTTGTAGAACCTTCTTAACTACAGAAAGATATGAAATACACGTGCCAATTACAAACCCGGGCTTATCCCGAGCTACGTGATGTTCTTCCCCCCGGGGAGGACGAGCAATGAAAAGATCCTTTCCTACTACCTACATAGAAAGAAAAAGCAACGAAAGAAGCAAGTATTTTCTCTTTTTTGAAAGAAGGACGTGAGCTGCCATCTAATTCTCGGGATGAAGGAAGACGCGCGTTCCGGTTTGGCTGATTAAAATTTCATTTAGCGTTAAAATCTGCTCAGATTGTAAAGGCAAGGGCGTTAAAAAGATTGTAATGAGAAATCCATTGCAACTGTGCTTCACCGCTCCACACAACTCCATTATCAGTTTGGAACCTAATACAGGATGACTGAAAAACGAATATCTCTAACTTCGTAATTTAAAAAATACTAAATTCAAAGGATTTAGCAGGTCACAGCTATTTTACAAAATCTTTCAATAGAACAATAACATAAATCTGGATTCGATTTAGTCAGATGCTCACTGTGACCTTGGGTTTTTCGAGGGTTTTCCTGGTCGATAGACGAATTCTGGGATGGTTGCTCGTGTACCGCAATTTTCCACACATAATTACTTTTTCACTCTAGGCACATAGTGGTTTCGTGTTGTGAGTTGCTGCCAGATAGAGGGGAGAGATGCTTTCTCAAATGGAACAAACTCCCCTTGGACAAAAATAAAATAAAATAAAGCAAATTTGTGTACTATATGTGCGCGATAAGAACAGCGATCGGGTTCCAAGTCCTCATTCGGTAAGTTTCGTTTAACTCCGTAAACATAGATAACAATTTTGAAATTTGAAATGCGCTATACACAGACATCTAGTGGCTAATACCCTAAGCCTTATCATATCCGCCATATTTCGTTTTGATCAATTTCGAGGTTAATTAGCTAACCAGTTTACAACAATCGTATGTTAGAATTAGAATTTTAGTTCGTCCTTGGCAACATATACATGTTATGAGCCACGTTAAAATGTATAAATACAGTATATACATAAAGCCAAATTGATTACATAGAATATACACAGTAAGCAGCTTTTCTATGGTCTCATGTGGTATTTGCATAGACTAATTTACTACAAGAAATTACATAGTATAAATATTACAGATTTGTGAATGTACTATGCTCCCAGTGCTCATTTACATGGTTATAGTTCTAAAAATTCATTAACCGTATAAAACCAGTGTGCATGCAAAACTTTCTTAACCTTATTCTTAACATGTTTTAATGATGCAGCTTGTTTAAATGAATTTGGAAGTTTATTATATAACATTATCACTTTGTAGATAAAGCTTCTTTCATAAAGGCTCGTTTGGTGCGCTCGAATTGCCAGTTTATCCTTGTTACGAGTGTGGTGACATCAGCATTTACTTGAAAATGATTTATATTTGTATGAACATTTGTGGATGTTATGGCTCTCGAAAGGGGACACATTATTATTCGTCTACCACCGTATAACTGTGATCTCAATGCAATTGAGCTGGCGTGGGCAAAACTAAGGAATGTTTTCAGAGGATGCAACGTTACTTGTGATATCTTCGCTTATCTTACACGCTATTTTGCTGAACTGTGTTTTTCAAGGTTGACCACACTGCAGAAACAAAAGAGCGTTAGGTGTCGCTTTTTCCCCTCTGCCCGCACTACACCATAAATTGTAACCGCAGTATCAGACAGCGATTAGGAGGTGGCGAATTAATTGAAATCACGAGAATTAAAAAAAGAAGATAAATTAATGAAAATGCTTTGCTAAACTAATATAAAATATTGTTATATTAATATGAAATTAGAATGAAATTAGAGTAATGATTAAAATAGCGGTTTAAGAATAAGATGGGAAGAATATAATTTAAGACAACTAACATGCTAGAATCCATGTAAGGGAGAGAAAATATTTCTGTAAAATCTGAACACAAGTCGGGGAGACGGGAAGAGGTGACCGTTAGCCTCTTTGTTTAAGGAAAGGTTCAATGTCTGAGAACTATAACCAAGAATGTGTAGGAACAATAAGGTTTTCTAGATGCGGTCAAGCGTAAGACCTAAAAGGATTTACTTTGCTGAGGTGATAACGATGTATACCGTTACAAAGAGCCCAGGGTAGGCGTGACCCAACTCACGGTGGGATGTAACGTCAATGAGTTCGATGAGTTTTGCTAACCAATAAAGAAAAATCGAAATAAAATGAGAAACCAATAATAATGTAAGATTTGAGAAATGGGAGAAGGATGAGTTATTTTGGTCATGTGATAAGAGTCAGAGTGGGGATCAGAATAAAGTACGAACTGAATCGCAGAGTAGACGAAAATTCACTTCAACAGTCATACTACGACGGGAAAGACGTGTTAGTGCGCGTGAAGAAGAGGTAGTAAAGATTTCTAAGCCCGAAATGTAGGGAAGTCAAGAATAACGCAACCAGCGTGAGAGAAGCAGCAGAAGAAGTTTATAATAGCAAAGTATTCGCCGTATAAAGAAGTAAGAGAATTCTGTTAGGAAGTTTAGTAACAGGTGGTCACCGCTACAAATCAATCTGAATCAACGAACTTAGTGAGAATTAAATTAAATCATTTTTGCAACGAACCAGTGTATTATTGAGACAACTGAGCAGCCAACAAACAACAAATCCATTTCCTACAACCATTCACCTGAGGAGAAGAGATCTCATAGCTCCAATTAGAACCCAAATCAAAAGTAAACACCAACCAATTGAAATCTGACATGCGGGTATGCCGCATAATAGCGCCGACACGTTGGGGCTTCGAATTGTAGGAAATGGGTGAAATGTAACGACGACAACGACGAGGAGAAGTGAGAAGAACGACGACGAAGGACGACTACGAGGAGAAGTGAGAAGACCGACGACGACAACTACGATGAGGACAGCAGAGACTACGAAGAAGACGGCAAAAACAACTAACAAGTGAAATTTTCCCCCAACCAAGAGAGAAGTTCAAGTTCTTTCGACATCAACTGAGCCTAATAGACGACGAGCAGCACGACAAAAAAAAATTGATAAAGACATCACATAAACACCACAGCCGTACAACAGAACTGTGAGTTACACATACTCAATTTATTTTTCTTGTAAATGTAATATCATTCATTGAGATCAATATCTATGTAATGTCTTAGTAATAAGTATTTTGGAAGGGAAATTAGAAAATTTAAAGGGGAAGTTCAATGCTTTTGAGTAATAAGAAGATCGTACAGAATAAATTTAAAATGGAAAATTCTGGGGAACAAATAGTTATGGAGACAGAGAAAGAGTTAGAAGTTGTTAATGAAGAGACAATGGAAAGCAGTGTTATAGGATCAGTAGATGAGGGTGTAAATGGTGTAAGTAGCTTAAATGTAAATAGGAGAAGTGACAATCCTGGGGTAATGGAAAATCTACAAGAGATGCTCCAGAAACTCATGGCGCAAATGACTATTCAGAGTCAATCACTAGAAGCTAAATTCGTAGAAAAGAACCAATCACTAGAGGCTAAATTAGTAGAACAGAACCAATCACTAGAACCTAAATTAATAGAACAGAACCAAACACTAGAAGCTAAATTAGTAGGACAGAACCAAACACTAGAAGCTAAATTAGTAAGTCAAATTACAAGCCAAGGGAAAGAAACAGAAACTAGAATCACTGTCAGAATTCAAGGAATAACAGGGGAAATCCAGTCTGTAAAAGAGGCCCTGCAGCGAGAAGTAGGTACTATAAGAAGTGACCTAGAAGCTACCAAATCTCTCGATGCAGGAGTAGAAAATAGAATAGGGGAGGAAATTAATAAGGAAAGAATAAGATTAGATGAACTGACCACGACACAGGTAACTTTTGTACGAGAGATAAATGACCGGTTTGACACTGTAAACAATAGTATAGCAGCTGACATGGAGAAGTTAAAAGAAAAGGTAGCACGTGTAACAAATATTCAATCAGAAAATACACAAATGTTGAGGGAAACAGTAAGCGAGATATCTCAAATCAGAGATACTGTAACTGGCTTACAGCTGGGACAGCAAGGGCAGGTACCTGAGAGTTCCAATTGTTCTATACATACACACAATGGAGAGAGGCAGAACGAACAGGTTAGCGCCCCTTCTGTCTCTCCTCAAAACAGCAATAATAGCGAAGTAAATATGCAAAACGTAAATATGTATCCACCAGTGCACATGAATTTTCTAAGCGAATTGCCCCTCCCGAAATTTAATTGTCGCAATGACAACGCAGTACAATTTTTGGCCGACTTAGAAAAGTATTTTGCCATCAGAGGTGTACCCGAGAAATATAAGATGATAATAGTTCAAAGGGCGTTAGAATCTGCCGAACTTAATTGGCTACGAGTAACTGTGGGAGAAGGATGCAGCTACGAGTTGTTCAAAACAGCTTTCCTAGAAAAGTATTGGAACGCAAATGTCCAATACCAAGTAAGGAATCAGATAACAAATGGCCGATACCAAGGTAATAATGGAGAGTCTATTACTGATTATTTCCTGAGATATTCGCAAATAAGTAAATATCTACAACCTCCATTACAGGAAGCCGAACTGATTTCTCTTCTCACGCCCCACCTTCCTGAGAACATTAGAAATCACATGGTGGTAGCAAGACCTCAGACATTGAGAGAGGCAATTACATTATTAACAGCTTTACAAAGCGTTGGGACGCAAAATTCACAAAATAGACATGAGAATCGAATGCCAGTGAGAAATCCACACAGACCGTGGAATAATAATCATGACGGGGAAAGGGCACACAATCCCCGAAATTTTAACACAAACCATATGGCTACTCGTCAAAGATACGATGCCCACGTCCCGAGGGAATTCCCTAACAACAATAGAGGGAGACAGGGACCACCAAATTCAAATTCATATAATTTCCCTATAAGATATGTACATGTAACTAGGAATGGAAATAGGGGTCACCCCCCATTTCTTCGAAGAGGGAATGCAAGACCGACGTTCCGACTACCAGAAGCTAATAGGCAGTATCAACCACATGACGCTGGTAGAGAGAACAATACAGACAGACCTGAAGTAAGACAGAGGAATCAACTTCTCTCAAGAGAATGGGTGCGTTCTCCTCCACCCACACCGAGGGACGCGGCGCCCGAGGTGGATGAAAGGCCAGATACGACACAGCAGACGGGAAACGACTCCAGGGTGCGATAGAAGACGTCCCGCATCGGACCCGGATGAACACGCTAGTTCTTAATTTGAACAGGGACACAGCTCTGAGTAGGGTGGTACAGAATAAAACAGAAACAGAAATAGTAAACGGTACTCAAATAAACAATCACTTAACAGAATTGCAAGAAGTGAGAGATGCTCCACGTATTGCTGCAATAATAAACAAAGAAAAATTGCACATTACCATAGATTCAGGATCCTCAGTTTCAGCTATAAGTCAAGCATTCTTTTATCACTTAAAATACAATGGAATGAAATTGCAAACATTGCCCGTGAAAAGTGCATATTGTACTCTGGCGGTAGGTCGCGCCAAACAAAAGATTAATACACAAATGCTTTTTAAAGTCACCATTGGGGAGGATACAATAGAATTTGTATGTTTTGTTATTAATAGGCTATCTGTAGACATTATTATGGGTAATGACGTGTTGTATGCGCTTCAAGCTAAGTTGAATTATCAAATGGAAGCCTTGGAAATCAAAATTAAAGACGTCATAGTTAAAGTTCCGTTTAGCTCAAGGGAAGCAGAAAATGAGATAAGATTGACAGATGAAGAAAAAGAAATAGATGGAGAAACATTTTTTGTAGAATTTATACGAATAGGAGGGATGGAGCTAATTAAGATGAATCCATTAGAAGCTGAAGAGATGAGAAACTATGATAAGGATGAGTATATAGCTGGAGAAGAAGGGCTTTTAGAGATGACGTCATACGGACTTGGGCAGGCAGAAGCAGGTGAACAGGAGATAATTACCCTACCAGATGATTTCCAGGTAGTCGAAAATAACGTAAACATGACCTATAGAATAAGAGAAACAGTAGCAAACTCAAACGTTCTCAACGACCACCAAAAAGAGATTTTTATAACATTTTATGTAAACATAGAAATGTATTTTCGGAACACACTGGGACCTATAGTGATTTTGAGTATGAATTCGAGATACATGATGTTCCCCCATTCAAATATAAGTGCAGACCTAGGTGTTCATCTCCGAGTCCTTTGTTCATTGAAACAGACTACCTGGCCAGACCACATCAACTATATTGAGTTTATATTCAATAATTCAGCCAATCTAACCACAGGATATGCTCCTATCCAATTGCATAGGAATTTAACACCGGAACCAATAATAGAGGGTGTTCCGGAAAGTATACAAGTGACGACCGAGACAGATCGAGAACGGATCCAAAATGCTGTTAAAAGAATAATGGAAAAAGTAGAGAAAAGAAACGCAAAGAAACTGCGGTATAAGAAGAATTGGGAACCAAAGGTCGGCGACTTAGTTCTAGTGAAATCGTTCGACAAGTCAGATTTGTTAGGAAAGAAGACTAAAAAACTATATATGCTATGGAAAGGCCCATACCGGATTGAGAAAATATTTGGTGACAGAGCGTATGCTCTAATACACCCAAGAAATGGTAAACCGATAGGCAGATATAACATCTCCCTAATAAGGCCATATCGTCAAAGAAAAACGTTGTAAACAGTACAGAGCAGACCCAAGAATCACCTGTGTAAATGTGATTGAAATTATATATACGAAGATATAAAGAATACCAAGTAAAAGTTATATAATTAGTACGGGTAACGTTTTCGTTTGAAATTCAAACACTGCGTGGGAGTTGCAAGTTCCAAAATTCCTGTGCACAAACAAAATGATAATGTAATAAGAATAACCACAGCTAATGAACATGTTAGAAAGATCTTTAAAAATAATTTGTGAAATGTAAATATAGTATAAGTACTGATGTATTCATGTGCCAAAAGGCTATATTGTTATTGTAAAGGTCACAGACTTAGGCGTGACAAAGTGAAAGAAAGTTTAGAGTGAAAAGTGAAGTGGAAAGACAGGACAATGAACTGCCAATGTTTACTGTCAGGTAAACGAAACACCTGAATACAGGTAGACAACTGAGTGCAGGTAGAGGTAACCATATTTGGACATCATTACGCAAACTATAATAATGTGAGTACGAATGTTCTTACGGTGAAGGACTGAAAGATAAAGAAACGTCCCAATAAGTTAATAATAATATTAAAAAAAATCATTGAATGTAAAATGTAATATTGTAAACTGTAATATAGTAACATTAATGTAGTACTTAAGGAATGTAATAAGGTAAAATCAAGTTGATGTCAAGTGAGACAAGGATAATTCAGTGAAGTGTATATATAGTTGAGGTATCACGAATGTTATTTGTATATAGGGTAATAACCACATATACGACAGTATACTTGTCTATGTACGTAATGTATCATATTTATAATTCTATGTATATGATGTACCATATTTACCATTCTATGTGTATAAAGTAACACACTGATGAAGATGAGGGAAACGGTGACCACCGAAAAATGTTTCAAGTAGGGAATGAGAAATTATAAGATATATAAGGAGGAAATGTCATGACGGGGGTTTGACAAAATTTAAATAATGGGTATTTCATTTTTGTCAAACGGGCATTATGTAACCGCAGTATCAGACAGCGATTAGGAGGTGGCGAATTAATTGAAATCACGAGAATTAAAAAAAGAAGATAAATTAATGAAAATGCTTTGCTAAACTAATATAAAATATTGTTATATTAATATGAAATTAGAATGAAATTAGAGTAATGATTAAAATAGCGGTTTAATTAAGAATAAGATGGGAAGAATATAATTTAAGACAACTAACATGCTAGAATCCATGTAAGGGAGAGAAAATATTTCTGTAAAATCTGAACACAAGTCGGGGAGACGGGAAGAGGTGACCGTTAGCCTCTTTGTTTAAGGAAAGGTTCACTGTCTGATAACTATAACCAAGAATGTGTAGGAACAATAAGGTTTTCTAGATGCGGTCAAGCGTAAGACCTAAAAGGATTTACTTTGCTGAGGTGATAACGATGTATACCGTTACAAAGAGCCCAGGGTAGGCGTGACCCAACTCACGGTGGGATGTAACGTCAATGAGTTCGATGAGTTTTGCTAACCAATAAAGAAAAATCGAAATAAAATGAGAAACCAATAATAATGTAAGATTTGAGAAATGGGAGAAGGATGAGTTATTTTGGTCATGTGATAAGAGTCAGAGTGGGGATCAGAATAAAGTACGAACTGAATCGCAGAGTAGACGAAAATTCACTTCAACAGTCATACTACGATGGGAAAGACGTGTTAGTGCGCGTGAAGAAGAGGTAGTAAAGATTTCTAAGCCCGAAATGTAGGGAAGTCAAGAATAACGCAACCAGCGCGAGAGAAGCAGCAGAAGAAGTTTATAATAGCAAAGTATTCGCCGTATAAAGAAGTAAGAGAAATCTGTTAGGAAGTTTAGTAACAGGTGGTCACCGCTACAAATCAATCTGAATCAACGAACTTAGTGAGAATTAAATTAAATCATTTTTGCAACGAACCAGTGTATTACTGAGACAACTGAGCAGCCAACAAACAACAAATCCATTTCCTACAACCATTCACCTGAGGAGATGAGATCTCATAGCTCCAATTAGAACCCAAATCAAAAGTAAACACCAACCAATTGAAATCTGACATGCGGGTATGCCGCATAATAAATGATTTAATTTAATTCTCACTAAGTTCGTTGATTCAGATTGATTTGTAGCGGTGACCACCTGTTACTAAACTTCCTAACAGAATTCTCTTACTTCTTTATACGGCGAATACTTTGCTATTATAAAATTCTTCTGCTGCCTCTCTTACGCTGGTTGCGTTATTCTTGACTTCCCTACATTTCGGACTTAGAAATCTTTGCTACTTCTTCTTCACGCGCACTAACACATCTTTCCCATCGTAGTATGACTGTTGAAGTGAATTTTCGTCTACTCTGCGATTCAGTTCGTACTTTATTCTGATCCCCACTCTGACTCTTATCACATGACCAAAATAACTCATCCTTCTCCCATTTCTCAAATCTTACATTATTATTGGTTTCTCATTTTATTTCGATTTTTCTTTATTGGTTAGCAAAACTCATCGAACTCATTGACGTTACATCCCACCGTGAGTTGGGTCACGCCTACCCTGGGCTCTTTGTAACGGTATACATCGTTATCACCTCAGCAAAGTAAATCCTTTTAGGTCTTACGCTTGACCGCATCTAGAAAACCTTATTGTTCCTACACATTCTTGGTTATAGTTCTCAGACATTGAACCTTTCCTTAAACAAAGAGGCTAACGGTCACCTCTTCCCGTCTCCCCGACTTGTGTTCAGATTTTACAGAAATATTTTCTCTCCCTTACATGGATTCTAGCATGTTAGTTGTCTTAAATTATATTCTTCCCATCTTATTCTTAATTAAACCGCTATTTTAATCATTACTCTAATTTCATTCTAATTTCATATTAATATAACAATATTTTATATTAGTTTAGCAAAGCATTTTCATTAATTTATCTTCTTTTTTTAATTCTCGTGATTTCAATTAATTCGCCACCTCCTAATCGCTGTCTGATACTGCGGTTACAAAATCCAGCTTTCTTCTTATCTCTCGCGTACTGACATACCTAGCACATAGTTTGTCAAACCAGGACTAGTATGTCATATTTTTAACATGTATTCATACTACGTTCATACAACATAATTTACACATAAATAAAATATAAAAATTAAAATAAATTTACAATAATAGTATAGCATACATGACCACGGAATTCAGCACTAGAACATTGTGCTTTAGTTCATTGCCATGGAAAGGGACCGGGATTTTATATGCCGGGTAGAGGAACGCCGCTCACTCAAAATCGTGAGGAAATTCAGGAGCTGCGGTAGGTAACGAACGCTGGTTTTAAAAGCCAACTTTCTGGCTGGGAGTGCTGAGATGTTTACATCTCCTCCCTATATCGGTTGGATAAACGCACACCTCTGTCTTGCACATGTGGGCGTGAGGCCGGCAGGCTCTGGCCCGCTTCTGAGGTGCTATACCATGGGTTATGTTATATAGCATTTAAAATAATAATAAAAAATATTAGATAAAACAAAAACCCAATTATTAAGTGTTCAATATGAATGAATAGAAAGTGCACAATGGGGATATTTTAAACTAACGAAAAACTGTAATAAAGCAAATTTATTATGTGTTTAAAATGGGAAGAATTCTCGCCTGTAGCGAATCAGATGCGTTAGAGCCTTCGCCGTTGCCACCTCGTTATCCCCACTCTTTTTATATTCCCCTCTCTCTCACACACTTGCGAGTGTTGGTAGTGCTAGACGTAAGGGAACGGAAACTGAATTTTCCAAAGTTTTATAATAACACAGTTGTTGAAATTACAATTGCGACATGGATATTCCTATATTACGCAACTGTTTTAAATATTTAGTTTAAAATTAATTATAGGTTATGAATTAGTTATTTTTGTAATCCAATAAAAATAACAGCGGTACATCCGTATAGCTGTGAATGTTACTTACGTTAAGAGATAATTCGTCATTGCCATTGTCTTCAACGTCTGAGTACTGCAAATTTATGATGATAGGTTCCAAAATCTCGTTACGTGTTATTTCTTTCCAAAAGTTGTCTTCTTGTAGTTTATCTGATGTCTCACGCAGTTTTCCCAGTCTTGTTGTGTTCCTTGTTAATTTCTTCCTCAATAAGTCGTTCAACGTCAGTCAGTTGGAAAATATTTCTGTTTGCAACATTATTTGAGCCCACATTAACGCTATTGGATTGTTCTGGCAGTGGTAAAGGGGGGAAGGTGGACCGCGTCTCATTGATCCAGCTGAGCGAAGTGGAAGTACGGGCTGCTATGCGTTTATTTCGTTATCAAGGTCGTAAAAATGAGGTTAGGCAATGTGGAACTTTATTATATTAGTGATACGACAATGGGAAGCTAATAAAGTGACGGTGAGAGGTTAGTGAACTAAAAATGAAAATTGAACTACACTGCATTACTGAAGTGACAGAGGCAACTTGACGAAGTGTCAGGGAGAATTGAACTACATTAGATTAGTAAAGTGACAGAGATAACTAAGTGAAGTGCAGGGAGAACTGAACTACATTACGTTAGTGAAGTCACAGAGGGAACGTGATGAAGTGACAGGGAGAACTGAATTACATTACGTTAGTGAAGTGATACATAGAACTTGATGAAGTGACAGGGAGAGCTGAACTGCATTACGTTAGTGAAGAGACAAAGGGAACTTGATGAAGTGACAGGGAGAGCTGAGCTAAATTACATTAGTGAAGTGACAGAGGGAAGTTGATTAAGTGAGAGGGAGAGCTGAACTACATTACGTTAGTGAAGTGACAGAGGGCAGTTGGTGTAGCGACAGTGAGAATTGAACTACATTACATTAGTGAAGTGACAGAGGGAACTTGATGAAGTGACAGGGAGAACTGAATTACATTAGTGAAGTGACAGAGGGAACTAAGTGAAGTGGAGAGAGAGCTGAAGTGCATTACGATAGTGAAGCGACAGAGGGAACTTGGTGAAGTGACAGGAAGATTTAAACTACATTACATTAGTGAAGTGACAGAGGGAACTAAGTGAAGTGCAGAGAGAGCTGAAGTACATTACATTAATGAAGTGACAGAGGGAACTTGATGAAGTGACAGGGCGTTTTGAACTACATGACATTAATGAGGTGACAGCGGGAACTAAGTGAAGTGCAGGGAGATGTGAACTGCATTACGTTAGTGAAGTGACAGAGGGATCTTCATAATATCACACTATGAACTAAGCGAACTGACTGTGGGAACCAGTAAGAATTGGACAAGATATGCTAGCGAATTCAAAGCGAGAATTAAATAAACTGGTAGTGTAAAGTTGACAAACATCATTTAGAAATTAGCCTTTGTGAATTTGAGTATCACTACTGCCTCCTCTATGCCCCTTGTACCTACAAAGAACTCTTTTGTAAGAACAGTTGCATAAGGCTATATACACTAAAGGTAACACATCAACCTTCTGCTTCAGTTATTGTGTACAGTTGTGCATAATGATAGTGATATGAAAGATGGTACATACCTGTAGGTCCTGGTCTCGTCACAGACCGATGCTCTCAACTTCAACAGCAGGACTCGTACAATGTTCAGGAACAGCAGAAAGCTCAGCTGTAACAGAGTACAGTGATTGTTATGTACAGACACATGCCTACTCTAATGTGTGCCATCAATACAAAGCATCCTTTGATGGACCGATCGGTTATTTATTAGTACGAAATACAATCTGTCTGAATGAATGAAGACGGCCAACTGCGGAAGCTTGGGTAAACACGAAAGGTATTACATCACCATTCCCTGTAACGTTCCTTAATACAGCAGCAGAGTCTCTTACAGTGGACGAATCAAGTCAATATGCAAACTCCGCCGCTCGAATGTCATTCGCTCACAAAGTAGAAAATGAATACTCAATGTCTTAGAATTTTGTAAAGCTTTAATTATTCCGTTAATAATGCTACAGCAACAGAAGTGGGGGAAAGTGAGTGATTATTAGTGAAACAGATTCAACATTCAAGTGTACGGGAGCTTTCAACATTGCCCACATCCAAAAAGGGTCTAACTCCACGAGTGTGAAAAATGCGTTGTGTACAGAACTTTTCTCGAATTTTACGAATAGAAAAGAGAAATTCCTACAGCACTTAAGCTTATAAATGCTGTTAAAAAGCAGTTGTAACTTCCAATATCCTGACTATAATTAATCAGTACGTTCAGGTGTTAGGTCCTGCAATTATTTTGTTTTCGACACTGTCAATTACCAGGATTGAGGCTGTCGCTTTTAAGCACAGTTAAAAATCATCAATCTAGGTAGAACTTAAACCCAGGACCTACCAACTGATCCGATCAGGTTGACAGAAGTCCCACATATTTTATGCTAGAGCAAAACGGACCTTCTTTTTCCAAAACATGTACGAATACGCCAAAGAATATGTTTTAAAAGACATTTCTTCCTACAAACAATATCCTCAACTCGTTGCTGTGCAAATTTTCATACTGCCAGAAACATTTTTGATGACATCCTATATTTTTTCTGTATACCATCTCAAAGATATTATTTTATGTGATTGTAGAACTTATTAATAGTTTTCAAAATCAAGAGTTCCTATGACAACTGAATGAACAGCTATATTTTTATTGATGTAGTTTATTTGCAGAACTTAACATATATAGCAATTTTCCTAAGTGAAGTGAGAGAAAAGCTTCTTTCACATTGTTAGATGGTAAATGGACATTTTCAACATTTTGCCTTTTAGCTTACTTTAATGTTGGCGGTGTTATTCATAATTGTTTTCTGACCATTTATTTTGTTAGGCTATCAATATTTTTGTATAAAGAAATTGATAACTTGTGTACAATCATAGGATATAGTAAAATCTTTGATATGGTATTACAAACTTTGTCGTCTCATTTAATAATGTCACAACTTATACGACAATTATATTCAGAATGAATATCTGTCAAAAAGAATTTTTAAAATATGGTATTTGAGGGATGAAGGCTTTGTAATAATATATTATTGTTATTTATTACGTAAATTTGATACATTGAAGAAATGGGATAATAATAGGATCAACAGATTACGTGGATCTACCGTTCGGCTAGTCTACATTTTATCGATTTTAAGTAATTTACAAAGAAAGGCGTACTGAGATAAGAAATTGTTTCAAGTCAATATTCATATTGTTACATGTATGACTGAGGAATAATTAGAAAACTATCAAATTTTAGAATTTTAGAATCAAGGCTCACTCTGGACACTTGTATTTTTCACATGTTTTGAAGTTCTGAATTCCGCTGAGTAGCTAATTCAGCAGCTGGCGTATTCCTCGCGTGTTTTTCACACCAGAAGATAACTGCACATATTTTTAGAACTATGAGACCATCAACGTAATGCCGAGTCGATTGAGTAACGTCATAGATGACCCACATATTTAACATTACTGATTCCAACCATGGAGGTCAGTACAAGTCAGTTCAGTCCAGGAGTCAAACCGAGTTGTTGCTGGTGGGTCATCAGGGTGCTCCCCCGCATAAGTTTGACAGAGCTTAACTTCGAGTGTTAGCCGAGGGTCCGTGGAATTCCTCAGCTATACATGAAACACCGCACCATTAAGGTAAGCCCTTAGAAATCAGTAATATGTTGTAGTATCACTACTTTCACCCTTAAGCCCTTTCAGGGCTAAGGGAATGGTTTACATTTGTACCGTCAATCAGAATTAGTATCCAGGAAACGGGGTTAAAAATGGATCGTACTAACTTGTATTGTTCCCATCTCTGGAGTTCTATCCTCTACCTCTTCCCTAACTCCCAGCTACGCCCTCAGTTACCGGGTAGCTTGTACACCCCTTTTCCACAACCAACCCGAACGTAACAATATTCTCTTTTAAAGTGTCCTTTTATATATTTATTACAAAGTTTTCAACATTTTATGATATTATGTTTATTATATGATAGCAAGTTATGTCAAAAACTGTTTTTGATACATTTTAAAAGCATCAATAAATATGAAATAAGCACTTTTTAAAATGGGATGTAAAATAGTAAGTACAGCATGTCATGAGAAGGCAACACATTGGATTTGAATTTCTTAAATTTACACAATTTCGCTTTTGAATAAATAAAACAACTGAGAATAAAATATTCGCGGAATTGAAGACTCAATTCTGATTTTTTACGTGTTGCAATATAATGGTGATAACCCATAATACCAAAATGAAAATAAAACTTAAATTTTAGCTCTTTAATATTTTTGGACAGGTTTATTTTCTGGAGATCTTCTCGAAGTTCCAGTGGTACACTTATGCCCGATTTCACCAACAGATCTTATGACTTAACACGAGTTTCGCAACATTTAAAATAAAAAATACATTTCACCAACAAGTGTTAGCTTAACACTCGTGTTAGGCCGCGCCGCCATGGCTTACTGGTTAGACCGCTTGGCTCTCACCAAGATGGCCCGGGTTCGATCCCAGGCGACCGCAAAATAAGATTTGTGGTGGACAACACGGCGCTGGGGCGAGTTTTCTCTGGGATCTCCGGTTTCCCCCGCTATTTCATTCCACCGGTGCTCCATCTTCATCTCATGTATCATCAGTGTCATCGCCTGCAGTGCCGTATGTAGTAAAACAGCGGGCGTTAAACACTACACATTTTCTAACACTCGTGTTACATCTCTTGTTAAACTCACAAGTCAAATTTCTGTTGTTAAGTCTCTAACATTTGCAAATAGTCAAGATGGCGGGCGTGACCTCAGCTGTTGATGTCGATTTGCTATATTTAAGAACGTCTAAATGACATTTTTATAAGAGTTTTTTTTGAGGGGGGAGGGACATCTGGATATAGAATTCTTGAATGGCTTAAATAATTGACTTGTTGCGACCTTTTTTTTACTTAATCTATTTTTAAGAGAGAGGTAGGAAGGGAGGGAGAATCGGGAGGGACCCTATTTATATCTTTATTTTATTTTACCTCACTGTCTTACATAGAGGGGAGATATTGCCTATATCTCCTATACTTGCAGTATCCTCGGTTTGAAGGGTGCTATTTTATTAAGCTGGATCATTGTCCATCTCTCTTCGCGTAAAAATCGTCTGAGACGTGATATCGAACAATCCCCCGGCGTGTCCAGTGTGTTTATCCAGGTAAATGTACCCATTATCAGCCAGAGCAGTGCACGTTGTAATGAAGGATTCATCTTAGGAGGATTCAAGTGTAATATATCTTCGTGTGAAGCATCCCATCCGGCAGGTATCAAACCATTACATTTGTCTAGCACCCACTTCCATATCCCAGCTTTTCCGGATCATACCATTACTCGATGCGGAAGTGAATCTGCTGCCGAGCAAATAGGACATCTCGAACAGTTAAGCATTCTGTGGCGGTACAGTATGTCTGCCGTGGAAGAATTTCATTAACAATTTCGTATGTCACCGCTAACCACGTGGTTTTCAGTTGCTGAAACCCAAAACATTTCCATATGCGCTGCCAGGGCAGATGCGGATATTTTATCTGTACCTACGGGGTAATTCTAACTGCTTGACGAAGAAAAGCATACATGTTCTGCACTGTGCACACATCACCATCTATTGAGTGCTCCGAAGGTAACCGCTCCAAGGCGTAATACGTATCTCGTAAAATCTCGGGTACATTGCCACGTTGTCCTTGGCGCCAAAAATCCATGTGCGTGCGTTGTATCATGATGTCCACGGGATCACTCTGATTGTTTAGGGCAAGCAGAAGCATTTTAATCATCAAGGCTTGCAACTGGAGAGCCACCTCTATTAATCCCCAACCACCTTGCCCCTTCGGGAGGCGAAGTTGAGCCCGCGCAACACGGTAGAGCTTCCCTGTCCAGATGAAATAGCCCAATATTTGTTCTATCCTCTGGGAATGCCACTTTGTTGGTGGTAGCACGTGTGCGAGGAACCAAATCCTGCTGAGCGCGAAACTGTTACAATATCGTATACGTTGTACCAAATACAACATCCTGAGTTTCTGCTTGTACATCATCCCACGCAGTACATTAATCCGCGTCTTCCAGTTATATTCCCTCATGTCCTTCTCGCTATCTCTAAAGTAAACCCCCAAAATCTTCGTACGCCCCACCATAGGTATTCCTAAGATGGATGTGTCCGGCGGATCTGTTCCAATGGCTAAAATCTCGGACTTCTGCATATTAAATTCAACCCTGTCGATCCCTCGTAATCTTGTAAACAATCTCTTAAGCGAGAACTGTCTTCGGAGGTGGTAACTATTACCGTAATATCATCTGCGTAGGCCCTCACAACAATTCGCTGCCCATATACCTCAAGGCCATCAAGTGTGGATTGTAGCTGTCGGAGTAGTGGGTCAACATACAGGGAGAATAGCATCATGGACATGGGACATCTTTGTCTGACTGAGCGTTTCATCAGTATAGCAGACGTTAAATAGTCATTGCAGTGAACTTTTGACGAGGCACCAGCATACATGCATCGAATCAGGTTGCAGAGTTTATCAGGCACTTTTAATTCCATCATACGCCTCCACAAACCGTCATGGACAACCCTGCCAAAGGCCCTTTGGAGGTCCAAATTAATAATCGCTGCAGACTGAAGTTCCTGTGCGCAATGCAGTATACATCCTCTCAAGGCAGCTAACGTATTTTGCAGGGTCGCTCCCTTCTTTACTGCGGCCTGGAACTCGCTAATGCTATATGGTAGTATCTTTTGCATACGACCAACAATTATTTTAGCAAACAGTTTGTAATCACATTTCAACAGCGTGATCGGTCGATAATCCTCTAAGGACTTGGGTCTAGCCACCTTCGGAAGTTGTACCACTATCCCATCTGAAAATGTGAGTGGTAAATTCTCTGTATTCCACATTTCCTGAAAGACTTGTAATAATTCGTTCAGGATGTGACACCAACACTGCTTGTAAAATTCATATGGCAAGCCATCAGCACCTGGGGAGGCACGCAATTTGGATTTTTGGATTATTTCAAGTAATTCTGATTTGGACCGCGACGGCATATCCTGCCACAATTCTTCCGGTAACTCTGGTAGGAATTTTGACATATATGCCTCTACTTTGTGTGCGAGATCTGCGG
Organism: Mantis religiosa; assembly: GCA_030765055.1. Lineage (NCBI taxonomy): Eukaryota > Metazoa > Arthropoda > Insecta > Mantodea > Mantidae > Mantis > Mantis religiosa. The sequence continues at coordinate 3,808,398 of CM060955.1, read as the reverse complement.
GGCCGGTGAATCGTTGTGCGTAGAAGTTGTCCACTTCATGAATAATTTCGTCTGTAGTGGAAACTTCCCGTACATCTATTTCAAGTTGTGTGACTAGCTTCCGGCGACCATGATTACGTTCCTTTGCCAAATGAAAAAAACTCGCCTGCTCCCCATGCAGCACTTCCTCCGAGTGTACTCTGGCCAAATATCCCCTGAAGCTGTCGTGTTTTACGAGCTTTTATGTGTTTTTTGATCTCCCGCACTAGTTGCAGAACATTGTCTCCCTGCTGCTGGCGTACGTGCAGCTCGTGGAGGATTTGGAAGTAATGTTCCATGGTTTCTCTTCTAGCCAGCGCTCGACGACCGGCAGCAGCCCGAAAGAAGTTTCGTAATGTAGGTTTGGCTTTACACACCCACCAGTCGACTTTGTTTGGTGCACGCGCAAAGGATTCCCGCAATCGTGACCAGCAGTCCTGGAAGTCAGTCATCACTTCCTCATCCGTAAGCAAGGAGCAGTTAAGTTTCCAGTAACCTCCGCCTCTATTGCAGCTCGCCGCCCTGCCCTCCAGTGCATGTATTAATGCGTTGTGATCACTAAATGCCACCGGCATTCTTTCTGTGCGATGAAGGCGGGGTAAGAATTCAGCCGTAACATGCAAGCGGTCCAGTCGTGAAGCTTATGGTCCTCTCACGAATGTGAATTGCACTGCTGAGCCGTGCTTATGTTCCTAGGTATCTGTCAGGTGCATTTGTTCTACTAGCTGTTGCAGAGTACTACACCCATTGACGGCACCCCGTTGATCTTTAGCAGCTAAAGTACAATTAAAATCGCCAACCAGGACGAACGGTGCACTTGATGGAATATGGGTTAAGATGTCTTGCCTATGAAAAGTTTCTCGTTGCTTTCGTTTGTTACTGCCCGCAGGAGCATAAATGTTCACCAAGGTAATGCCCTCATAGACTGCTGAAATGGCTCTACCAGAGGGATGGAGCACGAAATTGTGTAGTTGTAAACCTTGGCGATACACAATAGCCGTACCGGTACCTTCCGGCCCAAGATTCGTCTCGTACTCGTAGCCATATAAGAAGTCCATATTACCAATATTCACCTCCTGCAAAAAGCAGATATCTATGTCATGATACATCAAGAAGTCCCTTAAAAGTTGTTGTTTGACCACCTGTCGCAGACCATTAACATTAAGCGAAGCCCAGATTTGAACACCTATCGGCATTCAATGGGCAAGGAGCATATCCTTAGTGATGCCAGGATTTCGAAGAGCCAGGAACCACCGTAATATCAGTTGAGCCTCCTTGAACAATGCCTGGGCGCGAATCCTCTTTGGTAAGTTTACGGGAACGTAGTTCTTCTTCATATTCATCACCGTCATCCACTGCCGGCCGCTTGCCTGAGTCTATCTCTTTCGCTTGGATGGGAACCGGTGGACTACCTTTCAGGTGTAGCATATCCGGAGGTTGCCGTCCTGGTGGGATACCTTGCTCTTCCATCCTCCTGTGCTGACTTCTTAATCGAGGGTCGCGACCCGACAATGCAATGCCAACCTTCTGTCTTAACTGAGCTATTTCAGTAGCAGACACCTCTACCTCTTCATCACTTACAACCTCCATACCACCGTCCCGTGAAACCTCAGATGGAGCAGTAACAGCAGATCTTTCAGGGGCATCCTGTGTCTCAACCACAGGCGTGATATCGCTGGCCACTGCGGACTTTTCGGACTCCGCCGGTTCTCTCATCAACTCCACTACTGCCGGACCATTGTCTGCCTGTTGTGCAGGTGGCTAACCGCGTGGCACGAAGGGGGCACTCAGCTTTCAGGTGGGTAGTGGCATGACACAGATGACAAGCTTGCGGTTGACCGATGTAACTGATTCCAATCAAATAGGTATCGATAACCAAGCTAGCGTGTATGTGAAGTTTCAGTCCCATCTTCACAGCAATCACTCCATTGTTAGTCGGAAGAAGATACTGGGAGCTCCATTGCTCTCTGCGTATGTCATACACTGTACCGTATTGGCTCAGCTGCTGCGACAACACAGCGAGGGGAACCTCCGAAGGCAGATTGAACACTCTAAAATTCACTGTTTGCTGATCACCCGGTGTAATGCGTAACTTTGCCGTTTCTCCAGAGGCGTAGGTAAAGGTTTGCTCATCTTGATAACGGGCTAGGAGATTATCGTACAATACCGCCGAAATAACCTTCACATATATAGCACGTTCTCTTGTGTGCAGCTGGAGTGTGTCAACTTGATCCACTTGTAATCCCATGAAGTTTACAAGCCACTGGTGAATTTCTAATGCAGTAGGCTTACTTGCCGTTGCTTCAAATTGAATTTTTAGTGTATTCACACGTTTGTACATCGCCATTATTACCTTTTCAACTCAAAACCGAACAGGTATAAAATATACCCAATTCAACAAAACTACGTGCGAAGCGCTGAACTGTACACACGGCAGCACAAACAAAACCCGCTCTGCCTATTGTTTACTACCGTACGCAGCGGTAAGACAACCTCGCTGTATGCCAGTCACCGCACAACTTATATTCGTAATAGAGTACGACCTATGAGGAGAAATGATTTTGTGGAGATATCAGAAGAAAATTTTCTACTGAGCTATAGACTGTCGATACAAGTTGCTGTGTAGGTTACTGCGGAAGCACAAGAGAGGTTACAACATGCATCGAAAGGAATATGCCGATCTCGCCATTGCTTCAAGTATCAATAACTTTTCGATGTTATAATTCACTGAATTATGTGGATAATACACTATCCACCTTCCGTCTTGAAACGTTCAACTCACTTGTGCTTTGCACATTGTTTAAAATTTACGTAATACTAGCGAAGTTGTTTGGTGCTTGTAGTAGCGACGCGTGCATTTGAATTAAATTTTTTTCCAATATTTTACAAATGACATCTTTTTCTTTTACATTCACGGCATCCGTCCTCTTATTTTCTACGATATCCTTGCACTTCGTTACCAATTTAATTAACAATTCTTTTTCCATCCATGAGAAACTTGTCTCGTGGCTTTTGTTTACGATTTTGTTCACAGGCCATTTCATTTTTTCAGCTGTATGCAGACGAAAATGAAAACAAAAGCACATCGCAGTACGTTCAGAAATTAATACGACTCATCCATAGCCTTCTATAGCTGTAATATTTACAAGTTTCTTGGCGTTAACACGTATTTGTTAACATTTTTCAGAAAACAGGTTGGTGCAATGCAAGAAATTTAACAGCTTTGTTAGCGCTGTGACAATTGTTACGTTACATTTGTTAACGTTGATTTTAACATCTGTTGGTGAAATGGAGCATTAGTTGAGTGAATGATTATTAAGGTTTATCAAGTGAGACAAAGTACAAGATGCAGACAGATCACACTCACCACAACGGAGAAGGCTGTAGGCAGACGGATCAGCAGAAATATTTTGCTGGTGTTGGTGGTCCAGCAGTAGTGATCTTCCAACAAGGTGCGGTATATGATCCAGGGAATCACAAACAATGCTGGCAAACCTGCGTAACAAAAGTTTCACTTAGTTCCTTTACAAATCTCACACAAATAACTACTTCAACAAAAGTGAATGAAAGGAAAGCTCACTTTAGACATTCTAGCAAAATGTTGAATAATTAAGTGCCAATGTAAGTAAGATGTATAATCATTTCGATACAATTTTAAACTGTTTTACCTTCTCTTTAGTCCTGCAGTTATTTAATAACAATTACAAGAGTGATAATTCAAACTATTATTTCATTTATGTTCCAATTCCCCGTCCTACTAATTATCTGGAAAAATTTTATGATATTTATTTTAGTGCTCTGTAAATCATTTTTAGTACTTTCTAATTTATCATTTTGAATTAGATATTATTTTATAGCCCATGCGTGTCTTAATAAACAGTTTGCCAATTCTGAAAGTTCGTGTGACTGGTTCTTGTAAAAATACAAATATAGATAATGTCTCTTTATGATATTATATACCGTCCAGACATAACAATGAGGTTCCAGATAAGCAGGATACATACCCCATCCAAGAACGACGTAGAGCGTGATGGAGCTGGTGTCACTGAAGAGAGCCAGGAAGATAAGGTTGTGCAAATACAGTCCCTCCATAAGGATCCAGCAGTAGTTAGCCATGATGGAGTACTGCCACGTGCTCACCACAGCTTTACACACCCAGTTGTTCTCCTGGAAATGAGTCAAACAGCAGCTACATTCACAATACAGAGTGTAGAACAAGGGCCGGCATGAAGGCAATAGGCACTACCGTATGAGTCTACCTTCCCTCTTGACACCACTATCTCCAGCAAACTAAACCGTTGATTCTGATTGTATTTGAGTGGCAGCCTAATCAGTGCAGTGGTGGCTTACATGAACGGGGAAAGTTTATTCGGGACTGGGAGAACAGCTATTTTTTTATTCTTCAGGATATTAAGGCACATATTTAGATATGTCCTACTAACATTGGACACATTACGAGGTTCACCCTAAGGAGGCATTTCAATGCGGCTGATGCTGGAGCATATATACCTTCAATCGAATGATCATTGTGCTGTTCAGGAAAACATAGCTTGGATTTGCACACATCATTGGCGAAAACATTTCTCATTCTGTATCTTTTTGCAAGCAAATTACTGCCCATGTTCGGTACTAATTATCAAAATGAACAACTGTATTGCATATTCACACTGAACAAGGGCCTACAATCCAATAGCGTTTCGGATGAACATCTCAATGTATGTATGTTTAAGTACAGTGCGATCCATATAAGCCTGAACCATTTCAATAGGCCATAATTTCCCTCTGATAGCTCGTGGAATGTAGAAATTTGTTTTAATGATCTCAGTGGCTCTGGCAGAATTGACAACACTGACAATTGCTGACAGCTGACAGTCTTAAATGTGCAGTCATAACACAAACATGCAGTACTCACTACGAGAGCGTGTTTACATTTTGAAAACATATTGGAAGACAAATTCCGTGGTAACAACACAACGGGAATTTCGAAGAGAATTTAATGTACGCGATGTTCCGACAAAGACAAAAATTTTATCGCTCGTAAGAAAGCTGGAGACAACTGGTATACTCATTAGTGAGAGAGGAAAACATAGACCGTCATTGAATGCAGAGACTGTTACAGATGTTCGCAGAAGGCTATTGGATTCTCCAAACAAATCGTTGCGTCGATTGAGCCAGGAATCAGGGTATTCATATGGAACATGTCAAAGAGCTGCGACCTCACAGAGTGAATATGGTACAACAACTGAAAGAAGCAGATTATGATAAACGAATCAGTTAATGTCGATTGTTTCAGGTGCAGACATTCTCTCCATAACGTGGTTTACAGATGAGGCATGGTTTCATCTGTCAGGCTACATAAACACACAAAACTCCAGATATTGGGCTGCTGTAACCCCCAAGTGATCCACAAAACCCCACTGCATGATGAACAGGTTGGAGTATGGTGCGCGGTGTTTGCTTCCAGGATCTTTGGTCCCATTTTCTTTGATACGACTGTAGACACTGAAGTTTATATGGGTATCTTCAAGACACTTGTAGAGGAGCTGGATGATATTGAATTGAGAGAAGTTTATTTCCACCAAGATGGAGCAACTTGTCATACATCTAATGACACCATGGAACTTGTAACCAGTTTCTTTGATACGACTGTAGACACTGAAGTTTATATGGGTATCTCCAAGACATTTGTGGAGCAGCTGGATGATATCGAATTGAGAGAAGTTTATTTCCACCAAGATGGAGCAACGTGCCATACATCTAATGACACCATGGAACTTGTAACCAGTTTCTTTGATACGACTGTAGACATTGAAGTTTATATGAGTATCTTCAAGACATTTGTGGAGCAGCTAGATGATATCGAATTAAGAGAAGGTTATTTCCAACAAGATGGAGCAACGTGTCATACATCTAATGACACCATCGAACACGTAACCAGTTTCTTTGATACGACTGTAGACATTGAAGTTTATATGAGTATCTTCAAGACATTTGTGGAGCAGATGGATGACATCGAATTGAGAGAAGGTTATTTCCAGCAAGATGGAGCAACGTGTCATACTTCTAATGACACCATGGAATTTGTAACCAGTTTCCTTGATACGGCTGTGGACATTGAAGTATATATGGATATCTTCAAGACATTTGTGGAGCAGCTGGATGATATCGAATTGAGAGAAGGTTATCTCCAACAAGATGGAGCAACGTGCCATACATCTAATGACACCATGGAACTTGTAACCAGTCTCTTTGATACGACTGTAGACACTGAAGTTTATATGGGTATCTTCAAGACATTTGTGGAGCAGCTGGATGACATCGAATTGAGAGAAGGTTATATCCAGCATGATGGAGCAACATGTCATACTTCTAATGACACCATGGAACTTGTATCCAGTTTCTTTGATACGACTGTAGACACTGAAGTTTATATGGGTATCTTCAAGGCATTTGTGGAGCAGCTGGATGATATCGAATTGAGAGAAGGTTATTTCCAGCAAGATGGATAAACGTGTCATACATCTAATGACATCATGGAACTTGTAACCAGTTTCTTTGATACGACTGTAGACACTGAAGTTTATATGGGTATCTTCAAGGCATTTGTGGAGCAGCTGGATGATATCGAATTGAGAGAAGGTTATTTCCAGCAAGATGGAGCAACGTGTCATACATCTAATGACACCATGGAACTTGTAACCAGTTTCTTTGATACGACTGTAGACACTGAAGTTTATATGGTTATCTTCAAAACATTTGTGGAGCAGCTGGATGATATAGAATTGAGAGAAGGTTATTTCCAGCAAGATGGAGCAACGTGTCATACATCTAATGACACCATGGAACTTGTAACCAGTTTCTTTGATACGACTGTAGACACTGAAGTTTATATGGGTATCTTCAAGGCATTTGTGGAGCAGCTGGATGATATCGAATTGAGAGAAGGTTATTTCCAGCAAGATGGAGCAACGTGTCATACTTCTAATGACATCATGGAACTTGTAACCAGTTTTTTTGATACGACTGTAGACACTGAAGTTTATATGGGTATCTTCAAGGCATTTGTGGAGCAGCTGGATGATATCGAATTGAGAGAAGGTTATTTCCAGCAAGTTGGAGCAACGTGTCATACATCTAATGACACCATGGAACTTGTAACCAGTTTCTTTGATACGACTGTAGACACTGAGGTTTATATGGGTATCTTCAAGGCATTTGTGGAGCAGCGGGATGATATCGAATTGAGAGAAGGTTATTTCCAGCAAGATGGAGCAACGTGTCATACATCTAATGACACCATCGAACACGTAACCAGTTTCTTTGATACGACTGTAGACATTGAAGTTTATATGAGTATCTTCAAGACATTTGTGGAGCAGATGGATGATATCGAATTGAGAGAAGGTTATTTCCAGCAAGATGGAGCAACGTGTCATACTTCTAATGACACCATGGAATTTGTAACCAGTTTCTTTGATACGGCTGTGGACATTGAAGTTTATATGGATATCTTCAAGACATTTGTGGAGCAGCTGGATAATATCGAATTGAGAGAAGGTTATCTCCAACAAGATGGAGCAACGTGCCATACATCTAATGACACCATGGAACTTGTAACCAGTCTCTTTGATACGACTGTAGACACTGAAGTTTATATGGGTATCTTCAAGACATTTGTGGAGCAGCTGGATGATATCGAATTGAGAGAAGGTTATATCCAGCAAGATGGAGCAACATGTCATACTTCTAATGACACCATGGAACTCGTAGCCAGTTTCTTTGATACGGCTGTAGACATTGAAGTTTATAGGAGTATCTTCAAGACATTTGTGGAGCAGCTGGATGATATCGAATTGAGAGAAGGTTATTTCCAGCAAGATGGAGCAACGTGCCATATATCTAATGACACCATGGAACTTGTAACCAGTTTCTTTGATACGACTGTAGACACTGAAGTTTATATGGGTATCTTCAAGACATTTGAGGAGCAGCTAGATTATATCGAATTGAGAGAAGCTTATTTCCAGCAAGATGGAGCAACGTGTCATATATCTAATGACACCATGGAACTTGTAACCAGTTTCTTTGATACGACTGTAGACACTGAAGTTTATATGGGTATCTTCAAGGCATTTGTGGAGCAGCTGGATGATATCGAATTGAGAGAAGGTTATTTCAAACAAGATGGATAAACGTGTCATACATCTAATGACATCATGGAACTTGTAACCAGTTTCTTTGATACGACTGTAGACACTGAAGTTTATATGGGTATCTTCAAGGCATTTGTGGAGCAGCTGGATGATATCGAATTGAGAGAAGGTTATTTCCAACAAGATGGAGCAACGTGTCATACATCTAATGACACCATGGAACTTGTAACCAGTTTCTTTGATACGACTGTAGACACTGAAGTTTATATGGGTATTTTCAAGGCATTTGTGGAGCAGCTGGATGATATCGAATTGAGAGAAGGTTATTTCCAGCAAGATGGAGCAACGTGTCATACTTCTAATGACATCATGGAACTTGTAACCAGTTTCTTTGGTACGACTGTAGACACTGAAGTTTATATGGGTATCTTCAAGGCATTTATGGAGCAGCTGGATAATATCGAATTGAGAGAAGGTTATTTCCAGCAAGATGGAGCAACGTGTCATACATCTAATGACACCATGGAACTTGTAACCAGTTTCTTTGATACGACTGTAGACACTGAATTTTATATGGGTATCTTCAAGGCATTTGTGGAGCAGCTAGATGATATCGTATTGAGAGGAGGTTATTTCCAGCAAAATGGAGCAACGTGTCATACATCTAATGACATCATGGAACTTGTAACCAGTTTCTTTGATACGACTGTAGACACTGAAGTTTATATGGGTAGCTTCAAAGCATTTGTGGAGCAGCTGGATGATATCGAATTGAGAGAAGGTTATTTCCAGCAAGATGGAGCAACGTGTCATACATCTAATGACACCATGGAACTTGTAACCAGTTTCTTTGATACGACTGTAGACACTGAAGTTTATATGGGTATCTTCAAGGCATTTGTGGAGCAGCTGGATGATATCGAATTGAGAGAAGGTTATTTCCAGCAAGATGGAGCAACGTGTTATACATCTAATGACACCATGGAATTTGTAACCAGTTTCTTTGATATGACTGTAGACACTGAAGTTTATATGGTTATCTTCAAGACATTTGTGGAGCACTGGATGATATCGAATTGAGAGAAGGTTATTTCCAGCAAGATGGAGCAACGTCTCATACATCTAATGACACCATGGAACTTGTAACCAGTTTCTTTGATACGACTGTAGACACTGAAGTTTATATGGGTATCTTCAAGGCATTTGTGGAGCAGCTGGATGATATCGAATTGAGAGAAGGTTATTTCCAGCAAGATGGAGCAACGTGTTATACATCTAATGACACCATGGAACTTGTATCCAGTTTCTTTGATATGACTGTAGACACTGAAGTTTATATGGGTATCTTCAAGACATTTGTGGAGCAGCTAGATGATATCGAATTGAGAGGAGGTTATTTCCAGCAAGATGGAGCAACGTGTCATACATCTAATGACACCATGGAATTTGTAACCAGTTTCTTTGATACGGCTGTAGACACTGAAGTTTATATGGGTATTTTCAAGACATTTGTGGAGCTGCTGGATGATATCGAATTGAGAGAAGGTTATTTCCAGCAAGATGGAGCAACGTGTCATACTTCTAATGACACCATGGAATTTGTAACCAGTTTCTTTGATACGACTGCAGACACTGAAGTTTATATGGATATCTTCAAGACATTTGTGGAGCAGATGGATGATATCGAATTGAGAGAAGGTTATATCCAGCAAGATGGAGCAACGTGTCATACTTCTAATGACACCATGGAATTTGTAACCATTTTCTTTGATACGACTGTAGTCACTGAAGTTTATATGGGTATTTTCAAGACATTTGTGGAGCAGCTGGATGATATCGAATTGAGAGGAGGTTATTTCCAGCAAGATGGAGCAACGTGTCATACATCTAATGACATCATGGAACTTGCAACCGGTATCTTTGATACGACTGTAGACACTGAAGTTTATATGGGTCTCTTCAAGGCATTTGTGGAGCAGCTGGATGATATCGAATTGAGAGAAGGTTATTTCCAGCAAGATGGAGCAACGTGTCATACATCTAATGACATCATGGAACTTGTAACCAGTTTCTTTGATACGACTGTAGACACTGAAGTTAATATGGGTATCTTCAAGGCATTTGTGGAGGAGCTGGATGATACCGAATTGAGAGAAGGTTATTTCCAGCAAGATGGAGCAACGTGTCATACATCTAATGACACCATGGAACTTTTAACCAGTTTCTTTGATACGACTGTAGACACTGAATTTTATATGGGTATCTTCAAGGCATTTGTGGAGCAGCTAGATGATATCGTATTGAGAGGAGGTTATTTCCAGCAAGATGGAGCAACGTGTCATACATCTAATGACATCTTGGAACTTGTAACCAGTTTCTTTGATACGACTGTAGACACTGAAGTTTATATGGGTAGCTTCAAAGCATTTGTGGAGCAGCTGGATGATATCGAATTGAGAGAAGGTTATTTCCAGCAAGATGGAGCAACGTGTCATACATCTAATGACACCATGGAACTTGTAACCAGTTTCTTTGATACGACTGTAGACACTGAAGTTTATATGGGTATCTTCAAGGCATTTGTGGAGCAGCTGGATGATATCGAATTGAGAGAAAGTTATTTCCAGCAAGATGGAGCAACGTGTTATACATCTAATGACACCATGGAATTTGTAACCAGTTTCTTTGATATGACTGTAGACACTGAAGTTTATATGGTTATCTTCAAGACATTTGTGGAGCAGCTGGATGATATCGAATTGAGAGAAGGTTATTTCCAGCAAGATGGAGCAACGTCTCATACATCTAATGACACCATGGAACTTGTAACCAGTTTCTTTGATACGACTGTAGACACTGAAGTTTATATGGGTATCTTCAAGGCATTTGTGGAGCAGCTGGATGATATCGAATTGAGAGAAGGTTATTTCCAGCAAGATTGAGCAACGTGTTATACATCTAATGACACCATGGAACTTGTAACCAGTTTCTTTGATATGACTGTAGACACTGAAGTTTATATGGGTATCTTCAAGACATTTGTGGAGCAGCTAGATGATATCGAATTGAGAGGAGGTTATTTCCAGCAAGATGGAGCAACGTGTCATACATCTAATGACACCATGGATTTTGTAACCAGTTTCTTTGATACGGCTGTAGACACTGAAGTTTATATGGGTATTTTCAAGACATTTGTGGAGCTGCTGGATGATATCGAATTGAGAGAAGGTTATTTCCAGCAAGATGGAGCAACGTGTCATACTTCTAATGACACCATGGAATTTGTAACCAGTTTCTTTGATACGACTGCAGACACTGAAGTTTATATGGATATCTTCAAGACATTTGTGGAGCAGATGGATGATATCGAATTGAGAGAAGGTTATATCCAGCAAGATGGAGCAACGTGTCATACTTCTAATGACACCATGGAATTTGTAACCATTTTCTTTGATACGACTGTAGTCACTGAAGTTTATATGGGTATTTTCAAGACATTTGTGGAGCAGCTGGATGATATCGAATTGAGAGGAGGTTATTTCCAGCAAGATGAAGCAACGTGCCATACATCCAATGACACCATGGAACTTGTAACCAGTTTCTTTGATACGACTGTAGACACTGAAGTTTATATGGGTATCTTCAAGGCATTTGTGGAGCAGCTGGATGATATCGAATTGAGAGAAGGTTATTTCCAGCAAGATGAAGCAACGTGCCATACATCCAATGACACCATGGAACTTGTAACCAGTTTCTTTGATACGACTGTAGACACTGAAGTTTATATGGGTATATTCAAGACATTTGTGGAGCAGCTGGATGATATCGAATTGAGAGAAGGTTACTTCCAGCAAGATGAAGCAACTTGCCATACATCTAGTGACACCATGGAACTTGTAACCAGTTTCTTTGATAAATGAATAATGTCAAAAGTACCGAGCGGGATGACTCAGGCGGTTTCGTCTGTGGCCCGCATTCGGGAGGCCCGTGTTCGATTCCCGTGGCCGACCCACCTGACCCATGGGTTTTTTCGCTGGGCTTCCCGGATCACTAGGCGAATGCTGGGTAGGTTAATTACATCCCCCGAATTTCCTGTCGCTCCATTTCATCGCCATTATCATTTCATATCAGCTCACATCTGGTGGTCTCTTTCAGGGTAGAAGTGTCGGCGGGAGTCTCGGCGGTGCATGGCAGGATGTGAGGCAAACTACTTCCTTCTCAGGTAGGTCGATTACCTGTCTCAGCTCCTCTGCTGGGACCATTTCGGGACCGCCAGCCAGGGACCTTTGGGGCTCGGTTGCTGGCCTCGTTGCTGTCCCGCTGTGGGGGAGCGAGTTCGTCGTCCTGGCCTGTCGGGGGAAGTCTCTATCCAAGTAAAATGTAGGGACCCTGCCCTCTGTACTGTCGTGGCTCCTTGGGTCGGCCGCCCTCTGTCTCCTTCGCCTCATCTTTCATCCCGGTGCTACCCCTACTTGGGGGCATAGGGACAATGGGCCCAGCATGGTGGCCTACGTACGGAATACCCTCCGTAATTAAATCCCAGTAATCTCAAAAGGTCTGTGGCCCCCCAGATCCCCTGACCTAACCTCGCCGGATTTTTTCTTGTTCGGGTATTTAAAAATAGAGTGTACAAGAATAGACCACAGACATTTGATGCTCTCAAGAAGTCCATTTGAACCAAAAGAAGTAACATTGGCGAGGATACTCTCCGTAAGATTTCAGAGAATATGGTGAGATGAGTACAAACATGTATAGATGCTGGTGGAGGACAACTCTAACATTTTCTCTGAGATGTCAATAGTGTAATGTAATTTTGCAATTGTGTTTTATATTAACCCAAAGTTGTAAGTGTGTCCTATCATTGGTTCAAAGGTTATGGCATATTGAAATGGTTCAGGTTTATATGGTTCGCACTGTACATCTAAGTTGCAGCTGGGCATTGCAACACTAATATTTAAAAAGAAACCAGCAAGAGTATGAATTGAGGGAGTATCACTATCTAACAAGTTTAAACGATTTCAATACAGTTTTGAGATAATTTGTGACGCTTATTTTTAAGAATACAATATACCAAATGTTTAAATGTCTTTAACCGGATAAGGTAAATACGTATTATTTCTTAATAGCTATTGTATATAAAAACAGAGGTAGTAAAGCTGCTAATTTTACAGAACTGCACTTGCCAACTAAGATTTGATTAAGGCCTGTGATGTGGTAAGAGAGCGGTTTCTCACAAAAAGACAGAATGAACCGTATAGCAATGTTGATACATCCTTCACTCATACTTTTTAGTGACATTAGCCTTCTTTGTGGTTTCCTAGCGAACTCTTGAGTTCAAAGATGTACATTTGATTACGTCGCAAAAGACGTAATCACTGTACATATGGCACACGCTACCTATCAAATACAAGGGAAGAGGTAGGGGTGAGCGTAGGGATAAAACATTTCACACTTCGTGTGGTCATCTTACCAAACCTGATGTAGATTAACATGACAACTACTATCTTTCAAATTTAAACACTCGAACTGAGTGAAAGCAGAGATGTTGCACCTTACTTGGTAGAGCAAGAGCGAAAAGAATTTTCCAAGGAAATGCATCCCTCCAGGAACTGCCATAAATAGGGAGAACGGTTTTAGTAAGTAAACAGACGAATGGTATAGAGTCTGTCTAGTCAACGCGAGTGCAGTTGTCTCATAAAGGAAATGGACCCTATCGCCCAGTAATGACCATCATAAATCTATCTCCACACTTCAGAAATGGAACACTGTCGTTGAGGACCAATAGCAACCCTGATTTTCTGCAAATGACAGTCGCATGTTTACTCCACGTGGAGTCTCAGTTGCCAAAGATCCCACTTTCAGTTGATCTGTTTCATTACGTGCAGAAATTCGTTACTAAAGAAGCCTCAAAAAACAAAATTATAACGGGAACTCTTTATAAGGAAATTCAAGCGCTTGTTTTGAACACATATACGAGTAAGTATGTGCTGAAAAATAATCTTGGTAAGGGGTCATTCAATAAACCTGATAAATTCTGGGTATTCACAGAAATACAGTAAGAAAAGTTGTGAGGAAAGGAATACCAAAGACGCCGATCAAGTGTGAAAACAAAAGAAAACGTTTCTCTAAAGTTTCGTTAATTTCACGTGCGATTTGATTCGCCGAGTAATTTATAGATTCTATGCAAAAGGGAGAGCGCCCACCTCAGATGAATTGGTTGCACATTTCCAAGAAATTTGTGATTTTCGTTATGGGTACTGCACTTAGCGCGGTCTCTTAAAGGAGCTGGGTTTCTAATACCGCACTTTGAATAAGATAAGGGTTATAATGAAATCCAGTAGAATTGTAGCTTGACTAAGGAAGTTTCGGAGTAATGGACATCAGATAAGTTATTTAGACGAAACCTTGTAGGATACCCATGACGTATCGAGAAAGGTGACAACCTTGCAGAAAGATCTGTGTTGTAAAATTGTAAGGGTTCGTCAGAGAGGCGGCCGAACTGCACACGAGTTAACTAAACAGACTTTAACAGCAGGGAGTATAGAGGACAGCTAGCGTGAGGTCTGAGGAACAGATACGACCACCGCTATATAAGAGTCAGTTTGGGCGACTGTTGTATTTATTCTGTTTGGTGCATATTGTCACCCGAACGTCAGAACTCCCTATAGAACCGGCCGGCAGTAAGGCCAGAGGGGAAGCATTCAGACCACGCCTACCCATTTGTCTCGTGTTACTAACTGAAGGGAAGATTAGGAGAGCGGCGCGAGCCCTGTACCGTCTCTTTCCCCTCCCACCAGACGCCTCGAAACCTCGGGATAGTTGTGCGCGCCACTAACCTTCCAGAAACGGCGATCTTCCCTATATAAGGACTGTAGTTGGCGAGTCAGTTCAGTTCCCGGCGAGCAGCCGTGAGGAGCACCGAGTGAGTGAACGGACCGGAAGACTGTGTACGTGCATCAGAGGAGATGTACGTATTTGGAGTGTAGAGTGGACCTGCGACAGACGAACTGAGGAATTGTAATTGTGTGCATTACTTAATTCTGTGTAATCGACAAGTGTTCCAACTGTAATTCGGTGGAAATAAAAAACATTTTGAGTTTGTGCAATTGGACTTTTAATTTCACGAACCCACAAAGTCACAATATGGATAGGCAAATACAAGAGGGCCAAGAAAATATACCGAAAGCCACGAATCTCCAGGTATCATTACAGTTGTCGTTGTTTGAAGAAAAATTTGGCAGGGGATATTTCTTCCTAAACGGCGAAACCATCACCTGAATCGAAATGCCTTTTATAGGTTACCAATGGCTAAACGTTACAGTCTTTACTACCCCTGAATCCTGTTGCTCCTACATTTGAAACAGACTGTGCTGTGAACTGCCGTCCGTGGTGCTATCAATGGTCACCGCGCTTCCACGGTCTCTGGTCGGTGCACTGTGAACTTGACGCATTTCATACTAAAAGCCCGCTCCCTGGTCTTAATCATTGTTCAAAATTGCATACTATGCATTGACACACAAAGGTTATTACTATAGAAGGCTACGGCGAGAAAGAAGTTAACTGCAACTTTGGCACACTATTCTGTGTTGACTGTAACCTAACATAACCTTACCTGGTTATAGAAGTAAACAGAGCCATTCTTCTCGACCATGTCCTGTGGCAAGCCGACCCCACTCACGAAGATTATGTCCTTGAGAAGTGTCATGAAGGCTCGCATGATGAAAGATACAAACAGGTGAAGGTGCAGCATGTTGCGTGGACATCGCAGCTTCCTATTGCAACAAATCCGAAGTTAGTGCTACAAAATTATGTGTTTGGTGTTTCATCAGCACAGAATCACTTAGGGATAGGTTATTTAAAATTTATTCTGAAACAATTTATTAAACCCTATATGTAAGGAGATGAAAGTTTGAAAAGGTGGAGTCAGACTGAAAAATTCAATGCCATAGCCGGGATTTGAACCACGGATCTCATGGTCTCCGTCCAGCCGCTCTAATCCATTGAACTACTATGGCCAACGTGCCGTCATGACATTAAATTCTCCAACTGACTCGTGTTTTTCCCGGTAAACCATTAGGAGTTCTCATAAACACACGATACAACTATCTTAATGGCGACTTACAATGTGTAAGTACTTTAAGGCCCGGGCTTCATAGTTCGGACCACTATTAGGTACAATTAATGACAAGAGTCAGTTGGAGAATTTAATGTCATGTCGGCATGTTGGTCTTAGTAGCTCAATTGGTTAGAGCGGCTGTAAGGAGACCAGAAGATCCGTGGTTCAAATCCCGGTTATGGCATTGCATTTTTCAGTCTGACTCTACCTTTCCATACTTTAGCCTACACACGGCTAGAGTGAAAGAACAATTAATTTCCATTAATTGTACCTAATAGTGGTCTGAACTATAAAGCCCAGGCCTTAAAGTACTTACAGCATAGTGACGCAGCCCCTGTCACCTAGGAGCACTGAGACGGCATATAACTTAATATCACAAAGGCATTAACATAAACAAACGAATAAACATAAATTAATGACGTATACCAGAATAGACATATGCAATAATGCTAGCATATACTCCAAGACGGCCACAGTAACAAGGATACTCTGCGAAGGTCAGTAAACTCTCTTTGCAATTCCTGTAAACAAACAACACTACTCTAGTGTCTGTTTTGCCCTCAAGGCAAATTTGGCGCTATCCAGTCGGAAACCAACCCATTATTAAAATCCCATTGCGTGCTTCTGACAACAGGCTTTAAGATTTTGACCGACGCGCAGAACGCATGCTTCCGCATAATTTTTTGCATCCGGAACGTTAGAGAAAGCGTCTCTGATATTAGGTCTGAAACTGGAAATTCTGAACACTGATCGTAAGTGGGAATAGGTACCAGCCAATGGAAAATTGATATTTGTTCATGTGATTTTGCAAACTCCAAGAAATACCTAGAGTGGAAGTAATTCAAAGTGATGGCGGAAAGTAAGTTTTTCTAGTAAGAACACTCCGGTCCTCTGATCTAGGTGAGATGGACGCGTATTCGGCGCCGCCTAACAAGTACACTTCCACACCATGCACCGGGACAAAGTACAGTATTTAACAGTCACTCCAGTGAGAGTTAGCGCAAAGAGTAATATATCAGGAACACGATGAATATATCTAGTTTGACTACGCAGTGCTACTGCCTCTGCGCTTCACATCACAGTATTGACAGTGACGCTTAGCTCAGTAACCACACTGACGATGACTTTACGGTGGCAAGTAAAGGAGTCTAAGGAAAACAATAAACTTCTGTCTACCAGATTCGAGGTGTCGTCATTCAACCCACAACCAGTCAGGACGCACCCACTCCTGAAGTAGAGATGAGAGTTCTCATGCGGGAGCTACAAGTCACCTCGAACCGGTTACAATCTCCTTTTCCTTAACCTCCGCACTCCACCAATCCTTAATTGTGAGGTGTTGAACACAAGGGAGAGCTCGACGTGATTCGCTACGGGCCGGACCGCCTCAATAGTAAGTCACCATTAAGGTAGTTGTCTATGTGTTGATGAGAACTCCTAGTGGTTTACCGCGAAAATACACGAGTCAGTTGGGGAATTTAATGTTATGTTGGCACGTTGGTCATAGTAGCTCAATGGTTTAGAGCGGCTGGACGGAGTCCAGAAGATCTATGGTTCAAACCCCGGCTATGGCATTGAATTTTTCAGTGTGACTCTACCTTTCCATACTTTAGCCTACACACGTGCAGTGTGAAAGAACAATTAATTTCCACGAGATGAAAGTTGTATTCAACATTTTTGACAATTTAACACTTCCGGCTTCTCCTTGTCACTCCCCTTGTAGTGTCTCATTCTATATTGGGAGTGAAATGCACTTTTATTTCGCTCAGAGACCTTTTTATTAGTTTCAAGGTTCTTTTATACGTGACTAAACTTCCAATTGGGACTACGGCTTTACTTCCCTCCCGGTGAAGGCCTTATTCCTCCATCTCTTATATACACTGTGTTCATTATCTGTAGTTTTACCGCGCAAAATTTGAAGTAATCAATAGCATCGCTGATGGAGCGAGTTTATATACGATTCCCTTAGAGGCTTGTGATCGTACTTGATGTGCTGACAGCAGCTTTGAGGGTACCCTCTACCGACAGGTATTTGAGAGGTGGGTCTGCCCGCGTAATATAAAGGTGCGTAATTTTGTCTGGTGCGTAAATACGATAACTGTTGTAGCTTGTTTTAATGGATGTGTACACTAAATGACGGATAAATGCAAACAATATCTTGCAATTTTGTGTTTCTCTGTGAAGATATATAACTTAATATTAATAAAGGAATATCAAATTAATAACAGCATTAGTTTCAAAACATTTTAATAAAGAAACAGATGTTTCTTTTTTGTCCTTTCAACAGTGCACGTCATATCGAACAATGAATAAATAAATGAATGATTGAATGAATGAAACGGATGATATGATACTCAAATGAGTCCAGGGTCCCTAGAGCTCAGAGTTACCCGAAATTCGTCATCGTAGGATAAGGGAAAACCCTGGAAAAACCTTATCCAGGCAACTCATCCATAGCGAGATTCGAACTCGCGACCTCTTGAGTGTGAGGTACACACGCTACCTCACACCACGGAGGCGGGCAAGAAACAAATTATTTATAGTATATATATATATAATATTTACTTATTACGTTTATTATTTCCAAATTGGGACCAGTCACTTTATAGCGTCGTGTATTTCTCATTTTGCGAGTAACTGATCTTGTATCTTGGAAATGTTTGATGCACCTATTGGTTTTAAAAGACTTAAGGATGCCAACATTAATAGACATTTTAATTAAGCGTGAGAATGACAAAAAATGTATATCGTATACTGATAAAACATAAAACGTTTATGTTGCAACGAAAGGTATGTCAATTTGACGGTATTTGGACTCTTTTGACAACATTACGCTCCGAGGGACTTGTCTGAATGCTGGATAGCTTTGCATAAACTCCTATATGCAGCGGTTTATACTATATATTTCACACTAATTTTAATGCCGGTACGAAAGTAGCATTCAACCATGAAGACGCGGTGCTCTGTCTACACATCCATCATTAGAGTAGAAACGTGCTACTTTACATATGTACTAGAATGATAATCATGATTACCGTAAAGAGGGGTGAAAGGCGAGGCCGGTTGTATTAGTTATCAGCGCAACCACACTCAGAGCGCTCTAGTTAGCTACCGTTCCGCAAACATTACCACTTCTTCTCCTTAGAGGGCGCTAAGATTTCAAGGTAGACTCACCAGTCAACTATGACGTCATTCTTGCTCAATCGGAGGGTGGGAAATAACGAATAAAAATGAACTCAGTGTATTTAGGTGTTGGATGTAACTGTGGATCATATAGAGAACCAAGGATGGGTGATCAGCCCGATGCCGGTATGAGACTGAAAGAATTGAATGACAGAATGAGGGCGAGGTGGATGGAAAAAAGGTAATAGAGCAATTGGTAGAATGCTGGCAGGGGAAACCAGAGATCTCGGAGAAAATCTACCTCATGGCCATGTTGTCCACCATAAATCTAGGATCAAACTCGAGGCCCCTTGGTGAGAGTCAAGCCGTCTAACAGCTCGGCCACAGCGACACCAAAGAAATATTTAATAAAGTAAATTATATAATATGTTTCTGTAAGAAGTTCTTAAACAATGACAGAAAAAGTTGTGTGATTATAAGAGATTTTTTAAAACAAGTTTAGTACATTAAAATTACCTTCTTAAATTATCTTCAATTTTGTTTCAACGTAATAAATCCGTAGATGAGGAAGGAAATCGACAGTAGAATGATAACGTCCGTCCTCAATATGCTAAGAAGCCACCTCCAGACAAGAGACAGGCGACGACGAGTGGGCTGTTAAAACTAATTGTGTTTTAGTACATGTTTTATGGGGTCTTGAAAAGGGTTATTGCTGGAGCCAATTTGTCACAAGGTGGTTAATTGACGTTACATGGGGTTCAGCTGGCGATACAATAAAATAATTCATTTTGCTCAAGTGTGGCTGTATTTGACAGCGTTAATGGGAATCGACGCGTGTTTCCAGTTGACAAAAGGGATTCATTTTAATCTAACCACGGACAAATACTTCATCAACGACCGTCATTATCCAAATTACAAACCGCCCATGTGTTACATTCTATCTAGCAAATGGGACCGTGATAGTGTGCGAGACACGCGTTCGAGAGGTCTTGGTTCGATTAATGGAGCTGACCTATGTCCATAATTTCTCGTAGTTTTCAGTTAAGGTGAATGCTGCTGTGATTTGTTTTTGCTATCATTTTCCGTTTCCTTTCATGTTTCAGATAGAGAGTATTCAGTATGGGACAGATCATACAGATTCTTGCTCGTTGGAAAGTTGTTGTTTACTTTACCAAATGGTAGCCTTCTCTGAGATAACTCGCGTGGGTGGAGTTCTCACTTGTTCGACGAGATGGCAGCCTTCTCTGAGTCAACTCGCGTGGGTAGAGTTCTCACTTGTTCGACGAGATGGCAGCCTTCTCTGAGTCAACTCGCGTGGGTAGAGTTCTCACTTGTTCGACGAGATGGCAGCCTTCTCTGAGTCAACTCGCGTGGGCAGAGTTCTCACTTGTTCGACGAAATGGCAGTCTTCTCTGAGTCAACTCGCGTGGGTAGAGTTCTCACTTGTTCGACGAGATGGCAGTCTTCTCTGAGTCAACTCGCGTGGGTAGAGTTCTCACTTGTTCGACGAGATGGCAGTCTTCTCTAAGTCAACTCGCGTGGGTAGAGTTCTCACTTGTTCGACGAGATGGCAGTCTTCTCTGAGTCAACTCGCGTGGGTAGAGTTCTCACTTGTTCGAAGAGATGGCAGTCTTCTCTGAGTCAACTCGCGTGGGTAGAGTTCTCACTTGTTCGACGCGATGGCAGCCTTCTCTGAGTCAACTCGCGTGGGTCGAGTTCTCACTTGTTCGACAGATGGCAGCCTTCTCTGAGTCAACTCGCATGGGTCGAGTTCTCACTTGTTCTACGATATGGCAGTCTTCTCTGAGCCAACTCGCGTAGGTCGAGCTCTCACTTGTTCTACGAGATGGCAGCCTTCTCTGAGTCAACTCGCGTGGGTAGAGTTCTCACTTTTTCGAGGAGATGGCAGCCTTCTCTGAGTCAACTCGCGTGGGTAGAGTTCCCACTTGTTCGACGAGATGGCAGCCTTCTCTGAGCCAACTCGCGTGGGTAGAGTTCTCACTTGTTCGACGAGATGGCAGCCTTCTCTGAGTCAACTCGCGTGGGTAGAGTTCTCACTTGTTCGACGAGATGGCAGCCTTCTCTGAGCCAACTCGCGTGGGTAGAGTTATCACTTGTTATACGAGATGGCAGCCTTCTCTGAGCCAACTCGCGAGGGTCAAGTTCTCACTTGTTCTACGATATGGCAGTCTTCTCTGAGCCAACTCGTGTGGGTCGAGTTCTCACTTGTTATACGATATGGCAGTCTTCTCTGAGTCAACTCGTGTGGGTCGAGTTCTCACTTGTTATACGAGATGGCAGCCTTCTCTAAGCCAACTCGCGAGGGTCAAGTTCTCACTTGTTCTACGATATGGCAGTCTTCTCTGAGCCAACTCGCGAGGGTCAAGTTCTCACTTGTTCTACGATATGGCAGTCTTCTCTGAGTCAACTCGCATGGGTCGAGTTCTCACTTGTTCTACGATATGGCAGTCTTCTCTGAGCCAACTCGCGTAGGTCAAGCTCTCACTTGTTCTACGAGATGGCAGCCTTCTCTGAGTCAACTCGCGTGGGTAGAGTTCTCACTTTTTCGAGGAGATGGCAGCCTTCTCTGAGTCAACTCGCGTGGGTAGAGTTCCCACTTGTTCTACGAGATGGCAGCCTTCTCTGAGTCAACTCACGTGGGTAGAGTTCTCACTTTTTCGAGGAGATGGCAGCCTTCTCTGAGTCAACTCGCGTGGGTAGAGTTCCCACTTGTTCGACGAGATGGCAGCCTTCTCTGCGCCAACTCGCGTGGGTAGAGTTCTCACTTGTTCGACGAGATGGCAGCCTTCTCTGAGCCAACTCGTGTGGGTCGAGTTCTCACTTGTTATACGAGATGGCAGCCTTCTCTGAGCCAACTCGCGTGGGTCGAGTTCTCACTTGTTATACGAGATGGCAGCCTTCTCTGAGCCAACTCGCGTGGGTCGAGTTCTCACTTGTTCGACAGATGGCAGCCTTCTCTGAGCCAACTCGTGTGGGTCGAGTTCTCACTTGTTATACGAGATGGCAGTCTTCTCTGAGCCAACTCGTGTGGGTCGAGTTCTCACTTGTTATACGATATGGCAGTCTTCCCTGAGCCAACTCGCGTGGGTCGAGTTCTCACCTGTTCTACGAGATCGCAGCCTTCTCTGAGCCAACTCCCGTGGGTCGAGTTCTCACTTGTTGTACGAGATGGCAGCCTTCTCTGAGCCAACTCGCGAGGGTCCAGTTCTCACTTGTTTTACGAGATGGCAGCCTTCTCTAAGCCAACTCACGTAGGTCGAGTTTTCATTTTCTATACGAGATGGCAGCCTTGCCTGAGCCAACTCACGTGGGTCAAGTTCTCACTTGTTATACGAGATGGCAGCCTTCTCTGAGCCAACTCGCGTGGGTCCAGTTCTCACTTGTTTTACGAGATGGCAGCCTTCTCTGAGCCAACTCACGTGGGTCGAGTTATCATTTTCTATACGAGATGGCAGCCTTGCCTGAGCCAACTCACGTGGGTCGAGTTCTCACTTGTTATACGAGATGGCAGCCTTCTCTGAGCCAACTCACGTGGGTCGAGTTCTCACTTGTTATACGAGATGGCAGCCTTCTCTGAGCCAACTCGCGTGGGTCCAGTTCTCACTTGTTTTACGAGATGGCAGCCTTCTCTGAGCCAACTCGCGTGGGTCGAGTTCTCACTTGTTATGCGAGAAGGCAGCCTTCTCTGAGCCAACTCGCGTGGGTCGAGTTCTCACTTCTTCTATGAGATGGCAGTGTTCTCTGATTCAGCTCACGTGGGTCGAGTTCTCACTTGTTCTACGAGATGACAGCCTTCTCTGAGCCAACTCGCGTGGGTCGAGTTCTCACTTGCTC
Organism: Mantis religiosa; assembly: GCA_030765055.1. NCBI lineage: Eukaryota > Metazoa > Arthropoda > Insecta > Mantodea > Mantidae > Mantis > Mantis religiosa. The sequence goes on along the minus strand of CM060955.1, from coordinate 3,785,136 downwards.
TACGAGATGGCAGCCTTCTCTGAGCCAGCTCGCGTGGGTCGAGTTCTCACTTGTTCTACGAGATGGCAGTCTTCTCTGAGCCAACTCGCGTGGGTCGAGTTCTCACTTGTTCTACGAGATGACAGCCTTCTCTGAGCCAACTCGCGTGGGTCGAGTTCTCACTTGTTCTACGAGATGGCAGCCTTCTCTGAGCCAACTCGCCGGGGTCGAGTTCTCACTTGCTCTACGAGATGGTTGCCTTGTCTGAGCCAACTCGCGAGGGTCGAGTTCTCACTTGTTCTACGAGATGGCAGCCTTCTCTGAGCTAACTCGCGTGGGTCGAGTTCTCACTTGTTCTACGAGATGGCAGCCTTCTCTGAGCCAGCTCACGTGGGTCGAGTTCTCACTTGTTCTACGAGATGGCAGTCTTCTCTGAGCCAGCTCACGTGGGTCGAGTACTCACTTGTTCTACGAGATGGCAGTCTTCTCTGAGCCAACTCACGTGGGTCGAGTTCCCACTTGTTCTATGAGATGGTTGCCTTCTCTGAGCCAACACACATAGGTAGAATTCTTCCCGTAGGGGGGGGGGGGGGATCCGTCCGCTTCAGCTGCTGTGGTTCGGCCGCTGCGGACCCTTAGCACTCGTGGTACCTCTGACGTTACTAGAGGAACCTAGGGCCGAACTGTCGAGCCCCTCTCGTCGGGGAGTTGTTCGGATTGGGTTGGATTTGAGGGGGCAGTGTGTTCCCGACACCCACGGGGAATTAGGTACCTCCTAACACGCTATGGCCACCCGGAGGGCGTAGAGGGTTGCCTCGTAAGTCCCGGGTACTATCCTGCAGAGCTAGTAGAAGGTATTCAAGATCACCAGGCGGTCCCACCGAGGTTTTCACTAGTCTTCCCTTGCGGGGTTGACGCGCGTAGGTGGCGTATCCACTTCCATCCCGTCTTGACATTGTTCTTAGCGGGGGGGGGGGTGCTATTTAAGAAATCAGGTATTGCCCTATGGAAAGACCCCCAGAGTTATCCATCACTCCCGGGTTGAAGGAGGCCATGGTCTTCGGCTTTTGGGTAGAATCCTCCCCTTTCCCCGTCAGATGGCGGCCTTCTTTGAACCAACTCTTACTGGTTCTACGAGATGGCTGCCTTCTCCGTGTCAACTCACGTAAGTCGAGTTCTCCCCTTTTCCGGGAGATAGCAACATTCTTTGAGCCAATGTGGGTCGAGTTCTCCCCTTCTCCGTTAGATGGCAGCATTCTTTCAGCCAACTGACGTGGATTGAGTTTAGTTCTGCCTGATTCCGATAGATAGCAGAGCTATCTGAGCCAAATCACGTAGGTCGAGTTCCCCCGGTTCCGATAGATAGCAGCGGTCTCTGAGCAAACTCGGGCAGAGTTCTCCCGCTTCTCTGTTAGATGGCAACATTGAGACCACTTACGTGTGGCGAAGTTTCCCCAGTTTTATCAGATGGTGTACTCTCTCTCAACCTAGTTTAATTCTGCTGTAAACATCTGGACGGGAAGAGAGACATTATATTAGATTAGATTGATTTGCGTTCAGTAGGTTCACTTGTAGCTAGAAAAGGCTGTGAACATTGAACATGTCTAGAGATATAAAGTTTAATAGCATATATATGTACAAAAGTTAACATAAGACACATGTTATAGTACACAGGCAATATGAACAACAATATGGAAAACAAAGCAGGGATAATTATATATGATACAAAATGAAACACTTTTTAAACCAGCTTTCACTTGGCTTATGCCAGTACGTCTCAACCTTTTTGCAATGGATACCATTCTTGTTACTTATTAAATACATATACATTAAAAATAAACTTTCAGCTTGCATCAAATATTTATAAGTAATGATTTGTCATCGGAATAGTTAAATACTACTTATAGAGCTACAGAAGCATTATCAGGATAATTTGTCATTCAGATAATCTTGTACAGAATAAAAAGATTTTGAGCAAAGGTACTCTTTAACAGCTTTTTTAAAAGCACCGAAATTATCAACTTTTTCTTTAAGAACATTAGGAAGTGCGCCAAATATTTTGATAGTTTCATAATGTACACCTTTCTGGAAGCAAGAAAGTTTAGCACTGGGATAATGGATATTATACTTTTGTCTAGTGTTTATTTTGTGAATTACATTATTTGTTGCAAATAAGGCACGATTGCATACAAAGAATTTTAGGATCGAGAATATATACATGCAAGGAAGCGTTAATATCTTCAACCCTCTAAAAAGATCTTTACAGGAGCATCTGGTGTGGGTGCTAGTAATGATTCTTATAACCCTCTTTTGCATAAGAAATATTTTTTTACTTTCTACTGAGTTGCCCCAAAATAATATTCCATATTCCATAATAGAGTTAAAATATGCATAACATACTAATTTAAGTGTGTCAATAGAACTCATATCAACCAGCTCTCGGATAGCATAACAGGCAGAGCTGAGTTTAGGCAAGATATAATTTATGTGAGCTTTCCAATCTAAACATCTGTCCACTTGAAGGCCCAGAAATTTTATGCTGTCAATTTCTTCTAATAACATATCATTAATCCCGATTTCTATTTCAGTATGTGACGTACGACAGGTTATAAATTTGACCACTTTTGTTTTGTCTAGATTCACAGATAATTTGTTTGCTTTAAAGCAGCATGACATACAGTTCAAAACATAATATATTATATAATATTTTGGCATTCCTATACCAGGCAGCTCTCTCACAACGAGGTCTGTGTCGAGTTGAATGCTGATTTAGATGTTATTGTTTATAGCGTGGAGTTACTTCTGATATTTAACACTGTATTTCCTGTACATAAGCCGAAGAACACTTATGTATATGCAATTTAAAATCTGTAAGCTTTTCATCATGGAGCAGGCCGGTGCTTCAGCCGAAATAAAACACAATCGAGGCAAACCTTTAAATAATGGCGAGAGACGAATGATCACGCATTGCTTCGCGGTGCTTAAAGAAGTAAACACGGAATCGTCTATAAAAACATTGAGAAAGAAACTGGTGATCTCCTTGGTGTTTCCAAAAGTAGTGTATATAATGTTAGAATGGAACATCAAGCATCCCGAACTCTAAGAACACCGGGAAAATCGCGTAAATGCAAACAGCGCGTGGAGAAATACGACGATTTCACGAGGTGTGCTATACGCAGTAAAGTTTATGATTATGTTTCTCAAAAATGACCCAACTCAGAGATTTAATAAGTTAATGTGTATCCCAACTCTATTTATTTATTGTCTAGAAGTTAGCACTGCTATATATACTGCTAGTGTTGCAAAAATTATGTGCGTGTATGTAGCGTCTAGCACGTGGCGAGTTGAGTCAGCTCGGCCTTGTTGTTTACAGCAGGATTAAACTAGCGTGAGACAGAGTATAGCTACTGACCTGCCTCATTTACTCTAATGTGTGCCCCGTTGTCAGATGTGTGATGGACCACTCCATGGGAGATTTTTGGCCTGTGCAGGGCCCCTTCGGTGTCCGCGGAAGTTAGGGACCCCACCTGTATAATATAGGTGATGACAGATCTTCCTGACTACCGGATACCATGTGTCTGGTTACAAAGAAGTCAAACTAATTGCTTCCAAACACCATATTTCCAAATTTGCTATGTAAGAGCCCTGTACTGCTTTGCTTATTCTGAGTCATTCATAAATAGACCAGCGCCATCATGTTGTTAATTATGGCACTTCCTGTGTACGGGGTGTGGTCGCAACCTTATCCAGTAATTACCGAATCACAAGTTATCTCAACACGCAACGAGTGGGAAATAGGTGTTTGAATTAATTCCTGATGATATATACTTCTTATCATAATTAACATCTTTATGTAACTGCGAATGTGCTAGAAACAAGACGTTATATACTACAAGCTATTCTTTATTTCGTAATCTCATCGTGAACACCGTTATCTGGAAGTCTAACACTCACATGACGTTCTCTACTCTTGTACAAAATATTCCTACAAAACCGTGTTCTTTCAACTACTTCATGTGATAACAGGGATATTGTTATTTTTCCACGGCTAGGTAACAAAATAAGGTTTCCAGTTTGGAAAAAATAAAAAAGTAATTTGAAAATTCAAACCAACAAAAAGGGCTATCAAGAAAATGGATATCTGCACAAGATAAATACTGCATAAATTCTGTCCTTTAAGATGATCTTTCCATGTATGCCCAGCACTTCAGCAGTTACATAGGTGTTTTGGAAAGTTTCCGCCCTAATAAAGATACAAGGCATTTTTTCACATTTTTTAACATAGTCTCCTTGTAACTGTACTAATTTCTGACAGCCATGCTCCCATTTCTGTAAGCCGTCCAAATAGTACTCGGCGTTTTCCAACATAGTCTACTTGTAACTCTACACACTTCTCCCAGCGATGCTCCCATCTCTGTAATCCGTACAAATAGTACTCGACGTTTTCCAACATAGTCTGCTTGTAACTCTACACACTTCTGCCAGCGACGCTCCCATCTCTGTAATCCGTACAAATAGTACTCGGCGTTTTTCAACATAGTCTCCTTGTAAGTCTACACACTTCTCCCAGCGATGCTCCCATCTCTGTAAGCCGTCCAAATAGTACTCGGCGTTTTCCAACATAGTCTACTTGTAACTCTACACACTTCTCCCAGCGATGCTCCCATCTCTGTAACCGTCCACAAATAGTACTCGACGTTTTTCAACATAGTCTCCTTGTAACTCTACACACTTCTCCCAGCGATGCTCCCATCTCTGTAATCCGTACAAATAGTACTCGGCGTTTTTCAACATAGTCTCCTTGTAAGTCTACACACTTCTCCCAGCGATGCTCCCATCTCTGTAAGCCGTCCAAATAGTACTCGGCGTTTTCCAACATAGTCTACTTGTAACTCTACACACTTCTCCCAGCGATGCTCCCATCTCTGTAATCCGTCCAAATAGTACTCGGCGTTTTCCAACATAGTCTCCTTGTAACTCTACACACTTCTCCTAGCGATGCTCCCATCTCTGTAAGCCGTCCAAATAGTACTCGGCGATTTCCAACATAGTGTCCTTGTAACTCTGCACACTTCTCCCAGCGATGCTCCCATCTCTGTAATCCGTCCAAATAGTACTCGGCGTTTTTCAACATAGTCTGCTTGTAACTCTACACACTTCTGCCAGCGATGCTCCCATCTCTGTAATCCGTCCAAATAGTACTCGGCGTTTTTCAACATAGTCTTCTTGTAACTCTACACACTTCTCCCAGCGATGCTCCCATCTCTGTAACCCGTCCAAATAGTACTCGGCGTTTTTCAACATAGTCTCCTTGTAGCTCTACACACCTCTCCCAGCGATGCTCTATTGTCTCTAACCCGTCCAAATAGTGCTTGGCATTTTTCTCTGTAAAATAATTGTTCACGAAAGTGATTTCCTCTTCATTTGACGGAAATCTCTGTCCTCCGATCGCAATTTTCAAATGAGGGAACAAAAAGAAGTCGCTTGGGGCTAGATCTGGTGAGTCAAGCAGTTCAAGCTGTAATTCGTGGATTTTCGCCATTGCAAACGCTGAGGTGTGAGACGGTGCGTTGTTTTGGGGAAACAGCATTTTCTTTTTCTGCAAGTTCTGCCTTCAGCCTGTCAAGTAAGGATGCGTAGTATGCTCCTGTAATGTTTTTGCTTTTTGAAGATAATCGATTAAAATAACACCATAACTATCCCAAAAACAGTCGCCATCACTTTCCCAGCCGAAAAAGAAAACAGTTTTTGCTCTTTTTTGGAGTCGGTTCCCCTTTGCGGTCCACTGTTTGAACTGTATTTTTATTTCGGGCCTATAATTGTGTATCCCAGTTTCAACTACAGTAATTAATGGGCGCCAAAACTCGGATTTATTGTGTCTAAACTGCGCCAACAAAGCGTTGGAAATGTTCATTCAAACACGTTTTTGCTCTAACGTGAGCAAACGAGGCACCCAAAGCCCGTACAGCTTTCTCATGTCTAAATGATATTTAATATGTGACACACACCTTCTTTTGATATGTTCATAGCCTCTGCTATCCCTCTCACTTTAATTCGGCGGTTTTCTAGCACCATTTGGTGAACTTTGGCGATGTTTTCGTCGGTAATTGCAGTTTTTGGAGGTCCCGAACATTCATCGTCTCCCAAGCGTTACGCCCACGTTTAAAGTCAGCTGTGCAAAAGTTCACTGTGGGAAATGATGGTGCAGGGTCCTCACACATACAATCCAACTCATCTTTGATTTGCGTAGGCATATTGCCTTTCAAAAACAAATAGTTAATGACAGTTCGATACTTCATTTTATCCATTTTCATAAAAACACTCACATATACTCTTTCAAACGACTGTTACATAAAAAATGAGCGTCCAAAGTGGCTGAAACTTTGGTGAGTAACTGTCAACAGATGAGCAACGAAATTCAATAGTTTTTATTTATGAGTGCTGCCATCTTCATGTTGAGGTCGGAAACTTTTCAGACGACACTATAGAAAGTTATGAATTACAACCTTGCAGATGGGCACAGCTTGCGCTGTCAATACATTATAGTGAAAGTTACTATTACGGAAGGCCTAGAAACTGATGGTCATTTTTTCTCTTATAGAGCATGCATTGCTCTTAAGTATTAACACGGAGCTCTGATTATAAGAACTTTAATTTAATTGGACATTCTGTTTTTGAAATTTCAGGCTAGTTTTCAATTTTTACGTTAATTTTGATGTTTTTTTTGCGTTTTATTTCATTTCAAGGTTCATTTTTGACTGTTTCGCAAGACTAAAATTATTAAATTAATAATTATTTATTTTAATATAAGAAAATAAATAGATATTTGATTAGTACTTTGATAATGTATATATTGGAACTCGGTTTCTTACCAACACTGTACATATTGTCGCAGGAAGCAATGCACATGTTTCCAATTTTCATTGTGACCGATTTATTCGCATATTTTCTGAGAAGGAAGTTTGGTGTTCAGTTAAGGTTTCGTAGCTTCATTCAACCATGCCGAAATAAATCCATGTAAATATTGTCATTTAAGTTAGATTGTATCTGAATTTGGAGATGTCTTCTCTACTGACGGAGAGGTGTGCCAAACAAAGGTGTCAGAGGAAAGATAATTGACTGCTGGGCAATATGTGGGCCGCAATAAGATTACACGGACAGCGCAATTGGGGCGTGTTGGGCATTAAAAACAAGTCGAGGAAGAGAAATTTAGTAAAACATCAAAAAATAAGAGGGCTGTACAATAAAGAATGATCATAATTTTTACGGTCATAATTTTTCGCACTAAAATTCAAACTTATTACATTCTGTTAGCTTAATGTGAAACAAACACGCCGTAGTAGTTTCATTTTTGGTACTTCTGGTTCCCGCCTGTGAGAACTAGGCAAGTTCAGACATGTTCAGTATCGCCTACCGCTGTAATGGATGTAACATGCAGTTAAAGTTGATGTTAGATGAAGATCCGGAGTTTGTTTCAAACGTAATCACTGCTGATGAAACTTGGCTACATCATTTTGATCCTGAGAGCAAACAGCAAAGCTCAGTGTGGAAATCTCCTTTATCACCAACCCTCTAAAAGCAAAAGTGGTTGCTTCTGCTGGGAAAGTTATGGTCATCTCATTCTTTGATATTCATGGAATGGTTTATTACAACATTAAAAATCTACTTCACAGTAATAATACTGATAAGATAAAACAAGAGGAAAAGTCAGGCATTTACAAGATTAAGTGTAAAGACTGTGAAAAAATTTACATAGGGAGGACAAAAAGAAACATAGACACTAGAAAGAAAGAACACTTCAGGCACTTAAGATACAAAAATATTGATAAGTCCGCAATAGCAGCTCATTTCTGGTCTGAAAATCATGAAATTGAAGATAGCACAGAATTACTAAAATACGTACAAAAACATAGTGAACTCGTCATATGGCAGAAGATATACATAGAAAAACATAAAAACCAACTAATGAACTTTGAAATCCCGCCAGAAGAGAATCCCACATTTAAGTTCATCACTAAATCAACAGATGGCAGCAGCAACCCCAGAATTACCCACACCACTGGATCAAGCTTTAGTCGCATAAGAGCCGAAGATGCAAACGATGATTTGCGAAACATGTCCTCAAAATAGGTACGAAAGTGAAGCAGATGTGTAATAAATACGACTCATCTAAAAATTAATAATTTTTCGCTTCACTGTGATGTTCCAATACAGTTAAATCTCGAAATACTACGTTGTTTTGTATGCTGACAGTAAAGTTTATTATTAAAATTCCCCAGTGCAGCTACAATTAATGAAATATATTCCTCGTAAATGACGTCAACTAAACTTTTGCACTGACCGCCATGAAGGCTTGTAATCGTGCTATATAAATAAATTCATGACTACGCAGTCTGGAGTAGTAATAATGAAACCTTAGACGTGCCTTAGAACAAAGACCTGAAACAAGATGTTTGTGGGGTCCTTGTTGCTAATCCAGAAAGAGGTTAAAGCAAAATTAATTAAGTTTTTCAGTCGGGTTAATGTTCGCGCTATTGTGCACCGTCTTTTGTCTTCCTTTATTAAACCGGACGCCTCGCCACAGACCATATCCAGTTATTTACGTCTTTGTTCTGGGACACGGAATCCTGAAACAGCAGGTGAGGGCATGAGGAACCTTTGCAAACACTGCTTCGCCTCAAGTTACCTCTAAATATAAACTCTGTATGTGCTCTTACACTATTTTGTTTTATCCTTTATCTTGCCATGGTTGCTCATACAAGTTTTTATTACTTGCAGTACACTTAGGCAATGTACAGGATGCACTGCAACTCTCTCATAAATCTGCACTAATATATCAATTTAATTGTTTCGATTGTGATAAAGTTTATAATGGAAAGACAAAACGTAATTTTGAGACCCGAACGGAAAAACATTTTCGTAACATTAAATATAAACAAACTGATAACTCGGCCGTAGCTGAACATTTTTGGTCGTTGAACCATCAAGTAAATCCAGAAGTTAAATTATTAAAACAAATGTCCCGATAGATTTAATGGTTTGGGGAAAAATATTTATTTTAAAACCTAAACATCGCGTAATGAATTTTGAAATACCAGCAATTGATTCTGTTTTAAGGTTTGTTTCGTCTTCAGATGTTGGTAATATTGGCAAAAACATAGTATCCTGTGATAGCATCGTTGACGACGAAGTGCCTTGATGACTGAGGATGTGGACAAATGTTTACCAGACCGATTTCATCAATTAATAAGAAAAAATTACATCATTTTCTTAAGATAAGTGAAGTTTTTGTTGCAAATAGTCATATTTCTGTAATTTTTTTGCGTCACTGTATCTACGAGGGCTGTTCAATAAAGAACGATCATAAGCTTTTTAATGTCATAATTTTTCGCACTAAAATTCAATCTTATTATACTCTGTTAGCTTAATGTAAAACAAATACGCCGTAGTAGTTTCTTTGTTGGTACTCCTGGTTCCCGCCTGTGAGAAGCAGACAAGTTCAGATATGTTCAGTATCGACTACCGCTGCAATGGAAATAACACGCGAGGAACAATATGCGGCTATGAAATTCTGCTTTCGCCTCAACAAGTCTTCAGTTGAGGCCTATACAATGTTACAGGAGGCCTATGGGGAGTCTGTTCCTCCCTACAGCACAGCTTGAAGGTGGTTTAAAATATTTAAAGATGGGAGATAATTTCAAAGGAAGGTGGACCCGGTGCTCCAGTTAATGTTCTTACTGAAGAAAACATCAACACTGCTGCTGCCATTGTGAGAGAGGATCGACGAATTACCTTAAGATCACTTTCTGAAATACTGAACATTTCATTGGGTGCCACCCACACGTTGGTGACAGAAACATTACACATGAGACGTGTTTGTGCGCGATGAGTTCCAAGACTGTTGAATCCCGAACAAAAGAACATTCACGCACAGGTCTGCATGCAGTTAAAGTTGATGTTAGAGGAAGATCTGGAGTTTCTTTCAAACGTAATCACTGCTGATGAACTTGGCTATATCATTTTGATCCTGAGAGCAAACAGGAAAGCTCAGTGTGGAAATCTCCTTAATCACAACCTCTAAAAAAGAAAAGAGGTTGCTTCTGCTGCAAAAGTTATGGTCATCTTATTCTTTGGTATTCATGGAATGGTGTATCAGCATGTTGTACCTGCACACACATCAGTAACTGGACAATACCGCAGGGATGTCCTGAAAACATTGCAACTCCATATCAGGTGCAAAAGACCACATTTCCGTGAAGCAGCCTGGATGCTGCACCACAATAATGCGTGGCCGCATATTGCCAATGTTGTTGCTGAATATCTTGCATCACATTCAGGGGAGACTATTTTGAGAAGCACTATCAAAATTATGAGGATGAATAAAGGTAAGTTGTCAAAAAAGTGATCTTTCTTTAATGAACAGCCCTTGTAGTTTCACTTTTTACGTAATTATAAGCCAAAGTTAAATTTATCAAGATAGTGTTTATTAAAAAATAATTTATATTGCCATACACAAGAGAATAGGCACAGCACTGTAAAAACAGGCAAGTATTGAAAACGTTACAGAGCTAACAGTGATACCTGTCTGGATGATGTCACAAAAAATATGTGAAATAAATCGTGATCTTTATGAAATCTAAACTATTTTTGGGCTACGTCCACCTTGACCGTTCTGCCTTCGTATTTTTCCGTCTTTTTTCGATTGTTGTTTTATTCTGTCACAACACAAACAAAAACTAAAGTAAAATAAAGGTTCAGAAGATTAGGGGAATTTAACTATGGTTTGGAGCGGTAGCCCAAACCACGAACTCCTGTCAATGACACACGTCAGCAACTATCCACCAGTTCGGTTAGACAAAGTCAAAAACAAGGAGACAGTTTCCGTCTAAAAGGTATTTGTGCTAGGGAAACCTTGGGAATTACTGGTTTAATACCCAACTTCTAGTTTACGACACAAGCGTACGGAGCCATTTCTGTGGTTGCGGCGCTGTTTCCGATACCTAGCGCTTGCTCAACAATAAAAACAAGAGAATATCCGGCGAGCTATTCACCCGTGCAAAGTGTTTCTTCTCTCTTTTGTTTTTTTCCTGCCGACGTTTGCTCGGAAAAGCTTTCAGGCCGTTTAAACAAAGTTTGGGGTAGATAAAAGTTTTACTCGGTTCAGCAAAATTTCCTAGAGACAAGAAAAGTTGTCTGTTTAGTTTAGGGTCTCGCTCAAGTAAATAACATTGAAAACCTGACCCTCTACTAAGGGCGTATTTACAGGTAAGTAGAAGCAGTAGATATTGTATTCTACCCAAGAATTCTATAACGAGATTGTTTTGGGACCCTCACAATCTAAGAAATAGCACTTTTAAACAACATGTGTATATTGATGAGCATATGTTTGTCTGGTAACATTACCCAAAAACGAAAAATTGGTTGGATACCAATACTACACGCAGAGTTCCAACAAAATCTCCTCACACGAATGAAACATCATTTCATTCATCGTCCGATATGACTTAACGTTGGAGGTTTTCTCTTATCCTGCAAGATAAATATCTGGTAACTCTAAGCTCTATGTACCCTGTACTCATTTGTACATCATTTCATTCATCGTTCAATATAACTTAACGTTGGAGGTTTTCTCTTATCCTGAAAGATGAATGTCTGGTAACTCTAAGCTCTATGTACCCTGTACTCATTTGTACATCATTTCATTCATCGTTCAATATAACTTAACGTTGGAGGTTTTCTCTTATCCTGAAAGATGAATGTCTGGTAACTCTAAGCTCTATGTAACCTGTACTTATTTGAACATCATTTCATTCATCGTCCAATATGACTTAACGTTGGAGGTTTTCCCTTATGCTCAAAGATGAATGTCTGGTAACTCTAAGCTCGATGTACCCTGTATTCATTTGAACATCGTTTCATTCATCGTCCGATATGACTTAACGTTGGAAGTTTTCCCTTATCCTGAAAGAAGAATGTCTGGTAACTCTAAGCTCGATGTACCCTGTATTCATTTGAACATCGTTTCATTCATCGTCCGATATGGCTTAACGTTGGAAGTTTTCCCTTATCCTGAAAGAAGAATGTCTGGTAACTCTAAGCTTTATGTACCCTGTACTCATTTGAACACCATTTCATTCATTTTCCGATATGACTTAACGTTGGAAGTTTTCCCTTATCCTGAAAGAAGAATGTCTGGTAACTCTAAGCTCGATGTACCCTGTATTCATTTGAACATCGTTTCATTCATCGTCCGATATGACTTAACGTTGGAAGTTTTCCCTTATCCTGAAAGAAGAATGTCTGGTAACTCTAAGCTTTATGTACCCTGTACTCATTTGAACACCATTTCATTCATTTTCCGATATGACTTAACGTTGGAAGTTTTCCCTTACCCTGAAAGATGAATGTCTTGTAACTCTAAGCTCGATGTACCCTGTATTCATTGGAACATCATTTCATTCATCGTGCGATATGACTTAACGTTGGAGGTTTTCTCTTATCCTGAAAGATGAATGTCTCGTAGCTTTAAGCTCTATGTACCCTGTACTCATTTGAACATCATTTCATTCATCCTCCGATACGACTTAACGTTGGAGGTTTTCTCTTATCCTGAAAGATGAATGTTTGGTAACTCTAAGCTCTATGTACCCTGTACTCATTTGAACATCATTTCATTGATCGTCCGATATGACTTAACGCTGGAGGTTTTTCCTTAACCCCAAAGATCAATGTCAGGTAGCTCTAAGCTCTATATACCCTGTACTCATTAGAACATCATTTTATTTATCGTCCGAAATGACTTAACGTTGGAGGTTTTCCCTTAACCCCAAAGATCAATGTCAGATAGCTCTAAGCTCTATGTACCCTGTACTCGTTTACGTTGGAGGACGTGAATTAAAAAGAAATCCCTAAAACTAGACTGCTCTTGGCATGGAAAATTATTTACTTTCTTCATTTGTTTTTATGTTCATATTTCAGGTATGCTTAAGGATTTTGAACTGTTTGTACTATATCGGTGATATGGTAGCCTCTGGTTCCTAAGATCAAAGGTTCAAATTCGGAGGAGAGCGCTGGATCTTTTCCTGGCGTTAAAATCCTCACCGTGTCTTGGTTCATTGAGAAAGTAAAGGAAGTTTTCTAGTGTCGCTAATTTAGATAGTAAAATAAACTCAAAGCTGATTAGGAGGCCTCTGAGTAAAATAACCGCTCTTTCATGTCCAATATTGTGAACTTCCTGGCAGCTAAATAGCGTTCATAAATATTAACTTAATCTTGATTTATGGGTGAGATGTTTGTTAGCTGGAAGGGTTCCTTTCGACCTTGCTAGTTGGCAGTCTTCTCTGAGCCATTTGACATGGGTCGAGTTCTCTCCTGTTACACCAGAGAGCAGCCCGGGGAGTGACCAGAGCTTCAAGCACAAAGACGAGGCTAGCCTGTCTGCCTTACGTCAAGAGGTACCGAGTTCGAATCTCGGTGAGGGTAAGTTACCTGCATAAGGTCTTATTGGGGTTTTTCCTTATCCTAAAAAGACGAATGTCGGGTAACTCTAAGCTCCATGGACCCTAGGCCTATTTGAGTATGATTTCACCCATTCCATTCATCGTCCGATGTAACTTAAAAAGTTAAAGCCCGTAAATTACAAACAAACCAAAAAAGCACAAAGACGTCCTGCTTGACTGTGGCATGCTGTTTGTTCAGCTCATCCGTTCCTCCTGGACGTGGTGTCCGTTGGGCCCAGGTGTGAGGTGAACCTTTCGCTTGCTGGTCGTGCTATTACTCACAAATTCCATCCTCAAAGCCTCATCCAAGCATTGAGTTCACACATTATCTATGTTAAGAGCACTAGGCCAAGTAGGATATGGTTTACTCACTTGATGGTAGCGAGGATGCAGAAGGCCACCAAGAGTGTGGTCAGAGACACCGCGTATCCTACCTGCGACATCGTCTTCAGCACAGGCATGTACTCCTGTAAACAAACACACACTGTAGCTTCAGATAATCCACAATCAGACTGTCATGTATTTGCATAAGTAGTTCACAAATCTGTAAGTGTGTATATGTGTGGTGTGGTGTGGTGTGGTGTGTGTGTGTGTGTGTGTGTGTGTGTGTGTGTGTGTGTGTGTGTGTGTGTGTGTGTGTGTTTGTGTGTGTGGTGTGTGTGTGGTGTGTGCGCGCGCACGCGTGCGGCCTTTGGTAATAATTCTATTATTTAACATGTTTCTTTCTGGCGGATGTGAACTGTACAGCACCTAACTTTAATTCACAATTACTAAAACACTACTTTTTCAATATGTTGCATTCGCATGGCATTACGAGGTGCGTTTAAGTTATAACACCTCCTGTTTTTTCAGGACTGTGACGAGATAGAACTTATGTTCCTTTAAATACACGTTTGTTTATTTTTTTTTTTATTTTTGTGAATCAGTAACAGAGATTGTAGCACTGTACAGCTCATATAACTCTAGTGGCAGCAACGAGAGTTAGGACTGTTTTTATACTTAAAATGGTGACATTTTCATTGCAAGAACAGCGTGTAATCATTCGTTTTCTCCATTTTCGTGGTGTGACATCGCCAGTTGAGTGAGGCATGCGGTGATGGTACCATGGATGTGTGTAATGTAGCTTCCTGGGTGTGACAGTTCAATGAAGACAGAACATCGTGTGACAACAAACCAAGACAGTTAAGTGAGGCATGTGGTGTTCATACCATGGATGTGTCTAATGTACGTTTCTGGGTGTGAAAGTTCAATGAAGACAGAACATCGTATGGCAACAAACCAAGACAGCTGAGTGAGGCATGTGGTGTTGGTACCATGGATGTATCTAATGTAGGTTCCTGAGTGCGACAGTTCAATGAAGACAGAACATCGTGTGACAACAAACCAAGACAGTTAAGTGAGGCATGTGGTGATGGTACCATGGATGTGTCTAATGTACGTTCCTGGGTGTGACAGTTCAATGAAGACAGAACATCGTGTGACAACAAACCAAGACAGTTAAGTGAGGCATGTGGCGATGGTACTATGGATGTGTCTAATGAACGTTCCTGGGTGTGACAGTTCAATGAAGGCAGAACATCGTGTGACAACAAACCAAGACAGTTAAGTGAGGCATGTGGCGATGGTACCATGGATGTGTCTAATGAACGTTCCTGGGTGTGACAGTTCAATGAAGACAGAACATCGTGTGACAACAAACCAAGACAGTTAAGTGAGGCATGTGGCGATGGTACCATGGATGTGTCTAATGTACGTTCCTGGGTGCGACAGTTCAATGAAGACAGAACATCGTGTCACAACAAACCAAGACAGTTAAGTGAGGCATGTGGTGATGGTACCATGGATATGTCTAATGTACGTTCCTGGGTGCGATAGTTCAATGAAGACAGAGCATCGTGTGACAAACCAAGACAGTTAAGTGAGGCATGTGGTAATTGTACCATGGATGTGTCTAATGTACGTTCCTGGGTGCAACAGTTCAATGAAGGCAGAACATCGTGTGACAAACTAAGACAGTTGAGTGAGGCATGTGGTGATGGTACCATGGATGTGTCTAATGTACGTTCCTGGGTGCGACAGTTCAATGAAGACAGAACATCGTGTGACAACAAACCAAGACAGTTGAGTGAGGCATGTGGTGATGATACCATGGATGTGTCTAATGTGCGTTCCTGGGTGTGAAAGTTCAATGAAGACAGAACATCGTGTGACAACAAACTAGGACAGTTAAGTGAGGCATGTGGTGATGGTACCATGGATGTGTTTAATGTACGTTCCTGGGTGTGACAGTTCAATGAAGACAGAACATCGTGTGACAACAAACCAAGACAGTTGAGTGAGGCACGTGGTGATAGTACCATGGATGTGTCTAATGCACGTTCCTGGGTGCGACAGTTCAATGAAGCCAGAACATCGTGTGACAACAAACCAAGACAGTTTAGTGAGGCATGTGGTGATGGTGCCATGGATGTGTCTAATGTACGTTCCTGGGTGCGACAGTTCAATGAAGCCAGAACATCGTGTGACAACAAACCAAGACAGTTAAGTGAGGCACGTGGTGATGGTGCCATGGATGTGTCTAATGTACGTTCCTGGGTGTGAAAGTTCAATGAAGACAGAACATTGTGTGACAACAAACCAACACAGTTGAGTGAGACATGTGGTGATGTTACTATGGATGTGTCTAATGTACGTTCCTGGGTGTGACAGTTCAATGAAGACAGAACATCGTGTGACAGCAAACCAAGACAGTTAAGTGAGGCATGTGGTGATGGTACCATGGATGTGTCTAATGTACGTTCCTGGGTGTGACAGTTCAATGAAGACAGACCATCGTGTGACAACAAACCAAGACAGTTGAGTGAGACATGTGGTGATGGTACCATGGATGTGTCTAATGTACGTTCCTGGGTGCGACAGTTCAATGAAAGCAGAACATATTGTGACAACAAACCAAGAGTGTCACGGCCTCGCACCAGCCTGTCTGACGACATAATCCAGCGAGTGGAGAACGTTGGTTTGGAAGATCGCCGATTGAGCGCTGCAGACATCGCCTCCGAAATTTGCATTTTCATGGGATCTGTGCACAGAATCCTGTACGACGATCTGAAAATGCGAAAAGTGTGTTCCAGGTGGGAGCCACGAATGCTGACAGAAGATCACAAGGCTGCGCGCATGGTAAATTGTCTGGCGATGTTGACGCTTGAAGAGGGCAAGAATGGAATTTTGTTTCAATCGTTTGTGACAATGGATGAGACATGGATGCTTTTTTACAACCCTGACACGAAGCGCCAGTCAGCTCAATGGAAGCATACAGACTCACCGCCACCAAAAATTGAGGGTGAGCGCCAGTGCTGACAAAATGATGGTGGCCATCTTCTGGAACAGCAGTGTTGTAGTCCTTACTCATTGCATTCCAAAGGGACTATGGCGACAGCTGCATCCTACCAAAATGTTCTGAAGTATAAACTCCTCCCAGCATTGCGTGAAAAATGAGCGGAAAATGTTGGACGTGTGCTCTTTCATCAAGACAACGAACCAACGCATCGGGCGTACGCGACGCAGGAGTTTCTTCTTGACAACAACTTTGAAGTGATTGCTCATGCTCCTGGCTCCTAGCGTCTTTTGGCTGTTTCCCACGATGAAAGGCACTCACAGTGGTCGTAGATTCAGTAGTTGTGCCGCTATTCCCTCAGCGATTTGCCAGTGATCAAAACACACCCCTAAAGAAGCTTTGTCAGCGGCCATGGAATCAAGGCGTCGACGTTGTGCAAAATGTGTACGGCTAGAGGGAGATTACGTCGAGAACTGACACTAGCTTACCATTTTTCTTGTGACTACTTTGTGAGAAAAAAAAAGTAGGAGTTATTATAACTTAAATGCACCTTGTGTCTAGTAACCCTTCTATGATTATTCGTAACAAAAATTGATTCTGCGTGATGATAGCGTGTCTACCTATACAGCACGCAGAGGTACTTCATGATTGGTTTTAGTAGCATTTAAAATTAAGGTTTTAAAATATATTATTTTAAAGTTACGCAGAGTAAGCATACATAAATACAACTGGTACAAAATAAACTTGAGTCTTCCATTAAACATATAAACTCATAAATAGCAACAGAAACTGATTTGCACTACAAGGCTAAATAAAACGGTTACTCTACATCTGGACATAAGTATTCGAATAGAGAACAGCCAGTATTTAGTTATCATCCCCTTTCTTTGGATCACTGCTGATAATTGTTTGGCATTCCCTGTATATGACTGCAGAGTCCATATTTGTCCACTCTGTTTGAAGAAGTTCTTTCAGATGGTCCTAGCTTCCTCACACGCTCCTCGAGTTCCTTGCAGATGTTCTCTATAGGATTTAAATCTGGAGATTGGGGCGGTGGCTTCTAAGTGTGAGGAGTGTTGTACACTATCCAAAGCCTTACAATTTTAGCAGTACGCTTCGGATCATTGTCCTGCTGGAAGTAATAATTATGCCCTAATTCCAGCTTCTCTACACTCTTTTTAAGACTGTTTTCAAGAATCCTCTTGTATTCAAATTTGTCCATGATCCCCCAAGCCAGATGAAGCTATACAGCCCCATACCATCACACTACTGCCACCATGTTTTACTGTAGCTACCATGTTCTTAGGTTCACATTCTGTATTTGGCAGTCTCCACACTTTAAGACGTCCATCACTCTTGTATAAGCAGAATTTGCTCTGGTCCGACCAGAGAACCTTAACCCAGAATTCTGATGGTCTCACCACATACTGTTTAGCAAATTCTATACGGTTTTTCTTATTTACCTTATTAACATATTGCTTCTTCCTAGGAACGCGGACATTGTACCCAGTACTGTTTAAAGCCCGTTCAACTGTTTATATTGTTTCGGAGACACAAAAGGTTAATGTTTACATGTTTAACAATTCAGCACTGCCAAATAAATATTACAGTATTTATAGTACATGCAATGTACTTCTGTCGGCCTCTGTATTTTTTTCCTGTTCTGTGGGCTAAAACATTAATTCCTGCCTTCTACAACTCAGCAACAATCTGGGGAACAGTCATTCGCAGATTCTTCTTAATGCAGCGGAGAATGCTGTTTTCATCTTTAGCAATGATGACTTTAGGTGGATCACTCCTGGGTGCATTTAGAACAGATTTTCTGATTCCTACTCTGTCAATGATGAACTGAATCGTTGACCGTGGTCTCCCTACTATCTGAGATATCTCTGAAAGTGTTTTGAATTCATTATGTAGTTTAATTACTATTTCTCTCTCTCTTCTGGTGTAGTTTCTTTCCCTCTTCGGCCCTGCCCGCCTCGGTAGCGTAGATGGTAGCATGTCTGCCTTACGTTCAAGAGGTCCCGAGTTCGAATCTTGGTCACGGTGAGTTACCTGGATAAGGTTTTTCCGGGGTTTTCCTGATAAACGAATGTGGGGTAGCTCTAAGCTACATGGACTTTGGACTCATTTGAGCAAAAAACTCTTCGCTCCATTTTACGTTACCTCTGCAACCTATTCGATGTGCGCGCAGATCACCTGCTGTGAAGAGCTATCTTGTAATATAACCACAGTATTCAATCTAGATACCTTTGGTGTAGGAATACTTACGGTATCATCCAATAATACCGTATAAAACTACAGATTCTAGAAAACCTCCAGCAAAATTACGGTAGGAATGAGTAAATAAATACAGGAGCCATAAAATTTTACAAGTTTACTAAGTTTCATAACTAATTATGTTGCAACAACACAAATTGTTTCTTCGTTTAGGTAGTGTACGAATACTTTCTGGGCAGACCGTACCTTCTTTCAACTTTCTTTTACGTGGTTCTGCCACGCTAATTTTGTCTAATGGGAAACCAAGATAATTTAAACTCTGATACGTGTTTTAAGGCAATCTTATTATAGGAAATATTTAGTTTGAGTTAAGAAAACCAAATTATTTGAAAAACCACAATTTAACTTTTCCTTTCAAAATAACTGTAGCAACTGTAATTACCTGTAAAATATTATAAATTAACTCACTTACATGAATATAAATGTTGAAGTTTCTGCGAACAGCCGAAGAACAACTGTCAAACGTTTAGCGGTAGAAGTGCGAATACAGAAAGTCATATGACTGCGGCAGACGACAATGCTTTGCTTTAAAATAGATCGCTAATTCAGAAAGCGCGTTATAATTTATTTGACACGATATTCCGGTGTTATATGGATC
Organism: Mantis religiosa; assembly: GCA_030765055.1. Lineage (NCBI taxonomy): Eukaryota > Metazoa > Arthropoda > Insecta > Mantodea > Mantidae > Mantis > Mantis religiosa. The sequence goes on along the minus strand of CM060955.1, from coordinate 3,765,446 downwards.
TAGTTAATTTGATTCTAACAAAATCATTATACATTGCTTTTGTTCTCTGTTGATCCGGAAAAAGCAGTTGCTCGTAATTTGCTAAGCGCTGTGAGTTATTTAATGGAACCTTTGTGAAGTTTACTTAGCAACACGTTACACTGTATAAACAAAAACGAGCGGAGGATCATTTGCATTCATTATTTTCATTAGCAGCTTCAAAGACTGACATGGAGATTCAAAAGCTCCGAGGTTCATAGCTGTGCCCAAGTACACGGCAGCAAAAAACTGCTTTTGTTAACGTTAGAGTTATTGGATAGTGAATTTTAATCAACTTTTGTAAACTAAGGAACTTCTTGCTATTATAAAAACAACAGAAAGCAGTAGGACTCGATGGTATACCAGGGGAATTTTGAAAAGTGTATGGGGAAACAAAAATGGGCTTAGAAGTAATGATAAAGGTGCTAAACAAGATAAAAGAAAGTGATGACATACCAGAAAGCTGGAAAATAAGCATTATTGTGCCTATTTATTAGGGGAAGGGAGGTGCAAATAAACAAGAAAGCTACCGGTGAATAAGTATGTTATCTATATTAGGATACATATAAACAGGAATATTAGCAGAAAGGCTAAGAAATAGGGTGAAACAAGAAAGGAAGCTGTCTGTATTTCAAGCAGGTTTCAGGAAAGGCAATCAAACAATAGATAATCTGTTCATAATAAACACTATAGTAGACAAATAGCTCAGGAAGAAGAGACGATTGGCATATGTGTTCTTTGCGGATTTTGAGAAAGCTTCTGATACGATAAACAGGAAAGCTCTAGTTTGGAAACTAAGGAAGAAAGGGGTAAGTGGAAAATATACAAGAACTTTTCAATAAAGAATGATCATAATTTTTACAGTCATAATTTTTTGGACTAAAATTTAATCTTATTGTATTCTGTTAGCTTAGTGTGAAACAAACACGTCGTTGTAGTTTCATTATTGGCACTCCCTGGTTCCTTCCTGTGAGAAGTAGACAAGTTCAGACATGTTCAGTATCACCTACCGCTGCAATGGAGGTAACATGCAGTTAAAGTTGATGTTAGAGTAAGATATGGAGTTTCTTTCAAATGTAATCACTGCTTATGAAACTTGGCTACATCATTTTGATCCTGAGAGCAAGCAGCAAAGCTCAGTGTGGAAATCTTCTTCATCACCAACCCCCAAAAATAGCAGAAGTGTTTGCTTCTCTTGGGAAAGTTATGGTCATCTGATTCTTTGATATTCATGGAATGGTTTGATAGATGTTGTACCTGCACACACATCAGTAAGTGGACAATACTACAGGGATGTCCTGGAAACATTGCAAGTCCATATCAGGCGCGAAACACCACATTTCCGTGAAGCAGGCTGGATGATGCACCACGAAAATGCAGGGCTGCATATTGTCAATGTTGTTGCTCAATATCTTGCAAAAATCAACGTGAAGTGCATCCCTCACCCTCCCTATAGTCCAGATTTAGCCCCATTTGACGTCTTTTCTATTCCCTAACTTGAAGAAACGCCTTCGTGGGAGGCATTATCCATGATCAGAAGCAGTGGTGAAGGCTGCGGGGGCGATTTTGAAGGATCTCTCAAGAATGGTTTCCAGCATGTCTTTGAAAACTGACAGAAACGATGGGACAAGTGCATCGCATTCAGGGGAGACCATTTTGATAAGGACAATCAAAATTATGAAGATGAGTAAAGGTACGTTGTCAAAAAAATATCATTCTTTATTGAACAGCCCTCGTATAAATGAAGTAGAGAAAATCTATGAAGGGGTGAAGTTTTGCATAAGGTGGGATATCAATGTAATTACGGAGATGACAGAACAAAAAATAGGCCTAAGGCAAGGATGCAAAATGAGTCCAATTTTATTTAACTTATTTATAGACGAGATAATAGACAAGGTTAAAGAAGGAAGTCAGCACTGTATCTGTTTTGGAGAGATGTGGCAATAGTTTTATAGTTATTTTGAGAAACCCAAGCTATATTAAAATTCTTTAATCAATTTTTCAAAATGTTTATTATCCCAAGAATGGTAAGGTTTCTTTTTTATTTTAGAATTATAATCACCTTTTATTTTTTAAAGGTAGAAACATAATTTACATTTTTATGTTCAAAAATATTCAATCCTTTTATGTATAAAATCTTTATTAAAACCATTAATTAAAGCAGTATTATTAGTGTTTATATTCTCTATTAAATTCATCTTTATCTAGGGGTATGTTTACTAACATAGTGTTGCGTATAAGGTCTGAACAAGATTTGGGAAATATTTTAATTATTGGAGGTTCACATTTCATCTCGTTGTAAGCTCCAGGATTCAGCAGAAGTTAACAAGTTGGGACAGAGTGGATGACTCAGTGATCAGAGTAAGCCGTGGTATTGAACTGCCAGCTTATGTTTTCTGTTGATTCGACAGTAAAATTTAAGAAGGGTCATTCTTGGGTTGCAGAAGATTGCCCCATAGGGTGTAAACCCTCTGTGATGAGCATCTGAGTAGTATGATGGTAGACTTTTTGGAAGCCAGTTTTATTTAAACAATTACAGCCAGTAAGGAGGGATTAGTTAGATCATTGTTAGTTGGAGGGTCGGATGGTGCTGCTCTAGTCTTATCATAGAACTTATTGATACTTCTACAAGACTTAACTCATCGGAGTGAACCAGCCACGTCCTGTTCAGAACTGTACGTTACTCTACATAAAAGGTAATGTTTATTTATTATGTATTGATTTAATGTCTGTCTTGATTGCACCCTTTAACTCTTCCATATAAGGAAGAGCTTTGTTTGATTTGACTTCCCCAATCTTTGGAATATATTTGTCAATGTTGTTGGGAACTAATCACTTTAATTTAACCCTAATTATGTCACAGCCCTTTGACCTGTTAGCTCTACCGTCAGCTCCCTTATTCTTTCAGTAGCTACACCCCCAGTTGTTGATTAGGTTTGTAAGTCCTTCACCCCCTTACAATCCTGATTGCAACAATATACGAGGCATGTTTTTTAAGTCAGGACCGTTTTGGAATTAAAAACGTCATGCATAGATATCGCAATAATTTTATTTTTACATGAAAGCCTGTACCTTAAGCTACTTTTCTACATAATTTCCTTGTCATAACGTGGCACCGGTTTTTGAATACCCTCCTCATAAAATTCTGCCACCTGACGTGTTAACCACTGTATCACAACTTTTTTGACTTCGTTATCGTCTTGAAGCCACTGACCGCTCAGATGTTTCTTCAAGTGCAGGAACAAATGGTAGTCGCTGGGCGCCAGATCAGGGCTATATGGAGGATGATCTAGAGTTTCCCATTGAAAAGATTTGATGAGATCTTTGGTCAGATTAGCCACATGAGGATGGGTATTGTCATGCAGCAAAACGATACCCTTACTCAACTTGCCACGTCTTTTGTTCTGTATTGCACGGCGCAGGTTGTTCAATACCTCACAATAAGACGCTGCATTGATTGTCTCATTACGAGGCAGAAACTCCACTAGCAATACTCCTTTTCTGTCCCAAAAACTGTACATGACTTTCCGGGCAGAAATTGTTCGCTTAAACTTCACTTTTGTGGGTGATGATGAATGTCGCCATTCCATGGATTGTTGTTTCGCTTCTGGTGTGACATAGGCCACGCATGTTGCGTCACCAGTAACAATTTGGTCTAAAAAATCTTCACCTTCATTGTGGTACCGCTCAAGGAAAGTCAATGCACTGCCTAAACGTTGGGTTTTCTGCAAATCCGTCAATATTTTTGGAACCCAACGTCAAGACAATTTCCAGTACTTCAAGTTCTCAGTCACAATGCGATACAAAACACTACGAGAATATTGAGGAAAATAATCGCACAATGATGAAATTGTAAAACGTCTGTTTTCTCTCACCTTTTCGTCCACTTTGTGCACCAAATCTTCCGTAACGACCGAAGGACGCCCACTCCGTTCTTCATCATGCACATTTGTGCGGCCATCTTTAAATGCTCTCACCCATTTCCTTACCATTCCATCACTCATAGTGTTTTGTCCGTAAACTTCACAGATCTCACGATGAATATCGATCGGTTTTACGCCTTTAGCACTAAGAAATAGTATAACAGCCCGTACTTCACAATCGGCGGGACTCATGATTGTAGGAGGCATCTTGAACACTCAGTAACCAACGTATGCAATGAAGAATCAGACTGTAATGGCGTCAGTACGTAGATAAGAGATGTAGGTAACCAGCGAGCTTGCGCGGAACGCTGACCGTAGCGCTGCGGCGGCGGAATCGCAAAACGGTACTGACTTAAAAAGACATGCCTCGTAAATAAAACTATTCAGCAAATTTTTGTGAAAAATTATTTGTTGCTTCGCTGTTGTTAGTTCTGCTTTTATGTACACTCAGATCATTATTTGCAACCACATCAACTAGTGGTGTCTTATTGACATTACAAAACGTATTTAATGAGGCTTTTGCTTCTGATGAAGGGCTTTTTACACACTTACCTAATAATATTAAATAAGGTAAAGGTAAAGGTACCCCAATGCTAGGTGACGGGTGGTTATAGCACCCATCTATATAGAGCTTCGGCATACAAATCCTGTGAGGTGGTCAGCCCCATGAGACAACCGCTTTCACCCCTAGGAATTATCCTGGTACTCATTTCTTTTAGAGGCTGAGTGAACCCCATGGCCACTCGGTTACCGTGCACCCCTATAATATTAAATGCAAGTGTTTATTTTGCTCCAAGCATATAGAGGTTCAAGGTCCTGTTGAAGTTCTAAGCAGTTTTTGACATTGCTTTAATAAACTACAGCCTCCTTAGATGTTCGTCATATATAAGGATCTTATGCCACTGTTGTTATATTAAGTGTTCAATGTTGTTATTGAAAAATAGAATGTGTATTGTTTTATTAATACATTTTGTATGTGAAGCGCTCCAAATGATCCTATGAGACTCTTAGAAATGTTGCTTCTCTCACACAACATTCGAAGAATAATGATAATTTTGAAGTTTGGGAATTTACACAGGAGGTAGATGGAAAAGTGTGAGAAAGGAGAGAGGGAAGAGGAGAAACTTTCGCCAGCCAGAGCTTTTTCTGAAGAACCCATCGGTGATACCGAGTGTTCAAGCTTGGAACTTTCAAAGACGTGTAGGTGCCACAGATTCCGTCGGTTATTTCACGTCATCCGTTCCTCCTTCAAGCACAAAATCGGTAGTTTGAGGTGCGAGACATCCCCTCCGCTCAAGTAGAGCTGGTTGTATTATATTTTGCTGATTTGACTCAATGACTGCGCTGGAAAGCAAACGGTAATTGGTACCGAAGTTTTGGTTTACTTTTTATGATATCAACAGCAGAATTCCTACTCTAATACAATTTTGGCATTTACTGTCCTCGAGGAAAACTCGAATGCTGTAATTTTGTTAGCAATTACTGAGCCACTGGGGCGTGTACCAAAAGGTAAACAACAGAACATCGAATGCAGCAAGAGAATGCGAGACTCCAGTTTTAACCCTGGTATGCATTATCCTTTATTTGTTGTGCACATCTCAAAGTAGGATTTTAAACTTGATCCAGCATTTTACTTAGTGAGAGGTGGTTTTATTGTGAAATAATTAGTGTGGAGCTTTGTGATATAAACTCAGTACTCTGAATTTACATTAGAGATAATTTACAGCTTAAGATGGCGTATTATCTTACTAGATGTGGAGATTCTACATTGCATAGAACTGTCAAATGTTATACTGTAGGCCATTATGTTTTAACAAACAACTTTAACGGAAATTTACACTAATATATAAAGAAATATCGCATTTGCATCAAAGAAGAGATGGGTCAATTTTATCTGCGCCACTGAGCGTATATTCTTGTAACAACAATGGTACTATGGGAATACAGTAGATAAAGCGATAGTCAAATGTTTTAACTGCTGGTTGTTTTTTAAAGGCTTTGAAGTACCATTTTCTTTATATAGCTAAGGGAGAAGGAAAGGAGTAATAACGGCTCCTTATTTCCAAAAACATAAGCATTTTAACACACAAACGATTACAGTAGAACCTCGTTTACCCGGATCAACTGGGAACAGAATGGATCCCACTTAACCAAAGCCAGGGTTATCCAGAGAAAGACTGAAAACTATAAATGAACATGTACATCATCAAAATATTTTTAATGTAACTTAGAAATTACTATCGGCACACTTTCACCCAAAAACACATTTACTATAGTGTGATCCATATAAACCTGAACCATTTCAATAGGCCATAACTTTTAAACCAATAATAGGACACACGTACAGCTTTGGGAGAATATAATACACAATTGGGAGATTACATTACACTATTTACATCTCAGAGAAAATGTTGGAGTGTCCTCCACCAGCATCTATACATGTTTGTACTAGTCTCACCATATTCTCTGAAGTTTTACGGAGAGTATCCTCGACAATGTTACTTATTTCGGTTCAAATGGATTCCTTGAGAACATCAATTGTCCGTGGCCTATTCTTGTACACTCTATTTGTTAGATAACCCCTCAAGAAAAAATGTGGCAAGGTTAGGTCAGGGGAATAATCTCAAAATAGTGCACCCAGATCCCCTTAAAAAGATAAAATTCACATAATAAAAGATCTGGAATTTATCAATTTAATTGTGTAGATTGTGGCGGGGTTTACATTGGAAGGACCAAACGTAATTTAGAAACAAGAAAGGAAGTTTTTGGTATATTAGGTATAAACATGCATATAAATTAGCCATGGCAGATCATTTTTGGTCATTTAACCATGAAATAAATCCAGAAGTTAAATTGTGTGTGTGTGTATGTTTCAACACTCCTCACCTGACAACCTTGGCTTTCGGGGTAACGTCGTGATGTCCGGACCCATTTCTCAGGTGAAGGCACCCATTGGGCGGTGTCCATTACTTCCAATGGTAGGGTGATAGTGAAGATGACGGTAAGCCGAGAGGAACTACAGCTTATACCGTGGACTCCGAACCATGTTGGCCATAGAGGACACTTCACATGTGCTAGACAGAGGTGAAGGCGTGGACAGGGCTGACTAAAAATCGCCAACCATAGAGCCGGACCTTTGGCACGGGAGCCTCGAACGAAACCATTGCGCTACCCCGGCACCCAAAGTTAAATTATTAAATCAATTAAATAGTCTAATATATAAATGATTTTGGAAAAATACTTATTTTAAAAAGTAAAAATCGCGCAATTAATTTTAAAATACAGCCAATTGATTCTTTCTTTAAATTTGTTTCAATTTCAGAGTTTGGTAATACACACAAAACTATTACGACATCCAGCGTTCGTGACGTTGAAATGTTTAGTGTTTAACGCCCACTTTTACTACATATGGCACCGCAGGCGGTGTCACTGTTGATACATGAGATAAAGATGGAGCCCCGGCGGAATGAGATGGCGCGGGAAACCGGAGGTCCCGGAGAAAATCCGCCCCAGCGCCGTGTTGTCCACCACAATCTCACTTTGCGGTCGCCCGGGATCGAACCCGGGCCGCCTTGGTGAGAACCAAGCGGTCTAACCACTGAGTCACGGTGCGGTAACTCCGTAACGTTGACAAGGAAGGAAATGACAAGATGTTAACTAGTGGGAGAAATTTTCTTTTGTGCGACGCGAGAATATTTTCTAAGTCCAAAGGTGCATGTATATGCATGCTCAAGCAGACGGCCAGCCAGTTATCGCATTGCGGCCAACATGAGAAAGATGTGTCAAACTTTTAGCTAACCTCTGCAAAAATGGCCCAGACGAAGGTCGTGTGCAAAGGAACATGGTTTGAGCAGGTTAAGTTATCGCCCGGTAATAGCGATGCAATTAGACTGTAGAGCGTATATGCATCCCACCTGTTGTTGGGGCATATCGTCATCTGCACCTCGTTCGTTTCGACGTCCATCATTCCCAAGATCCAGTTGCCTTCTACGACGCGCCCACGATGAAACTTGCGTCGTCCTATTTTACATTCGTTTTGAATGACGTGGATGGGACCGTCAACTTGCCCCCTTGTCATTTGACATCATGCACACTTCGCGGCAGTAGCCGAACCAGTCCGATACAGTCCTTGAGCTCATACAGGTATTTCCTACGGAGTACTCCATTATCGTCGTGTCATAGGCTTGTTTATGTACATGAATAACAAAATTTGACCGGGCGATAACTTAGCCTGCTCAAACCATGTTAGTGTTTAGTTAGCTATGTGGTGCAATTTAGGTACTACTTTGTGTTAGTCTGCTAGATAGTGTAATTTCAGAACAAGTAAGACTGTTGGCAGCATTGCGTTCAGTGGGGAAACAAGCATAGTTTGGCTGCACTGAATTCTTCAATATGGCTACATTACGCAGTAAGTAGATAAAAAAACAATTCCCTGCATAAAAGAATGCCCTCCAACACGAAATTGCACTAAAAAGTAAAAAAAATATATTAAACATCATGGTTGTATATAAAAGCATCAAAAAGTGTAAAAGAATTTTAAAAAATCACTGCATCGCATATTAGAAAGTAGCGCCAACTAGTCTATTTAATTCTGTAGAAATTTTCATCACTTTTCATAAAAGATACGTAAAATTTGTGACAAGTACGAGGCGTGACCGTAAAATAAGTTATCCAATTTTATTTAATATAGAAAATATGGTTATTGTCAATGAATGTTACATAGATGGAAAGGCGGAACTTACAGCTATTTTTCGGCGTAACCACCATTGCTATCAATGCACTTTTGCAAGTGCTGTGGCAGTTTTTCTATGCCCTTGTCATAGCACTCTCCCGCCAAGTTGCGCAGGTAGCGCTCAACCTCGTTGGTCTGGAAATGTGTTCCACGCAGGTGTGACTTCAACTCAGGAAACAGATGATAATCACTAGGTGCTAAGTCTGGAATCGGTGGGCCGCTTCAACACGTTACCGTTTATGGTCTTCAGTGAGCATTTCGGGGACCCACCTCGCACACACCTTGCGATAATACAAATGTTTGGTCAAAATCTTGTCAATCGTAGTCTTACTGACTTCAGGAATAAGTTTGTACAGCTCGCGAACTGTCACACGTCGATCTTTAAGCATTTCTTGCTCCACTTTTGCAATTGTTTCGGCTGAAACCAAAGGCCGACCAGAACGCTGTTCGTCATGTACGTCTGTACGTCCGTCCTTGAACTCTCTGATCCACTTTCGCACGTTTTTGACGTCCATACACTGTGGCCCATAGACTTCGCATAACTGACGATGAATTTCAGTGGGCGTAGAGCCCTTGACACTGAAAAACGGATCACTGCACCAACTCGCACTTGGCGGCGGAAGTGATAGGAAGCTCCATCGCAAACGGTTGCCCGCCCAAGACTAATAGTTGCAACGGGTTCGTTGTGGTAGGTATTTGAAGGGGTGAAACCAAGATACACGATAGTATTGCCGGGTCTCGCGTAATAGCGTTTCTCGCGGCTGCAGCCCCTTGGAGACCTTATTTTATGGATATGCCTCAAATTTATATTTTATGAAGTTTCTATAAGTTTACACTAAAGACGCAACAAAGAGATTATACAGGTTTTAACAGTTAAGAGGTGTATTTAATTTTAAAACTCTACTCTGGGTTGTTCGGAGTTTCAATTGTTTTAATGTTTACTTTTAAGTACTCAATATTCTTAAAACCACTACAACTTATGTCTGTATTTTTAAAATCTAGTAAACTTTTAATTTGTCTTAAAGTTTGCTAAGATGTAATCCAAGTTATGTAAAAGTATACTCACATGTTTCTTGGAAAGCTTCTGGAAAACGAAAGGAATAAACTCGAATGCAACCAAAGAGAGCGCAGAGCATACAAGCAAGGCAGTGATAAGCAGTGCTTGTGCAGAGTAAGAAGATTACAAAGAAGAAAAAGAAATGACGTTTTGTTACGTTTTAATCTTTTTGGCAGAAAGAGAAAATGCTCTTAAAGATTACAGCAAGTAGAGAGCTTGGTTATTCCCACCTGGTTGCTATGAGACGAGAACGAATGAAAAACAGAAAACTTAACGAGCTTTTAATTCACGTGTCAGCTTATTGCGGACAGACAGTGATGGCTGGTGTATTGTTGAAAACTGAATACGTACATTAAGATACCACCTCCATTCAGCAATACTTGCTACAGAAGTATTCTGTGTTCAAAGTCATCAAACATATATGGAATATTTCCCAAACCCATCACAAAGAAAACTAATCTGTAAATTTGATTCATTTGACTTTCACTAGCAGCTACACAACTTCACCTTATAAAAGCTATTTAGGCCATGTGGGGATTTCCGGGAACGAGGAGGCGGACGCGGCTGCTAAGTCCGCTTGCCATTTGCCCCGGAGTTTAACAACTAAGGTGCCGTACCAGAATGTGCAACGTTTTCTCCGTCGCCAACTTCTATCTGCTTGGCAGCAATCCTGGACAGCTTTGGAAGGCACAGAACTCCGGGCGATAAAGGAGAGCGTACAACCCTGGCCAACTTCCTGCAGGGATAACCGGCGGGCCGAGGTGATACTCACACGGCTGAGAATTGGGCACACACGTGCAACGCATGGCCATCTATTAAGAGGGGAACCGGCCCCTGTGTGTGCTCCGTGTGCAGTACCTCTCACTGTGCCGCATGTATTGCTGCATTGCCCGCAGTACACCCGCGTTCGCCAGTCTTTGGGCCTAAGAGCTAACTTGCACGGTATTTTAGGGAACGACCCAGTGGCCGTGGATAAGGCACTGCGGTTTGTTTTTAACATCGGTTTTAATAAACATGTGTAACCTGTATTTTATATTTATTAATTTTAGAGATTTTAAATTTTTAGTACTGGGATCAGTTTTTTATGGGCTTTTAATAGTTGAGTGTTTATATTTTATCGTACTTTTTAACTTTGTGTAACCTTTAGTGTTTAGAATTGACTTGGGGCCCAAATGACCTTGCTGTCGACGGGCCCTAAAACACCACACACTCACTCACTCACTAAAAGCTATTTCAATTCATTTTAATAGGTACAAATCTTTACAGAAATAGGTTGTTATACATTTTGATGTCAATTCAAGAGAGTTACAGGTAAGCTTATATAGTGCGATCCATATGAATCTGCACCATTTCAACAAGTCATAACTTTTGAACTAATAATAGAACACACATGGAACTTTGGGAGAATATAATACACAATTGGGAGTGTTTTCATCTCAGAGAACATGTTGGAAGTGTCCTCCACTATCATCTATACATGTTTGTACTCGTCTCAAACCATATTCTCTGAAGTTTTACGGAGATGATATCGAATTGAGAGAAGGTTATTTACAGCAACAAGGAGCAACGTGCCATACATCTAATGACACCATGCAACTTTTAATCAGTTTATTTGATAATTGAATAATCTGAAAAGGTTTGCGGCCCCCCAGATCCCCTGACCTAACCTTACCGTAGGTTTTCTTGTGGGGGTATCTAAAATAGAGTGCACATGAATAGGCCACTGATGTTCTCAAGGAATCCAATTCGAACCAAAATAAGTAACTTTGGCGAGGATACTCTCCGTAATACTTCAGAGAATAGGGTGAGACAAGTACAAACATGTATAGATGCTGGTGGAGGATACTTACAACATTTTCTCTGAGATGTAAATAGTGTAATGGTACCAACAATTTAAGAGAGTGTTATTAGGGTTACATTGGAGGTCATAGCGAGATGAGCGGAATGTTAATTCCACAGCCCCCCAACAGCTGGCGCTGTATCACGATGAGCTAATATTTCCATAACGCTGCCCACATACTGTGGTAACAGCCGCACCCTTATGAAAACAACTGACGGTCGGCTTTAATATAAGTGTTTCATTTGCTAGCATTATCGGATTTTCATAATACGATCTATGCCAAACATCATCGTGATTGTTTACGCAAGCACCTTTTGGTTCATCCAAATAGGGTCTTCCAAAACTCACTTCACCTGCAATATTTGAAACAATTACGTTACTCTGCTGTCGTAGTTAACTTCAAGTTTGACAAATAAGGTCTGCATTATAATTCACTAATTGCAATCCATAAAATGGTAATTATTCGAGGGTGGTCTGAAATGTTTCCGACTTATTAAAGATACAAGTCATTTTTTCAGAATTTTGTAATTTTCAACATAGTCTCCTTGCAATACACACTTCTCCCAGAGATGCTCCCATCTCTGTAACCCGTCAAAATAGCACTCGGCGTTTTTCTCTGCAAAATAATTGTTCACGAAGGTGATTGCATCTTCATTTAACGAAAATATCTGTCCTCCAAGCGCAATTTTCAGATGAGGCAACAAAAGGAAGTCGCGTGGGGCTAGATCTGGTGAGTTAAGCAGTTCAAACCGTAAGTCGTAGATTTTCGTCATTTTAACCGCTGAGATGTATGACGGTGTGTTGTCTTGGTGAAACAAGAGTTTCTTTTTCTGCAAATGTGGCCGTTTTCCCGCAAATTCTGGCTTGAGCTTGTCGAGTAATGATGCGGAGTATGCTCCTGTAATAGTTTTTCCTTTTTGAAGATATGGATTAAACTAACTCCATGACTACCCCAAACGACAGCTACTATCACTTTCCCAGCCGAAAAAAAAATGCTTTTGGTTTCTGTTTTATTCTTTTTTTCCCTTAAATATATATCTATGTATATAGAGGAGGGCCGGCATACTTTGGAGCTGGTTCCCCCTGTTTGGACTGTATTTTTGTTTCGGACGTATAATGGTGTATCCAAGTTTCATCTACAGTAATTAATCGGTGCCAAAACTCGAATTTATTGCACCTAAACTGCGCCAACAGAGCGTTGAAATGTTTATTTGAACACGTTTTTAGTCTAACGTAATCAAACGCGGCACCCAACGCGCGGACGGCTTTCTCATGTCTAAATGTTGATTTAATATGTGACAAACACGTTCTTTTGACATGTTCATAGCCTCTACTATCTCTCTCACTTTAATTCGGCGGTCGTCTAGCACCATTTGGGGAACTTTGTCGATGTTTTCGTTGGTAGTTGCAGTTTTTGGACGTCCCGAACTTTGATGGTCTCCCAGGCTCTTACGGCCATGTTTAAATTTCGCTGCCTAAAATTTCACTGTGGTAAATGATGGTGCAGAGTCTTCATACACAGAATCCAACTCATCTTTGATTTGCGTAGGCATATGGCCTTTCAAAAACAAATATTTAATGACAGCTTGATACTAGATTTTGTCCATTTTCATAAAAACACTCACATGAACTTACCAAAACGAGTGTTACATAACAACTAAGCGTCCAAAATGGTGAGTAGCTGTCAACAGATTAATTAGCGAAATTCACTAGCATTTATTCACCAGTGCTACCATCTTCATGTCGAGGTCGGAAACTTTTCAGACCACCCTCGTAAAGCTGGAGAGAAAACATTCTGATGTGCCATAAGCGCATGCTTTTCTGCATTGTTTATCGTTTATTACTGGATATACAAGCAATTCATGCAAAAGTATAGTTTTTCATTTCATTTTAGTCGATATGAAGTTACAGAAACTGCTACTACATAGGATTATAAAGCAAATAGCGAAAAATTGATGGTGGTCTTAAAATTACAGACACTTTTCTTGCAATCACGATACACAAGTGAATATAGACAGGACTTGACAAATTATTAAATTACTATTCGAAAATTCAACAACGGATATCGCTGAAACAGGTTATGATATAAGAAGTAAACTGAAATACATTGTATGCTCTATGCAGTTCTGTATCTTTTGTACCGTACGTTTTTGCTACAATTTACGAGTTATACAAAATGAAAAGAATTTCTTAGGCTATTCTCAAAAATTTCATGTTGTATATCTTATATGTGCTATGAAGATCTTTAGTATACGATGTTTTAATCAAAATTGCCGGAGCTGCTTTTGAAAAAACGAAACATTTCGAAAAACATTCTTTGCAGACGTCAGTTTGAGGTGGGGGATATTCTGGAAAGCTATCGTGTGTTAGTTTTGAAAAAAAAATACACACACACACACACACACACACACACACACACACACACTAACGCACGCACACACTCCCCCCCCCCCCCCGACTCTCGCATGGAATCTGTTTTCTAAAGTGGCTGTTTTGCATTAAGGGGCATCAAAGGATATTTCCAGTGATATTTGGGGCTGAACTTTTTGGCCTTTTTACATATTATTTAGGTGGCGGAGGAAGTGAAAAAGGGAGAAAAATAGAAAAAGTAAAGATAGTATAAAATTTTGGCAATGAATAAAACGGAATATTTATAAAGTTATGAACGATTTAGCAATGCTTAGAACATAAAATGGTAGAGGAAGTAAATAAGAGGAGAAAATGACAAGAAGAGAGAAACAATAATCGGATAACTAAATAAAAAGCAATATTTAAAAATTAGGAACAATTTGGTAATGTTTATAAAATAAAAAGGTAGAGGAAGTAAAACAAGGTAGATCAAGAGAAAAAGAAAAATAGGATAAACATTTTGGTACTGAATAAAGAGGAATATTTGAAAACTAGGAACAATTTAGCAAAGCTTAGAAAATAAAAATATAAAGGACAGAAAAAAGCGAGAAAAAAATAAAAAGCAAAATAGGATAATGAATAAAAAGAATATTTGAAAATTAGGAACAATTTAGCAAAGCTTAGAAAATAAAAATATAAAGGACAGAAAAAAGCGAGAAAAAAATAAAAAGCAAAATAGGATAATGAATAAAAAGAATATTTGAAAATTAGGAACAATTTAGCAAAGCTTAGAAAATAAAAATATAAAGGACAGAAAAAAGCGAGAAAAAAATAAAAAGCAAAATAGGATAATGAATAAAAAGAATATTTGAAAATTAGGAACAATTTAGCAAAGCTTAGAAAATAAAAATATAAAGGACATAAAAGGTGAGGAAAAAAAGCAAAAGCAAAATAGGATAACTGAATAAAAATAATATTTGAAAATTAGAAAAAATTTAGCAAAGCTTAGAAAATAAAAATATAGAGGACATAAAAAAGCGAGAAAAAGAGAAAAAGCAAAATAGGATAACTGAATAAAAAGAATATTTGAAAATTAGGAACAACTTAGCAAAGCTTAGAAAATGAAAGGCAGCGGAGGTAAAGAGAGGGAGAAAAAGAGAAAAATAAAAGTAGTATAAACGTTTTAGCAATGAATAAAACACAATATTTGAAAATTAGGAACAGTTTAGTAAAGCTTGGTAAATAAAAACCAAGAAGGTTTTGTTGGCATTCATATCAGATTTTCTTTTAAGACAATTGCAGAGTGAATTTTTTGAGATTTTAATGTCAAGATACGAGACACCTGTCGTTACTAATGGAGACTCACCGATATGAGATGGTTGTTGTTGCTGATGTCGGTAATGTTGAGGGCTACTGTAGCGACTGGGTCAGTGAAGCACTGCGTGTAGTTGGTCCAGCTTCGGTTCTGTTGGGGGTCCTTGTACCACTCCCCATTGTCCATACACTGCCTTGTGGCCAGTCCCTGAAACAGTTCATTGTCTTTCTCATTCTAATGAACAATACACTAAGAGAAACCCATCTCTTACAGCCACAAGTTTTTACTAGAAACTCATGTATTAAAATCTTATTAGCATTTCTACCATCCATAGAGTAGCCATAGTATTGCATTCGACCCCAATATTGAATACCGGGATTTCACTGAATGAATAAAAGCATATATTTACTCAAAAGTCTGTTTAAAACAGTATGAGCAACTAAATTTGTTATTTAACATGTTTCAAGATTCCAATACGAAGATCTTTAAGAAAACTTTTCCATACTAAACTACCCTTTACATGGAAATGCTTTCAAATTCTTCATTTTCTAAAAAAAAAATCCAACATTTTGATTAAAATATACTATTATGTTTAACTATGTTCCGAACACATGAGCCGTATATTTCAAATTTTCCTCGTAATTTTTAAAAAAAGGTAAAAAAGAGAAATGAAATAAAAAATTGTGTGTGCTTAAGGCCACACGACAGAAGTTAAAACTTAAAAACTATTCATGATAAATTATTCTCAAAAATTATTTTTAAAAAATGTAATGTTGACACTCATTGTTGTACAAAGAGGCCAAATGCTAGCTAAACATTTCATGCCTGACGCTAAGTGTACTCGCAAATGAATATACTCAAACAACTGAATGACGACGGACTTGCGACCGTCCGAAGAGCGTTACACATAAAGGATTCACAAAGGAAGTAAAATCAAATCACATAATATACTGCTTTACGTGCATTTTATTTTTATATTAAAATACATGCCATTTCACAACCATTTTTT